>CAJHQP010000208.1:0-242945 GCA_905132765.1 Moricandia arvensis | reverse complement strand
TCTTTAGTATTTGGTGCATGATTTTGGTAAGAAGACTCTCCATAGCTCATGTTGTTGTTGTAGGGTTTCTGGTACTGTGAACTATAGTTGTAATTACTCCTTTGAGCATTGCCATAGGAATTTCTATTTCCACCATGATTCCAATACTTCTGAAAACCAGTGCCATTAATGTAGTTCACACCTTCTTCATATCCCTTATCACTGGCGGTATCAACAGCCTCTACATCTTCTGCAAAGCTCACATGCCTCTTAAGAAGCTTATGAACATTGTCCAGCTTGGCTTTAACTTCATCCGTATGCTCCTTTCTCAAGCTAGCTTTCGATTTTTTTCCTCTCTAAATCAGTGTTCTTGGTGTTATTGTTGGATGCCAGGTTCTCTCTCATAACCTCTTATGTGTTCATGGTGTTGAAATTTCCTTCACTAGCTGTGTCTAGAGCCATCTGGTAAATCAAAGCTATGCCTCTGAAGAAGTGACAATGTGCGGGTTAAGGTTTATATTCTTAATAATGCAATCTATCAAATTAACCATACGAACTACTCTTGCCAAGAGAGGTCAAATTGTAGTATTTAGGAGTCGAATCCACAGAGAGTGAGGGCACACAATAGATTTTTATAACTCTAATGGTTAAGCTATGCAATCTATAAATAGTGGTTTTGATTGTAAGTTTATCAGGAATATGAAATTGTCTAAAATACTAAAGTGAATGCAAAAATGGAAAAGCAGTAGATTAAGGGTTTCAGACAAGTGAATTATAATGGGTAGGATGCATGAAATTATTAATATGCGAGAAAAATAAATGTTAACTAGTTCGACCCTCTCTTGTCCCAACTCTCGTATGCGCACAGAGAAGTTCAATGTCGATCGACGACTAAGGCCTGATGTCAATCGACAGCTAAGGCATGATGTCAATCGATGGCTAAGGCCTGACGTGGATTGACGCTAATCAGGCAGGAAGTTCGTCCACTATGCTAATTAGACCAGCTCTTGCATGCATCTAACAACCTAGCTCAATGAAATCAATTATGGCACATAACCTACTCTCGTAGTGGTCCATGTCCTAAGTTCAGGTTAGTTAGCTACTCTAGAACGCAAACATTAAACCAAATTCAAAATATTGATACTACTTCATACTAGGAGTTCTATTTTGGAGCTAATTCATCAGTACCATTATGAACTCTAAATCTAACAGGTGGATTTGTTCAAGCATGATAGTTGTCACAGAAAACCATAGATGAATAGATGAAATTGCAATAAAAATAAATATAAAACCAAGGGAGTTCCAAGAGGACTCTGAAGGATTTCCTCTCTTATCTCCTATATAAGAACAATGAATAGAATAAAGCTTCTTGCCGTCAACAATTGCTTAGAAAATACATAAATAGGGTTTTAGGCCATCCATGGGTAATTTGGTAACTTGTGGTAGCTTTTGGGCTTAAGTCGGTCTTGAAATATATTCATCCCGCGTTCTGGAATCACCGTCGATTGACGCCAAGGCTGTTTCCTCGATCGACGTTTCTTCATTTCCTCGACAGCTTCCTCTCGCAAGGCAGACTGGCTACTCTTTGGTAAACGGACATAACTTCTGATACAGGATGCTGATTGACCTCAAACAGGTGGAATTGGAAAGCTAACTCAAATTTATTTCTTGTGTCAAGATATGGGAGAAATAAAAAAATTATAAAGTCTCCATCCATAGCTAAACATCTGACGTGTTTGTGCAGTTATGCACCTCAAAATGCTCCAAAAGGCTCCAAAATCATCATATTTCTCCAAAACGTACATGAACCTGTATATACACTAAAAACTTCAAATCGTAATAAATATATCCTAAGAAACTCATATACCATGGCTAAAAGTGGGTAACATCCATGGTATATCAAGAGGGTATTGAGCAGTTATACTTTATTGAATCCACAGTGTGGATAGTCTCTCTGATATCAGTTTAATCTTATCCAGAAGCTTCTGAAAGATTCTTCTGGCTCCTGTGTGAATGTAGAAATCTTTTTTTCTCAAGTCTTCAGATCGCGAACTATCAAAGAAATCACGCAGGAAGACATTTTTGATGTCAGTCCAGGATGTAAAATATCCTGGTAGTAACTGCTTAAGACAATGTGAAGCATATATAGCAAGTGAGTACTTGCAGAGCTTACAGAGAAGGTAGTCCTCAGGGACTCCATTGCTTTAATAGCTGTAACTAGATCCTTGAACCGCTCAAGATGGTGCATCAGATTCTCATGTGGGTGGCCATGATAAGGTGCATGTCCCACAAGTGTAAAGTATGCAGGCTTCAGCTCGAAATCGTGCCTCTCAAAAGTAGGAGGACCAATGGCAGATTTGTTGGTGTAATATTCATCTGGACGGTTGTAGTTAACCAACGTTCTGGTTTGAGCAGGCTCAGAATTATGAGTAGCTAAAGCTTCAGAAGCTTCTCTAGCAGCTCTTCTGGTTCAGGGATTACAATCTCCTGATCAGCCAGTTTTGACGTGCTTCACTACGCAGATGATCCTCCTGGTCATGAAGGTCTTTGTTCTCATCCCTCATTAGTATAATAGTTGGGTACATGTTTTTTGCTTGCGGGTTAGTGTCTATTGACAAAGATGTGATGGTCTCGATCATTGCTTGCTCACAAGTAGTAGCGATCGACGAAGGAGTGTTGGTGACGATCGATGCCATGTGCTTTTCTTTGCGGATCGTGCGTTCTAATAGTGCAGGGTCTGAGAATATTGGCTCCTTTTCTTTGTTGCTTCTAATATTGATGGGCATGCATTTAAGAAAAAGAAAAGATTTTTTCTTTTTGTAAGTAACTAAAACATAAAGTAAAACCTAGAGGAAACTTATTAATCAAGTCTAATCGTGAATCCGTGCTCCCCGACAATGGTGCCAAATTTGGTATCACTCAAATTACCCTATTAGTAATTTTCTCTGTCAAATAAGATGTTCAGTTTTAGTACTTAGGGATTGTATCCATAGGAAGCGTAGGCACACAATAGTGTGTTATGATTAAGCTAGTTAGTAAATTATAAAGCAGAAAATAATAGTGATTGATTAAGTAGTTGGTTTGTAAACAATAAGAATAAATATCTAGACTTAGGGTTTCAGGAAATAGAATTTTCTGTTGTCGCAAATGAACTAGGAGCGAGTGTCGATCAATACTTTCATTGTGAGTCTAATTATATGACTAAATCTTTTTCCAGTTTTCGCATATGAACAAGGAACGAGTGTCGATCAATACTATGGTATGAGTTGTGTGATTCTGACCAGCCTCAAACTGAGGGATTTGAAGACCAACTATGAAGCAGCTAGGAGAGTGATCAAGAAACAATCTACTTGCCTGTATAAAAGCTTTAATGATCTGATCAGAGAGATAATGGACAGAGAGGAGACAAAGGTTACTCATGGTGCAGCCTTTGCTACACTTGGTCAGACATTTCATCAGCATGGATTACATGATATCTATCAGGAGAGACGTCCAGCTAGCAAGAAACACATAGAGAATGGACAAAGATGTTGTTTGCATCAGAGTTCAGTGGAGCAGAGTGTTATATTGATCAAGAAGGATCTCTTTGTTCGCAACTGGACCAGGAGTACATCAAGGAAGAGCTGGACATTAACATGGACGTACCTAAGGTTTTATTGGTTGAGAAGGGACCTTATAAGCCCATAAATAGCAAGGATAAGCCACCATGGGTTTACTTGGCCGAATTGTACTATTTAGTGTATTTGGGCTTTTATTGTTTAAGTAAACCAACTAGGAGTAGTATTTGGAATTTCTAAACCCACTAGGATTGGGGCTTTTAAACTTAGAATTTCGTTTTGTTTTTTCCTTTTAGAGTTAGGATAAGGTTTTCTAGGTAGAGTTTTCTTTCTTGTCTTTATAAAGCCAAAAGTAGCACATATTGTAACTTACGCATTCTTTTAATAAAATCTAAGCTTTTGGCTTGTCAAACTCGTCCCTTTGGGGACCTCAAACCCTTTTTCACGTGGAACAAGTTTTCTTTGTCACACTAGCTAGCGTCAGCTTCCGTGATACAACCTAGACATGAAGTAGGATGAACCCGTGTCTAAGGAGTCGCTAAACAACTCTAAAGCAGCCCATAGCTCTATGGTGAAGATCACCCAACGTCATAGAGCTTCTCAAGCTCAAGGATCCGTCAAGTGTGATTGAGACGAGGTCTTCCTATCCAAGGCCGCACCAATGAGTGTTGATCAATACTTCCTTAGGCAAGCATTAATTTCTTAATCAATAGGTTCACTAGGTTAACTAGACCAGCCGTCGCATGTATCTAAAAAACCTAGCTTAGCATATTTAACTCATGCAATGAACCTAGTGTCATAGTTCTCAGTATTCTAGGCTCAAGGTTCTAGTTAGCTAGTCTAGAACACAAACAATAAGCACAATTCTGATGAAGAATCCAAGCAGATCACCCTAGAAATTCTATGTCTCAGCAATTCATATAAACCCGAATATAACCCTAAATATAACAAGAGAAACTACTCAGACATGATTAAGCAAAGCATAACAATAATCTGAATAGAACTCATAAATAGATAGAGTAGGAAAATTGAAGTTCCAATGCAAATTTCTTAAGGAGTCTTGATCTACTTTCCAAAACTAAATAACCTAAAGCTTCTAAACACGGTGGTGGCTTATTATGTTTATGTGGTTGTTATTTTTGCCTAAAACAATAGCAAAACATATAGATACTAGGTATAAAGTTGGCTATGAGTAGTCTTGTAATTATGTGGAACTTCTGGGCTTGAGTCTGTCTTGACTTTAAGTCGGCCCGTCTACTCGCACGGGTGTCGATTGGCAACAAGGGGTTAGTGTCAATCGACACTATTTCTTGACCTGACTATGATTTCTTATTTCTTCATCAACTACGAGTTTCCTCATCCTTAAGCTTCAGAAGGCTCTATAATCTCCAAATTGCTCCAAAATGTATATGGACCTGACAACACTCTAAAATAGATTTCACACAAATATAATAGACTCTAAAAAACACATATACTATGAGTGAATTTTGATAAAATTCATAGTATATAAGATGGCCGAAGAAGGCACGACTTGATCACATGATCAATTTGACACCAAGCGAGAACTCCGGGTTTGGAACTTCTAAAAAGGTGTTGTTGATTCCTAAAGTAATGATGAATGTAACTGGTGCAGGAAACTGACCATTGAAAAAAACCCCGTACCCTTTTGGCCAAAGAGAAAGGTTTCGAACTGAGTATTCTAGAGAACATATTTGCTCTTATTTAGAGTCAAAATGACATTGTTGACATTATTCAGAGACAGAACAGAAAGAGAGTTAATAGATCGAGTACCATGTGCTCTAATACCATTAAAGCAAAAGCATTTTATATATAAAAGAGATATACCGATGAAAAAATTTCATTTCACTTAACTATTACAATGATTGTAGCTCCTTATTTATACAAGCATTCGTCTAAACCTCCATAGATGAACATATGGCATCATCATGAGACTGCTACAAAGTCTAAGGCTGAGAATGCGTTGGACAGCTCGACGTTGAATTCTTTCCCGTACACTCCAGCTTTGTTAGAAATTCTAGTGCGGAAGTTTGTTAAACCGAAAACATACCTTAGCCCGGTTTAGCGATGAATACTACTTGATACAATCGGGCAAGAGTCCGGATGAAATCATAGATGGAAATCAACCACTTGTCACAGTTCAAGTACTCTTCTAGTTGATTATTTGAAGCTTTCTCTCTCTAAAATGTTTTACTCTCTCTCTAGATTTATTCTTCTTTTACTTGGATTAATTGTTCTCTTCTCTACAATGTATCTTATTTATAGATAACCAAAGGGTACATTGTGAAGAGTCACATATGTTCAACTAGAAGAGACACATATGTTGAATTAAAGGACACCAACAAAGAGACACATCTTTTAAATGAAGAGTTGCATAGGTTCATTTATGGAGTTTAATCAATAACCATTGGTTAACTAAACCAGATTGGTATGCTGCCTAATCATGGGCGCAAACCAACCATAAACCAATATCTCCCACTCGCACATGATGGGGAGCATATCAACTACTAGAGAAGTCTTAGAGATCAAGCACGAGAATCCTAACTCAGAAATCATACGGCAAATGAACCATGCGACCCTTGCGAGTACACCTACACTTGGGAGCTAAATTATGCACCTGTTAGGGATACATACAAGCTACAACCCTAAAAAAAACATTGCTTTTTCAGCATATCTTGCTGTTCCCCAAACTCATTTGTCTCTTATATCGGTCTAACATACTTGATCCCTAAAGCATATGTTAGACTTCTCCTACATCATGTTTTCACTATATCTAAACTCCAACTGAGTGATATAGTGGCTGGCCAGCAAACACATATGTCAATATAAAAACTAATAGTTTTCCCTTCCAATCTCATGTTCATCTGTTTCGAACTAACTATTTTCCTAGCATGTTCCATAAGGCTAATTATTCCATCACCGTCAAAAAACATACTAAAGTAGCAAGCATTAATTCTTTCCTTCAAGAACATAGCTGAAGGTTCAAGGGTAACTTTTGTAACCATAAATTGGTTGATAGGAACTCACATGCGAGGGATAGGGATTACAATAAAATAATCGGTTGCTTCCTATATCGTCGTAACTAGTACATGTGGTATGACACACATGTCATAGTGGTTAACTCTTCTCTTAAGAGCATGTGTCAATTATATAATCAAATATCACTATGTGGATCAAGCTACTATCAGCTCACTCTCTAGCGCCTGATTCTGTACTTATCCAGCTCTTCCAAGTATTCATGATTCTGGGACAATCATGATTGATACCAAATACATATCTCATCCTAAACTCTTGTTAAGGCGACAATGATAAGTCTTACAAGGCAAGCTCCCACTAGCGCCCAACTAATCAAGTCTCATCTCAGCATTTCACTAAGAAATCTGAGGCGATTGTTCATGTGAGTGAACCAATCTCCTACTTGGTGACACCTCTTAACTTTTATGTGCAAGCATGCAAATAAAGTGTGGACCATTGTATATAATTAATTTAAAAAAAAAAACTTTTTATCAAAAAAACGTCAATTTCAAAATACAATGTCACATGGAAAATATCTACTAGTACATCCACTAAATTCTACGCAAACCTAAAGCTCGAACATAAGCAAGAAAAACATCTCTTGGAATGGGCTTAGTAAACGGATCAGCTACCATTCTATGCGTAGATATGTACTTAAGAACCACTTCTTTCTTTGCCACAATGTCTCTCATAAAATTATGTTTGATTTCAATGTGTTTTGTCCTTCCATGATACTTGGGATCCTTTATATAAGCAATACAAGCTTGACTATCACAATGGATAGTCACAGGACACAAAGCCTCTGTAGTGACTTGTAAACTTTGTAAGAATCTTCTCAGCCATACAGCCTCTTGCACTGATACTGAACATGCAATGAACTCTGCTTCCATCGTTGATAAAGCTATGCAAGATTGCTTTTTGCTACTCCAAGTAATGGCTCCATTACTCAACAAGAAAGCATATCCTGAAGTTGATCTACGCTCATCCAGATCGCCAGCCTAGTCGGCATCTATATATCCCGTCAAGTGTAAATCACTTCCTTGATAACACAAGGAATAGTCCATTGTTCCCTTTAAGTATCTGAGGATCCTTTTCACTGCCATCCAGTGTTTCTTTCTAGGATTTGACTGGTAACGACTTACCAAGCCAACCGCATAACAAATATCTGGTCGAGTGCACATCATAGCATACATCAAGCTACCTATAGCACTAGAGTATGGGACTCCTTCCATCTCATTTTTCTCATCATTGTTCCGAGGGCACATATTTAGGCTTAGGCCTTCACCTTTTGCGATTGGAGTTTCTATTGGATTACTGTTAAGCATCTTAAACCTTTGAAGGATTGTACGAATGTATGACTCTTGTGACAGAGCTAATAATTTCCTTGATCGATCTCGGTGAATTTTAACACCAAGGACATAGTTCGCTTATCCTATATCCTTCATCTCAAAGTGAGATGATAACCATTGCTTAACGGTTATAAGAAACTCCATGTCATTTCCAGCCAACAAGATATCGTCGATATATAGAGAGAGAATTACAAAAGATTGTCCAATGCTCTTGACATAGACACAATGATCTTCACTAATCATCGTAAATTCATAAGATGTTATAGCTCGATGAAAACGAAGGTACCACTGTCTAGAAGATTGTCTTAAATCATATATGGAACGTTTGAGTTTGCAAACTTTGCGCTCCTGACCTTTTTCCACAAAGCCAACAGGTTGTTCCATGTAAATTTCTTCTTCTAGTTCTCCATTAAGAAACGCAGTCTTAACGTTCATTTGATGTAATTCTAAATCTAATCCGGCAACTATGGCTAGAATAAGGCGAATTGAGGCAAATCTCACCACTGGTGAAAATGTTTCCTCATAGTCTATACCCTCTTGTTGAGTATAACCTTTTGGTACGAGACGATCCTTATACCTATCTATGGATCAATCCGCCTTTCGTTTAATCTTGAAAATCCATTTGTTTCCAATTGGTCGACGTTCTGGCGGAAGATCAACTAAGTCCCAGACTTGATTTACCTTCATAGATTCTAGTTCTTCTTTGATTGCACAATTCCATTCAGCTGAGTTAGGGAAAGAGAGAGCCTGTTGAACTGATCTAGGCTCTAACTCATCATGCAAGGCAACCATGAAAGCTTCTCCTTCAATCTCAAATCGACGTTGAGGAATTCTTCCACGGTCACTTCTACGCACTTCAGACTCTTGTAATTCTTCTCTTGAAGAATTACTAACCAATGTTTCTCTCCCACTAAGTTGAGATAGTTCACGAGAACTTTCACCAAATTCCACAGATTGGTTAGAAGAAAAAACATTAGTTAGGTCAACCATCTCTTCAAGATGGGGCTCCCTTTCAACCTCTCCTCTTTTAGGAAAATCACTTCCCAAAAATGTCACATCTCGTGATTCGATTTCTGTTACACTTCCATCTGATTGTTCGCCAATGAGCACATAACCTTTAGAATGCTCAAAATACCTAATAAAGATACACTTCTTTCCTCTAGGACCTAATTTCCCATGAGGATGTGAAGTATCACGAACAAATGCTGCCGACCCCCAAGGTCTCAAATGCATTAAATCAGGCTTTCTTCCTGTCCATAATTCATAAGGAGTGGAAGTGACAGATTTAGAGGGCACATGGTTAAGTATATAGGCAGCAGTTAATAGTGCATCCCCTCAATATGAAACTAGAAGATTTGCTTGTGCCATCATAGACCTAACCATATCAAGAAGAGTACGATTTCTTCTCTCCGCTACACCATTTTGTTGTGGTGTATAAGGGTTAATCAATTGTCTGTGAATACCCTTTTCATCACATAGTTTCTTAAACTGTTCAGATAGATATTCCCTTCCTGGATCAGTTCTCAAACACTTAATCGTCCTCTCCAACTGATTTTCGACCAATGTGTTATATCTTCGAAAGCACTCTAATGCTTCCGACTTATGAGAAATTAGGTACACATGTCCAAATTGAGTGAAATCATCTATAAATGTAATGAAATATGAGGCCCCATGCCTCGCTCTCACATTTATCGGACCACAAATGTCTGAATGAATTAATTGAAATGGATGATTAGCTCTAGTTGCTTTCCCAAATGGTTTCCTTATTGCTTTTCCAGCTAAACATGGTTCACTTGTGCCAAGATTAACTCGGGTGAGTGTTCCAAGAAGACCTTCTCGAGCTAATCTATTCATTCTATCAACACCAATGTGACCAAGTCTTGAATGTCACACATTTATTTCATTATTACTAGAGGTTGTGACATATGAAAAACAATGATCATTATTATTAATAATATTTGTAGTACAATCAAGTACAATGAAACCATCATATGTATAACCAGAACCAAAAAACATAGAATCTAGAGTAATGTATAAACACATATCATGAAAGTTCAAACTAAATCCTAACTTAAGTAAAGCTAAAACAGAGACCAAGTCCCGACGGATTTCAGGAGCATATAAGACATCATGTAATATGAGAGTTTTTCACCACGCATATGTAGTTGACAAGTGCTGATACCCAGTACCGCAACCTTAGAATTGTTTCCCACATATAACCATCTTGTATCTTAAGGTATCCGTCGGTACTCCACAAATGCTTCTTGAGTTCTAGCTACATGGTTTGTTGCTCCTGAGTCTACAATCCACAAAGGATTAGATTCTATAAGCATTGCACAACTAGAAACATAAGCATATTTATAAGTGGAGTTTAAGGATATTACCTTCTTTGTCTCAGTGCATTCACGAGCAAAGTGACCCAATGAGCTACAGTTGTAGCATTTTATATTGGTCTTATCTTTCTTGCCTCCACGCTTTCCATGTTTAGAAAACTTCTTTTGCCTCTTAGGATCAGCTTGATTTGGAGCCTTGAATCCCTTGTTACCTCTTTTGCGTTTCAAATCCCAGTTTGATTTTGTAAAGTTAGCTTCATTAAAAGGTCTAGCAGCCTCTAGGCGCTCATCCTCTAACTCAAGATGACGTGATATATCTTCAAATGTCTTAACATTATCATTGTGTGTCATCTAAACCTTCATATGGTCCCAACTTTCAGGTAACGAGCGGAGAACCACTTGGATTTGCTGTTCATTAGATATCATCTCACCAGCATTTTTGAGCTCTCTAATCATGTTTGACATGACTCTAAGATGTTGCCTCATCGTATGATTTGGGCGCTTCTCATAATCATTAAACTTTTGATTAAGTCTCCTAAGTTAGTTGCCGATGTGGCACCAAACTTCTCTTTCAAGGCCTCCCACATGCCTTTTGCAGTTTCATACTCTTCAAACTCACACATGAGATCATCATTCATACAACTTAACATAGTAATGCGAGCTATGTTATTCTTTCTCTTCCAGACATTATATGCTTCTTTATCTCCCTCATGTTGAGTTGTAGTACCCTGCACAGGCTCTTCCATGAGATGGAAAAGATTCTCTTTCACCTCTTGCTCTTCGAGGACATACTGGATTTTTCGATACCAAATATCGTAATTATCACCATCCAATTTCTCTCCTCGATTGAGCTCAGCAATGATATTCTTACAAGCAGACGACATATCTGCTGGAATATCTTAGAGCCATTAATTTATTTACATACTTTAATCACATAATTATTCTTGCAATGAACATAACTTAAATCATAATAATTTGATTTAAATACAAGATCGAGAGTTCACTATGTTCTCAATCGTCACCCATATTAAAATCTTATTACTATAAATTAATTTATTTCATGCAAAATTTTAAGTTCTAAACACAATAGAACTCCCACTTATTAAGTTCTAAACACAATAGAACTCCCACTAGATCAATGTATTAAATTAACATAAATAAACAAATAAAACATGTTTATTTACAAAGATCACTTAATTAAATTAATATGTAACTAATTTAATTTATCCCATCACATTTTTTGATCAAAAATAAATCTAGATTTTTCATCAACTTAACAAAAACCGAATCTAGTTTATTTATTTTCTCACTTTAGCCATATATAACTTATTATATAACCAAAATTTACTTTATTAATATCTCTCTAAATACGTGCCTAAATTATACGTACAATATATCAAATGAAAGATAATTTCAACAGCTACACATAGAGATAAAAATTACGCAATTCTGATATATAATCAAAGAGATATGACCAAAACAAAAATGCAGTTTTCTGACAAATCCAAATACGACACGTGTCACGTTACTGTTCATCTTCTTCATTTAACTTTTGTTTTTTCTGCAAAACGGCCGAAACTTTCAACCCCTATATCTTTCAAAATACGCGATCATATTTTACCCATAATATATCAATAGAAAGATAACTTCAAGATCTACGCACTGCTATAAAAATCGTGCGATTCCAATCTTACTTACAGAGATATGATGAAAACAATATTTTCGGTTTACTAATTATTTCTCTAAATTTCATGCAATATATTCCGGTTCTAAATGCAATAATCTCCAGAAGAATTCATGACATTATGATGAACACATATGTAAAATTTCAATCAATTTTATTATGTATTCATGAATTCACCATTTTTAATTAGTTTAGTCATTAACCATTTTTCTTAATTCATCATGAATGAACTCAAATAACCCATGTTACTTTTCATCCATGATTGCTAAAAATGTTAATATGTCAGAACCGAATCCAAATGCTCTGATACCAATGTTAGAAATTCTAGTGCGGAAGTTTGTTAAACCGAAAACATACCCTAGCCCGGTTTAGCGATGAACACTACTTGATACAATCGGGCAAGAGTCGGGGATGAAATCACAGATGGAAATCAACCACTTGTCACAGTTCAAGTGTCCTTCTAGTTGATTTCTTGAAGCTTTCTCTCTCTAAAATGTTTTACTCTCTCTCTCAAGATTTATTCTTCTTTTACTTGGATTAATTGTTCTCTTCTCTCTACAATGTATCTTATTTATAGATAACCAAAAGGTACATTGTGAAGAGTCACATATGTTCAACTAGAGTCTAGAAGAGACACATATGTTTACTTAAAGGACACCAACAAAGAGAGACATCTTTTAAATGAAAGTTGCATAGGTTCATTTATTGAATTTAATCAATAACCATTGGTTAACTAAACAAGATTGGTATGCGGCCTAATCATGGGCGCAAACCAACCATAAACCAATAAGTTCTATGTTCTATCTCCGTAACGTCTCTGCTCTTGTTGTATGTGCTCTTGTTGTATGTGATTGCGGATCTAGAAACGTTTTCAATCGGGGACACGGTATTAAAAACAACACAAGAAATTTATTGACCGGGGCATTGTTTCATTTTTCTTCACAAAATTAAAGGTCTTTAATCAAATTAGCTTAAGTTACCTGAGAAAAAAATAAAAATAGTATGGGGCACATGACCCCGTACCGTCGTATGTGCATCCGCCCCAATTTGCAGCCGTTGTAGAGATTGAAGACAATTTTTTGTCGTTTGTCGTTTTTCATCTTGGGTTTTGTTTGAGTTGGGCCAATTGATTCGCTTTCTGTAGCCCACGCATTTTATCGGCAGAGTTTTGACCTTCTGCTTTGATAGTAGAAGCTCTAATGTGATAAAAATTCGGAAAGTACTCTAATTTACCCTACTTACAAAAAATTTATTCTTACTACCACTTCTATTTTCTCACTATCCCTCCATTTCCTTCTTTCCATTCTTACCCTTTCTTTATTTATTATCTTTTTTCTTTTTATCAAATATAGCGGGACCCACACTGTACTTTTTTTTCTTTTTTCTCGGGTGGATCCCAACTTAACCTCTGCGACCAATTTTTTTTCCAATTTTTTTTTTAATTCTTGTTAAAATGAATTATTAATGGTTAATATTACTAAAATTATGGAAACAAACTACAAAATTCGGTTTATCTTAAAGTAATACTTTTATAAATAAGAAAATAACAAAAAAAATTATTTCAATAATATTTTAATCAAAAATTAATTTCAAATCTAATTTTAATAAAATATTTATAAATTTTTTTTCCTAAACTATTTTTCCGTTATATAACATTTATCAAATTTAAAATAAGATATTTCATATTTTAATCAACAAATAATTTAAAAAATATTTATATAATTTTTGAAGAATATTTCAAAAATAAAAAATTTAGTAAAATATGTATTTAAATAATTTTTAATCACAAATATCAAAATTTAAATTTAATAAAATATTTATGTTAATTTCGGTTATATAAAATATATCAAAATAATAGTTTAATAAAACATATATTTCAATAATATTTTAATCAATAATTATTAATAAAATATTTTCCTTAATTTAAGTTTTTATATCTTTTATATATCCTTCAAATTTAAAGTAAGAAATTTCACTTTTATCTTAATCATTTTTACCTTTATTTTTTAAGAGAGAAAAACATACTTATAACTTTTGGATTAGTTAATCTAAGACTTAGGATTTAGAGGTGAAGGCTGGAAGTAGGGTAGGGTAGGGTGGGATAGGGTGGGGTAGGGTTTAGGAATATAAAATTTAGAATTTTAATTAATTTTTTTTTAAAATTGCCTCTTAAAAAAGTGGTATTTATAAAAATGTCTCTTTAATGAAGGTAAAAGTGAAAAGTGGTACAAAGAAAGTGATATTTTTGATAATTCCCTTTTTTTCTTTAATGTTATTTACTAAATGCTTTGATTTTATTAAGAATATGAAAGCATTTAAATCATTTTTAATCTTTGTGAAAAATATCAAAATTACATTCTTCTTGAAATGAAAGGATATATATTAATTTATTTAAATTTGAAGATTTGATATTATATTTTTATTTATATAAATGTGTAATGTGGACTACTAGCACTACTAGTACTACCTTGTACTACTATGGATTACCTTGAACTACTATGTATTATATACATTTCTAAAAAAAATAAAAAATTGGCTTATTATATATTTTAGCAGATATAACTAATATATTTTGAATTATATGTCCACATATGTGTTTAGAATTCAAATTAGTTATGAAATCTTTAATATTTCTTAAGTTGTTAGAAAAATTATCATTTCCACATAAACTTCCTTATACTTCCATATCTTATGTCTTGATGATGATGTCATAATAAGGTGAATTACACAAATTACATATTTTCAGAAGTTTGTTTCTACAAAAGTGTTATATACCATCTAAAACTTTCTAAATGCATTGGTTCAACTCAAAATATTTTATTTTTCACATGGTATTACTAATAAATGTTGAAATTAGTAAAAGTATTACTATGAACAAGATAATATTACTACTACCTTGAGTACTACTAAGTGTAAATATAATAATAGTTTTTTTTGAATATATGTCATGTATACATTTTAAATGAGTAAAATTTAAGTTATATTTTAATAATATGTGTTAAATATGTTATACATGTTTTATACATGTTTGATTCTTTTTTTTAATTATCTTAGTAATACCTAGTAAAACTAGTAGTTCAAAACTTTTCTTGCATTTAGTGTTTTATCTTTATTTTTACTTTACTTAGTTGTAAATATAATACTAGCTTATGGTATACATGTTTACATGTATGATTTAATTTTTTTTTTTAAAATATAGATAAATGTTAAATACAAATTTTTAAAGAAAAAGATTCTGGAGCTATACGACCAACAAAAGCAATTTTTGTTGCTAGTATTTCATTTTGAAACGTAGCAAATGATAAAAGTCTATTAGATTTTTTCTTTGTTCGGAAATTCTTTAGTCATTACAGTACATTTGGGTTGGGTTTATAACCTAATGAAAAAATTGGTTATCATAGATTAATTAGAAATTATTTTAAGATTTTATTAAAATTATATACAAAATGTAGTTATGTAAATAGATATATAGATAACACGTGTTAGACATATGTTATTACACGTTTTTATGACTTTAATTTGTCATAATAATACTTAATAAATTAGGGTTTTATTAACCTTATATACAAAATATAGTTATGTAAATATATAAAAAATAACATGTGGTCCGGTGGTATACTCCTTATTTGTTATCAACACAGTTCCGGATTTGCTACTTTCTTCCCATTAGTTTAAAGAAAGAGATCTTCTATTTGATTTAATACGACCACCAACAACAATATTATTTTACCAGGAATTAACATAAGATTTTATTTTATAAAGAAAAATTATATACAAAATGAAAGTTATGTAAATAATCTCAAAGATGACTCGTGGTCTGGTGTTATATTACTTGTTTGTTAACTAGATAGCATGGGTTCAATAATCAGTTTTGTTACTTTATTTGGTTTGAATTTATTTTATTTTTAAAACAAAATTATATTTAAAATCTAGTTGATGTAATTATTCACAAAAGTAACTTGTGTTTTGGTGGTGTGCACCTTATTTCTTAACTTCAACTTTGAATTTGATTCACGGAATTGTTAATCCTTTTTCAATTTTTTTAATAATTGACAATTTCTTAATTATTTCTTCTTCATCCTATTAGGGTTTTCCGGATTCTACAAAAAAAGTTGTGTGGCCACCATGGAATTTTTTGACAGAACCTCTATTTTATGGGTTATAATTATTGTTTACACATTGAAACTATAAATTTATCCATATTCATCAATTTTGAAATAATTTTTTTTTCTTCACCATTGATATGGTTTAGAAGCGTGAAGAGCAGAATATTGATATGACATTGAGCTCACCAAATTTATTCAAAATCGCAATAACGTACTAAAATATAATTTAAAATACAATTTATCCAAAAACACAATAATTTTTTTTATCTTCACCATTAATATCTATCTAAAGGTATAAAGGTTGAAGAAAGAGAAGAAGAAACACGTGTGTGTGGGAGAGGAGAAGGGAGAACAAACACGTGTGTGTGGGAGAGGAGAAGGAAAAAGAAACCTTTGGACTAGTTTAGAGGGTTTAGCATAGGTTGAGTTGTAGTTTAGATGATTCATTAGGGGTATTTTAGTATTTAGTCAGATTTCTGTAATTAAAAGAAAATAAAAAAGAAATCATTTATTAAGAGGGACAAAATAGAATAAACGTGGGAGGTTCTAGGGTAAGTTAGAATAAAGTCCTAAAAATTCAACATATAACAAAACAAACATCATTATAATTCATGCAAAACTTAAATCAAGAAAATAGCCGAACATCTCCATGAAAATTTCAAGAACAATGGTTATATGGATAGTTGGTTGAAATTGTAAAATACGTGCACACGTCGTGTAAAAAATTCTGATTTTATTTTCACACCTCACGTGTTGTGTGTGGAACTGTGTTCACATTACTCACAGCTCGACACAACTATATTCATAGAAAGTCTTGATAGTATTAACTGCGTAGAACCAATACTTTCAAAATCAAATATTTATAACCCAAACCTCATTCTTAAAAACCATTTCTCTGAAAAAAAAAAAATATATATATATATATATATATATATATATATATATATATATCTTTTTGAGAAAATATACATCTCTATTTATTGCTCAGCACAAAAGGTTAGGAAGATCGTTAAGGAACATTAATGTTCTTGACTCGTACGAATACCCTCATGTTCAGACCATCATAAACTATTACTCCTACTTTTTTCTTTTGTCTTTGCCAACAACCTCAATTAATGTTTTAGTAGTTGAACGTTGTATGATTTCCTTTTTATGTACTCCATTTAACTTCTGGCTTTTAAGACTACCATAACTATTCATCTTCTCTTCTTTGTTCTTTATTGGTTATAGTTCTGAGAAATCAAATGGATCCAAATCATAATCTCCTATTTGTCTTCTTTCTTTTTCTATGCTTAGCCGTAAATGGAGTTACTGGATATGCCACGGTCACAGGGTCGGTGTTTTGTGACCAATGCAAGGATGGAGAGAGATCTTTTTTCGATTTCCCTGTCTCCGGTAATTAATAACAATATTGTCAATACTTTGTTTTTTTTTTTTTTCTCTTTTTGCTGTATCTCTCTGCTTAAGATGTGTTGTTGATTTCTTAAAGGAATCAAGGTTAGTGTCACATGTTCTGATGAAAATGGACAAGTCTACATGTCAAGAGAAGAGACAACTAACTGGCTTGGAGGATATGTAATGAGGTTCGACGGGACACCGGATTTGAGCAACTGTTATGCTCAGGTGTCAGACAATGGAGCTCAACAACAAGGCTCAAGTAGTAGTTGCAGCATTGCTTCAGGTCCTGCACAGAAAATTAAACTAATGTTTAGCTTTTTTGGATTTGAAACGTTCGCTGCGGATGTGCTTCTTACTCAGCCGGTTCAGCCAATGTCTCATTGTCCTAAACCACCACCAGCTCCAGTTATGTCTCCTCCTCAAGTCCCAGTTATGCCTCCTCCTCAAGCCACACCGCCTCCTCAGGTTAAGCTTCCACCACTGCCTCCAAAAACTCAAGTCCCGGTATTGCCTCCTCCTCAGGCCCCAGTCATGAGTCCACCTCCAGCTGCATCTCCTCCTCAGTTTAAGCTTCCACCTTTTCCTCCAGTTCCATTTGTAGAGTCATCAGCTTGCTCCCACCAGTGAGTTTCTGTTTAATCATTTTTTTTGCTAACCTCTGTTTCACACACTTCTATAACATTTTGGCTTTGTGACATATAGGTTGTGGATAAAACCTGAATACAGATGCTACTGGAGGGCAATAGGTCCAGACACGAAGGTTGCAGTTGCGTTCGGACTAGTAGCGGGGAGAAGATATGGTACTGATATGACAGTACGTGAAGCACTAGACGGGCGAGGAGAAGCCTACAAGACTCTCTTAAGGGAGGCAACAACTGCATTACTCAATTCATACAACTCTCTTGGGTTTCCTTATAACCCCATCGCTGTGATCACACATACAAATTTGGCTCTCCTCGGGAATTCGCAGCACGATGTTCTCATGACAGCTATACGTTTCATGAAGGCTAATTCCGGGACTTGCAAGTTTACAGTGTGCAAGTGATTGGTTTTGCTATTTATATACTCTACACTTTTGTCTTCCATTGTTCTTGTGTACGTTGGTATCACCTACTGTAAAAGTCTATATTTGGATGCATTGGAGAATACTATATTATATATGCCCTTCTAGTATTTGAATTACTGATAAACAGAATCAACTCTTGCATTTATGTTATAAAGCCTAACGAATTAGGAAATAACTAAGAGACAAGAATTTGATTTAGACAATATTAATACAAACTCTTACACTACATGTGAATACTAGGCTAGTCAATGATGTGAGTCCTAAACGTGAATATATTTGTATGACTGATCAAGAGCGGGAGACATGAACAAACATAGATTAAAGCTTTATTCATAACAGAGATCACAAGGTTTTTAGAAATAGAAGAAAAACAACCGATGAACTATTTATCAGACAAGTAACGTGTATGTTCTGGCTATTTCAAGACACATGCTTTCCTCGAACAACTGGTCTTTGTTTCTCGGACACAGATCCTGTTCAAAACGGTTTTGATATGACCAATCATCAACATCAGCAATAGACAAAGAAGGTTTAGAGCAGACGAAACTATCGAAATCAGCAATTAATTCCAAGCGAAAATCAAGACCAAAGATAATCAATCAGGTTGTGTACCTTTTCAATTCACTCTAGGGATGTTCTTATTGACTAGCATTTCCTAATACTCCATTGGTGTTACGAAAATCGTCCTAAATGTTTGTTAAATCTCAATTTAGCACATACGTGATGAAGGCACAACTTTGATGGTGAATTATTTGAAAATTTTTTATTGAGTAATTAAAGTCGATTACAAGGAACTATGAAATTGAACTCTATAAGAACAATGGAGTTGTGTAAACCCTAATTCTTTGCCGACTTATGTGTGTTCATGAATGCCTTCTCTTTGTACTCGGTTATCTCTTTTTATAGTTGAATTATTGCCTTATTTCTTCCAAGTCGACACATTTGTTGACCACCTCTAACCAACTGGACCGATTTCAGTTTAATTGATGGGTCTTATTCGAAGGATGTAATCTAGCTAAAACAATAAGCCCCCTAGTTCATTGTGAGAGATAAAGACGTTATCAATGAATTTGCATGAGTAGGTTCTAAAAGTAAAAATTCAGCACTTATCCTTCAAATGATCTCGGGCTTCCATCTCGGCGCGTCCAAGAGATCTGGTCCAGTTCATCATGAACCGTCTAAACTCCCAATTCATTAATCATATCGTTTTTATCTGTAAACCAGCTCTCGGTTTACTATGAGAAGTTAAATCGTTGCTCCTAAAAAGCGGGAAGTGTACAACCATTTTAGGTTTCTTAAACCTAATGATGATGATTCTTCATTTATTGTGCCATACCTCTATAAATAGATGATCACATTCTTATTTCCTCATTTCTCTTTGCGATTAAAGTTAGTTCTCTCTCAAACTCTCTGTCCTTTTTAGTGAAATTTTAAATTTATCCTCCAGCCTGCCACCGTAGATTAGCTAAATTTCTCCTACCTGCATCGTGTTCTTTAGCTGCTCTTCCTAAGGAAATGGATTTGATCTAAAGATGCTCGAGAAAGGAAAGGAAAAAAATTACTTCCCTGAGCTTATACGCAGATTTTTCTGGTTGTTCGAGTCTGGTTAACGATCCAGTGTGAATTCGTTAAGATGCTTTGGCTGACATTGCCGGTTTAGATTTTGATCAAATCCAACTAGTTTTTTATGTCAAAGAGACGTTCAGAGCAGACGGAGTGGTCAATATGCGGTAGACGATCTTATGTAGGGAGTTCCCAATTTCGGCACAGGCTCTGAAGGCATCGAGGAGGAAGTACAATATTTTTTTCAAATAACAGTATCTACCCGATATTCTTCATTCACAGTGGACACTCTGTGTATCAATTCCAGCTTCATGAGGCTTACATCCAACCATCAACTGTCGAAAGACAAAATTGGGCAAACATCCAATCGACTTGGTCAAATTTCACATGCATAAAAGAAATCCTAGAAGAACTCTACGTCTCTCCTGGTTTTACATTCATCATTCTGAGACCCGATCAACGCACGTGGGTCCCCTATAGGATCCACTTGCGTATATGGGTCTTCGTTCCAGAAAGATGCCAAGATGTGGTTTCAGATTTTGCGCCTCTTTACATCTTATTGTAATAGAAGTGACATTGCATTATCACAACTAATGGCCGGATTGGTTGGGATTGATGTGGCGCTGATGGTGTTAGCTGCCGACATCAACGTCTTTATGGGGGTTCATGTCGTTTAAGAACTGACGACTTTTAGTATAAAACAAAGTGGCTGTGTGTATGCAAAGATGAGGACTGATCACAACATGCTGATTGGCCATCCTTCAAAGACCCAAAATTGGTTGCGTCATATGTCAAAATCAGTTCAGAAGTTTTTTTGAAGAGCCTCCATTTGGATCTCGAGTATTCTGGAACTCAAGAATTGGTAGATAGACGAATTTACATCTCTTTTCTTTAAGTCTTTTCAGTTTTCTTAAGTATCTTTCTTCTCATGTTTTGCAGTTCGACATCCTAATACCATAGCCTATCCGGAGAACTTCTTTCAAGATGTTGTAAACTTGGCCGAAGAACAGTGAAGAAAGAACCAGTCTCTCTCTAACATGTATAGAGAAAGATTAATCCTTTTTCTTTCACTGATTTGTATTATATCTGATGTTCTGCTAAACAGATGAATGGGCTTCCAACATTTCCTACTCAAAAGACCATGGGAAAAGACCAAATGCTTCAAAAGAAAACATGTGAAAAGTAAAGAAGAACATTCCCATCTATTTTGACATGCTTCTAGAAGAAACATTACTCGACACTGCCATTCTTATCTAAGTTCTTGATGGAATGGCATCTCTGACTCGGCAACCCCTCTTTCGATGGTGGAATCATTCAAGCCGAAGAAGAAGAAGAATAATTCCACAAAGAAAGAGAAGATATTAAAGTTCTCCTCTAACAATGGTTGTACTTTGGTTCCTTTCCTGCATAAAAGTGATATTTCGAGAACTATATCAAGTTAGTCCAACCGAACCCAAAAAATAACAAAAAACGATATTGAAAATATGATAATCAAAAACAAACTAGAAAACTCAATTCAAATAGCTAATTAAGGGGACCTCCATTTCTATTTTAGTTTGATCGGTTCATTCATCTTTGGTGAGGAGTTTCGTCTGCAACAAGGTTATTTGGTGGATCTAGAAACACTGGTACTTTTCCACTTAGTCACGATGGTTGTTGAGGTATTCGCCTTATGCATGTCAAGATCTATTAAGGACAAGGTCCAACGTGCTTCCTCAAGTGTTTGGCGCATCTGCTTCTGTTTGTTCACCGCTTGTATGGTTTTTGTCTGCTTTCCGGTGGTGTAGCGGGAAGGTAGGGAGTCAGTGTAGTGGTTTTTAGCGATGAAGGTTTTTTAGGGTTGCTTAAACATCTGGTGGCTGATGAGTAAGCTCGCTGTGTTGAGGGTCATGTTGGGTCTTGAAAGGAGAGTGGGTGGCAGCTAACTACGAGAATGGTTGTTTTTCGACCGGCTCGGCATCTCCTTTTCTCTCTCGTTCAATTACCTTTCCCGATGAGCCTTTCCATCATGGTCTTGCGTCGATGTATTCGCCTCTTCGGTTTGTGTAACGACCATTTACCTCGGCCCACTAAAAGCCCACTATATCTTCAGAAAATCCTAATTTTCCTTATTTAAATAATGATTTCGTGGTGGAGCCTGATTAATAATTTTGGAGCGGCGAAAACCTTTTGGAATTTCACTGGAATATCCACCAATAGCCACCACGAAGGAGAAGCAATTACACCACCGAAAAAAGAGAATAAGAAATTTTAGAGACACATTTTACGAGAATAGAAGAACGAGTGATTTAAACATAATATTTAGACGCTAAACTTTGAGGGTATGTTATTCATTCATATATCTATTTCTAGGAAAAAGCGGTTGGTCATTTGGAATTTTCCTCTAAGATTTATGGTTTTTTCTTCGAGACTGTTCTTTACAGATCCGATCTACGAATAGTCAACTTCATCAGTGTTTTTACGTTGATCCAAAATGAACCAGAAAACTTGTAAGATATCATTGGAAAGATCTCGATCTCATATTTGCATATATTTTTCTCGATCATTAAATCAAGGTACAGTTAGAAAGTTATGGACGCTTTAGTATTGGATGTCAAATCTGGCTGATTGTAAAAATCCTAAATTTAGTTTTACTATTCAGGAAAACCTAATTTTGTTTTAGGAAGAGCTCTAATTAGGAAAGTTTCTATTTCTGGAAAGTTTTCATTTGTGAAAACTTTATTTTAGGAAACCCGAAATCTTAACATTTAATCCTTGAATTGCAGTTCGTTGCATCCTTCGTCGTTCATTCCAACTAGTGGCAAAGGTGAGGGCTACTCTCGTAATTTCTCGCACACGGTCTAGGACTTCGAATAAATATAGTTTAGCTCTAATATGTTTTGTCTTCGTGAATTGAGTTGGTCTGATGTATGTTTGGAGTATGTTTGATAGTTATTTAGGTTCTTTGTTTAAACCGAAAATAAGATGTTAGATGATTCAACATTTTATGCTTGTGTGATTTAATTTGATTTATAATTATAGTTATACTAGGGACGAGTGTGGATTTTTAGTCGGGTACAGAGAGGTATATCTATATGCCGAATTGTGTTGTGTGGGGGTTTCAGCTAGCCTAGTCAACTTGTTGAGCCGTAACCTTGTGAGGTCGATAATCGTCCCAGTGGCGGTGTACCTGGGCACTTATCCCATATTTGTTAGCCCAGGAGTGGGCGGTGAGCGAGTGTGCACCTCGCATAGGATCCTTGTTTGTTCTTTGGGCACTTTAGGCATTGTGGTTGTTACATGTTAGGATTAAGTTATATTTATTCAGAGTGCTATGTCCGGGTCCATGGACTTCGAGTTTAGCATCTCATACCTCACTGAGTGATTCCCCTGTTACTCACCCCTACTTTTTTTTCCTTTGCATGTGAGACTGACAAGTAGGATACTGATCGGAAAAATGGTGTTTTTAGGCGTTTTCTACTTCTTTTATTTTCAAACTATTGTTTTATAATTTTAGACGATTATTCAGTTATTCCAGTTTATGGATTTATTGTTTTATTAATATGAAAGTCGACTCTTTTTATGGATTTTGAGATATAAATTGTTGATTGGTAACACTCCAGTCTCGAGTGAGGATGAGACGGGTGTTACATTTTGGTATCAGAGCCAGGTTTGTGTCTCAGCCATGACCCGGGACGCCGGTTAAGGGACCTGATTTTTATTGATTTTAAAGTTGTAACGGTTTCAAAACTTAAAACGCCTTGCTGTCTGGTAATGTTCTATCAATCTTTAGTACTCTAGTTCAACCGAAGATAACCGTCTCGTTTCTTTTTCAGATGCCGCCAAAGATAGGAGTTAAGCATACTCGCACCGCCAGAGCTACAACTAGAGTCAATGCTCGTGAAGTTGTAGATGAGCAGGCTCCTGTTTAGGAATTTCAAGAAAATGGTGTGCTGCCAGCAGCCCCACATGTTGATAAGGATGCACTCAGACGTATGGTTTAGGAGGCAGCTACACAAGCTGCTCAGGCTGCCATTCAGCAGGTTACTCAGGAGGCAACTCGGGTAGCTGCGCAGGAAGCTGCTCGGGTTGCAGCTCAGGAGGTTGCTCGTCAGTTAGCTGCTGCTCAGCAGGCCCCCGTTCAGCTGGTTCCCATTCCTCAGGTTCCATTGCAGCGTGTTCCCGTTCCTCAGGTTCCATTGCAGCAGGTTCCAGGTAAGCAGATTCCTCAGGGTATTCAGGTTCCACCGCCACCACATCAGGTCCCATTTTATGAGGAGAGGTTTTTCAGACTGACGGCACAGATGAAGAACATGGATATGGAGCATTTTGGAGGAACAGTGAATGCTACAGATGCACATGATTGGAAGTTAAGTTTGGAGCGAAAGTTAGAGATTATTGATTGTCCACCCGAGTTTTCACTTAGATTGGCTATGCAGTACTTGCGTGGAGATGCACTAGTGTGGTGGGAGGGAGTGCGACTGAGCCATGGACCTAACAGACTGACCTTTGAAGACTTTAAGAGGGAGTTTGACAGGAAGTACTTTCCAAAAGAATCTATGGATATGAAGAAGACTGCTTTCGAGCATGTAAGCCAAGGTACCATGACCATCAGAGAGTACGAGGTTGAGTTAAGTCGACTGCGCATATTTGCTAGAGGTGACATTTCAGAAGAAGACATGATCAGGAAGTTTTTTAATGGAATGCGAGTTGATATTCGCAACAGTGTCATCACTTACCACAGGTTGGGAGATTTGGTGGAGAAAGCTGCTGAACAGGAGGCGGGTCTGGAAGAGGAAAAGAAACTCCTCAAGGCAGCCCAATAGAAGTCTGGAAAGACTCCAAAATCTCAGAGGGGGACATCAGACCAGCCAAAGGCGCCAAGATGTGCTCGTTGTAGCCATCATCATTTTGAAGAGCGCCTCTGATGCCGCTCATGTGGACGATTAGACAATATTGCAAAATATTTTCGGGTAAAGGTAGTTGACACTGATCTGGTTAACCAGATCGATGCACCAGCAGCAACATCTAAGAACTGTTACAATTGTGATCAGTCTGGCCACTTTTTCAGGGATTGTCCGAGGAGGGGACAAGCAGCACTACAGCCACAGCCTTAGCATAGTGGTTATTACAAAAGACTACCCGAGAGTTGAGCCGATAACTGGTAAGTATCATTTATCATACTCGTTTGTGTTTGAGTGTTTGTGTTTTTTTGTGGTTACCAGTCGTAGTTAGCAAACTCGTGTAGTATCGATTGCAATTACGTGTGGAGTAGATTGCACTATATCTTACCTTGGAGCCTTGCATAGTTTGTGAGTCTGCGATCAGTTAAGTGTTGAACTTTCATGTTGTGTTTGAGCCAAATATTAAGTAGATATCAACCTCCACCAGCCATAGGAGATTCATTCAGTATTAAGTTGAAACCAGCATCTCATGTTTTCAAATTATATTGTTTAACGCCATTGGAGATGGCCAAGCAGAAAAAGTAACTGAAAGATCTATAATAGAAAAGATTTATCAAAACAAGTACTGTACCATGGGGATCAGCGAGTTGTAACATAGAGAAAAAATTTCAAGGTGTGATAGTTATATTAGTCAAAGTTTGTTTGGAGAGTGATACAATCGAGCATGAGATATAGGATACCAAGACATAGCCAAAGATTTATTATCTAAATATATTTTTTCTAGAATGGTATTGGATAGTCGGCTCATCACTTGAATTTGAGGGCGAATTCCTGATTAGTGGAGAGAGAATTGTAACGATCAATTTACCTCAGCCCAAAGCCCACTATATCTTCAGAAACCCTAATTTTCCCTATTTAAAGAGTGAGTTCGTGGTGGATCCTGATTAATACTTTTGGAGAGGCGAAACCTTGCTGGAATTTCACCGGAATATCCACCAATAGCCACCACGAAGGAGAAGCAATTACACCCACCGGAAAAAGAGAATAATACGTTCTAGAGACACGTTTTGGGAGAACAGGATAACGAGTGGTTAAAACATAATATTTCGATGCCAAACTGTTAGGGTATGTTCTTCATTCATAGATCTAGCTATAGTAAAAAGCGGTTTGTCATTTGGAATTTTCCTTTAAGAGTTATTGTTGTTTTTTCGAGACTGTTTTCTGCCGATCTGATCTACGAATAGTCAACTTCATCAGCGTTTTCCCGTTTATCCAGAACGATCCAGAAAACGTGTATGATATAATTGGAAAGATCGCGATCTCATATTTGTAGATCTTCTTCCCGATTATTAAACCAAGGTACAGTTAGAAAGTTATGGACGTTTTAGTACCGGATGTCAAATCTGGCCAATTGTGAAAATCCTAAATTTAGTTTTTCTATTTAGGAAACCCTAATTCTATTTTAGGAAGAGTTCTAACTAGGAAAGTTTCTATTTCTAGAAAGTTTCCATTTGTGGAAACTTTATTTTAGGAAACCCAAAATCTTAACCTTTAATCTTTGTATTGCAGTTCGTCGCATCTTTCGTCGTTCATTCCAACCAATGGCAAAGGTGAGGGCTGCTCTCGTAATTTCTCGCACACGGCCTAGGACTTCGAATAAATATATTTTAGCTCTAATATGTTTTGTCTTCGTGAATTGAGTCGGTCTGATGTATGTTTGGAGTCTTTTTGATAGTTATTTAGGTTCTTTGTTTAAACCGGAAATAAGGTGTCAGATAATTCAACATTTCATGCTTGTGTGATTTAATTTTATTTACATTTATAGTTAGACTAGGGACGAGTGTGGATTTTTAGTCGGATACAAAGAGGTATATATGTATGCTGGATTGTGTTGTGTGGGGGTTGCGGCCAGCCTAGTCGACTTGTTGAGGTGTAACCTTGTGAGGTCGATAATCGTCCCAGTGGCGGTGTACCTGGGCGCTTATCCCAGAGTTGTTTGGCCAGGAGTGGGCGGTGAGCTAGTGTGCACGTCGCATAGGATCCTTGTTTGTTCTTTGGGCACTTTAGGCGCCGTGGTTGTTACATGTTAGGATTAAATTATATTTATTCGGAGTGCTATGTCCGGGTCCATGGACTTCGGGTTTAGCATCATATATCTCATTGAGTGACTCACCTGTTACTCATCCCTCTTTTTTTTTTTTCCTTTGCATGTGCGACTGGCGAGTTGGATACTGATCGAAAAATGGTGTTTTTAGGCGTTTCTACTTCTTTTATTTTCAAACTATTGTTTTATAATTTTCGACGATTATTCAGTTATTTCAGTTTATGGATTTATGGATTTATTGTTTTATTAATATGAAAGTCGACTTTTATTTTTTAATGGATTTTGAGATATATATTGGTATGGATTTTGAGATATACATTGGTGATTGGTAACACGCCGGGCTTGAGTGAGGAAGAGAAGGGTGTTATAGTTAGGTCCTGCATGTTGGTGGTTCACTTGTGTGTTCCTTTTCGCCTTTTTCTGGGATTCGTTTTCCACAGCCCCTTTTGGTGGCGATAGTGGTAGTATTATTGGTTGTTTTCCTGGAGGTTATACTCCCTATCTTCTTAGCGGCTAGAGTTTGATATATTCTTTCATTCGGACTTTATTGGATAATCTTGTGTGTAGCATGTTCTTAGTTGAGCCCATTAGGGACTTTAGGGCTGTGTTCTTTTTTTTTCATTTATGAATTTTATGTATCTAAAAAATCATTTTTAATATGAAAAATTTAAATAAATCTATTCAAAAGTATTTAAAGATTATAATTAGTATTCAAATTTGGAATCTAAACAAATAACTTAAATACAGAATTTTATATTGATGTTGATCTATTAATATATTTAAACACAAAATAATTTAAAATAAATCTTACAAATACTTGCAAATAGAGCCAAACCTAAAATGTTGTTAATTCAATCCAACTCAACATAACTTAAAATATTGTTAATTCCATCCAACTTAACATATACTCTCTCTAAATTTGAAAGATTAATGTTTTGAACTTTTAATTTTGACTATTACTTTCTAAATTCATTTTAATTAGTTTAAAATTTTACTTGTTTATTAATAAAGAATAACTAAATTTATTTTTATATTTAAATATATAGTTGACCAAAAAATATAATTTGACTTTTAAAAATGCAGTAAATAAATTTAAAACATCAATACTATTAAAAAAACACAAAATTAGACTTTATACAATTTCGCCTAAATTATAATATAATTAACTACTAACCATTAAATGTAGCCTAAATATGGTATGACTATATTTACAACATTATTTTTAAGTAATCCATTAATATTAGAGGAATTTTCAAAAATACCACTTTTCTTGTACCACTTTTCACTTTTACCTTCATTAAATAGATATTTTCATAAATACCACTTTTTTAAGAGACAAATTTTTTTTAAAGTTAATTAAAATTCTCAATTTTACATTCCTAAACCCTACCCCACCCTACCCTCACCCTTCAACTCTAAACTCTAAGTCTTAGATTAATTAACCCAAGGGTTATAAGTGTGTTTTTCTCTCTTAAAAATAAGGATAAAAGTGATTAAGGTAAAAATGAAAAGTGGTACAAGAAAAGTGGCATTTTTGACAATTTCCGTTAATATTAGGGGAAATTTTAATTCTACCACAAGTTTGGTACCGCTTTTCAAATTTACCATTAATGAGTGACTATTTTCACAAATACCCTAGATTTATGATGAAATAAAACTGAGGTAAATTTTTAAATATTTGTAAAACATTTATAAACTCAACTCCAACCCATTAATACTAAACCCTAAACAATAATCATTAAAGTGTAAACCCAAATGTTATTATATTTTTTTGATTGATGGTATTTTTGAAAAGTGGTAATTAATTTGTGGTATCTCTATCAGTTTCTCTTGATATTAATAAATAAACACCCTAAAATTTAGTCTATTTATGGCAAGATTTAAACAACTATATATGCAACCGTTAATCACCTAAATTTCCGCCTAACAAATCATTTATACGCTAAAAATAAATACAATTACTAATAAACTCAATTATATGATTCTTCATTCATTTATGTTATGAACCATATTGTTGATAGCAAATAACCGGACCGACCAGAGATCCATACGACCCGACCACAAAGCATATGGGCAATGGGATTACTAAACCTATGGCATATGGGTTTAGGTTTAGATGAATAGGAAACCTATTACATGTAGGATTACGAAACTTATTCTATGTTGGTTTAGGACTTATGTTTATTCTTATCCATATTGAATAAGCTCTATGTAATCCCTATATAAAGGGAACCCTTTGTAAGCTTTATGCATATTCATTCACACACAAAATATACAAAGTCTCACACGATTTCATCCTCTCTCTTTCTCTAAGTTTTACAACACGTTATCAGCACGAGTTTGCTCCCTAGAATCCCTAAGCTAAAGCCATAAATATTGACATCCCCATCGATCATACCTTGTTCGTGAAAGACATCCACAAGTTCGATCCAATCTCAACAAAGGTTGAAACCTTCAACCGAGATCAAGTACTTGCAATCCACGAAGATCAAGACCGAGAATCAACCCATCCTTGCATCCGATCAAACGGAGGTCCGATTCAAACCCGATTGAACAAAGGTAAACTCGATGTACCCTAAACCCCTAGAACCTCAAATCGAATGAACCTATGATCAACAACTAAAACACAAAACTAATTAAAGGAACTTAGAAAGATTGCTAAGTTGCTGGATAGATTGATTGCTATACATGGTTGATTGTTTGATCAAAACCCCAATCGAAAATACTAATGTGCAAATCAAAACCCTAAAAGACTTTGATTGTTTTGATTGATTGTTTTGAGAATAGAGGTTGCTTTCTTATTTTTCTTGGCCGATTTAGGATTGTTTCTAGAATGATCTTAACCTAAAACCTAATCGGTAGGCATAAACCCTAAAATCCTAAATCGATTGAAACCCTAAAAAGTATATGCTTGATTCTTGTTGTTTGATTCGATTGTCTAGAGGTTCTTAAACCAATTGTTAGGTTCATTAGATTGATTGTTTTCAATTCATGTCTTAACCCTAGATGATTGCTAGGTTGATTAGGGAATAAACCCTAATGCTAAACCCTAACCCTAATCCATATAGGTGAATCCCTAAAATCTTAAACCCTAATCATTGATTGATCTTATTTGTGAGTTAGGATGATAGATTGATTGATAAAAACATGACTTGCCGAATTAAAACCCTAACTTAGTTGAACCTAGATTGAATGACCTTAAGATCTAATCCGACCACCTTGTCCTTAGGATCCGACCATCTTGAATTGAATTGATTGATCATTAAACTTGATTGATATGCATTCATATAAGCCATTGAACATATAGACACTGATCCTTAGGATTTTCTTGCATATCCATAGTACTTTAGCCGAATATAGGAATCACATGGTCGATTGTTTGATTGCTTGGTCGAGAAACTTGATAGCCTTATCATTGATTGATCCAAAACCTAAATTGATTGATATATGGTTTCAGATGTCAAAAATAAACAACCTGGATTTTTCTGCCCTAAATCTCTTTAGAGATAATTCCTTACAATGGGCATTGGATACAAAAATCATCCTAAAGTCTAAAGGACTTGGCGAATGCATCACTGAGAAAAATGACTCAAGTGAGAGAGATCGATACAAGGCAATACTCATTATTCGCCATCATCTAGCTGAGAGTCTAAAGGATCAGTATCTTACCATTGAGAATCCTCTAGACCTTTGGAATGAATTAAAGATGAGATATGATCACCGAAGAACAGTGTTATTACCAAAAGCCTTATTTGATTGGAGGAATTTGAGGATCCAGGACTATAAGTCCGTGGACAAGTATAAATCAGCCTTATTCAAGACTGTTTCTTTATTGAAACAGTGTGGTGAGGTTATAACGGATAATGACATGTTGGAAAAGACATTCTCCACCTTCCACACAAGCAATGTGTTGTTACAACAACAATATAGAGAAAAGGGCTTTAAGACATATGTTGATCTTATCTCGTGCCTATTACTGGCCAAACAAAACAATGAACTGTTGATGAGAAACAGTGAAATGAGACCTCCTGGATCAACCCCATTACCAGAAGCAAACAAGGCCACGAAAGAAAAGAAAGAAACTAAGGAAAGTAACCATGTCCAAAACAAACCACACGACCATAGCCACGGTGGATGGAATGGTCGTGGTCGAGGCTACTATAACTCATACGGTCGAGGTTATAACTCGAACCGTGGCCGAGGGAACCACAATAACCGTGGTCGTGGTCCCATTTTCGGCCATGGTCGAGGACGAGGTGGCCGTTGTACATCATTTAAGCCACCACACTCGACCAAATCCGTGTGCCATAGATGTGGTATGTGAAATCATTGGAGAAAGAATTGTAGGACTCCCAGACACCTTGTTGACCTCTACCAAGAGAGTATAAAAGGGAAGAATCCAGAAGCCCATTTGGTCCAAGATGACAATGGTGATTTCGATCATGATCAAGATGATCTTATGGAATATGAAACTTCTGATTGTCTTAAGCAATCCAGTTGATTTCGGCATCAAACCTTGTTGTGTTTTTCAATTTGTTTTATGTTTCATTGACCTTATGTTTCTTTGCAATATTACTTGATTTTTTTGCTTTAAATTTATAATAAGATGCATGACTTCTTATATAATAGAATGAAAGATGATACGAGCATACTGATTGTGGACAGTGGGTCAAGCCACATAATTATTAAAGACAAAACATACTTCATAGACTTGACCTTACAAAATGCCAATATAAGTACCAATGCGGGTATAGCCAGCCTTATAGAGGACCACGGCCAGGCAAGTGTTTTATTTCTTAAAGGCACACACTTAGAGATATCAGATGCTCTATACTCGCCCAACTCTAAAAGGATCCTATTGAGTTTCAAAGATATACGGTTGAATGATTACCATATTGAAACAATGGGCAAAGGAAACAAAGAGTTCCTTCAAATTGTAGAGCACGGCCAAGGCCATAAGAAAGTGGTCGAGACTATACATGCACTCTCTACTGATTTGTACTATGCCACGACCAGTATGATAGAGGCTAATGCCAAAGTGAACAAAAGGTTCACTGATGATTTCATTATATGTCACGGCAGGCTTGGCGACCCTTGTTCAAACATGATGCGAAAACTTATAATAAATGCTAAAGGGCACATCTTGAAAGAAAGACGAGTTATCCCAAAGAAACTCACGTGCGTAGCATGTACACAAGGGAAACTCATTGTTAGGCCATCACCAGTCAAAGTGACTAAGGAAACAATAAACTTTCTGGAAAGGATACAAGGAGATATGTGGACCAATACACCCACCTTGTGAGACATTTCGATATTTCATGTTCCTGATTGATGCATCGACCAGATGGTCACATGTATGCTTATTGTCAACACGAAATTTGGCATTTGCAAGACTACTTGCACAGATAATAAGATTAAGAGCTCACTTTCCAGACTTTCCTTTAAAGACTATATGTCTTGATAATGCTGGTGAATTCACTTCCCAAGCTTTTAATGATTATTGTATGTCCATGGGGGTAAGTGTGGAACATAATGTGACACATGTACTCAAAACGGCTCGACAGAATCATTCATTAAAAGAATTCAATTGATAGCTCGACCATTACTCATGAGGTCAAAACTCCCAATATCTGCTTGGGGACATGCAGTTTTACATGTAGCAGAGTTAATACGCATCAGGCCATCTAGTGAGCATAGATATTTACCATTCCAACTAATCACGGATCATGAGCCAGACATGTTCCATCTCAAAACATTTGGATGTGCAGTCTATGTACTAATTGCTCCACCACAGAGAACTAAGATGGGACCTCAAAGGAGGATGAGAATATATGTTGGATATGATTCTCCCACTATAATCAAATACCTTGAGCCAACCACGGGTGATCTATTTAAGGCCAGGTTCGCAGACTCACATTTTGATGAGTCAAACTATCCAACATTAGGGGCAGATAATAAGCTGGTAAAAGAGATTGAATGGAATCAATCATCTATGTCTTGGCAAGATCCTCGGACTAAAGAAGGTGATATAGAAGTCCAAAAGATTATACATTTTCAAAAGCTAGCTAATCAGTTGCCAGACTCATTTGCTGACCGAAAGAAAGTGACAAAGTCACATATACCAACATGTAATGCACCTATACGAATTGATGTCCAAGAGAGACAAAATCAAGTGCTACAGAGTCTATGACACGTCTAAAACATGGTAGACCAACATGTTCCAAAGATAGGGTTCCTCGAAAAGTTAACAAAGGTGTAGAAAAGAAAACTGAGGCAATTGACATGGTCAACCCAACCATAGTCAAACCAACCGTGGTCGGACCAACCACAGTTGGACAACCCATGGTCGAACCGACCATGGCCGAACCAATACAAGACCAGGTCGATCCGAATGTACCAAATAAGGTGGTTTGGGACGCCAAACTTCCAAGTACTGAGGATATTGATAATAATGAGATCTCAATCAATTATCTTATGTTTAGAACAAAATGAAACATAAAAGATGTTGACATTGATGATATATTTGCATACAAACTAGCACTTGAACTTATGGATTTGAACGAGGATCATGAACCCACGTCTATATTAGAGTGCACTCGTAGATCAGATTGGCTTAAATGGAAAGAAGCCATAAACGCGGATTTAAACTCTTTAAAGAAGAGAAATATGTTTAGTCCGATTATAAGGAAACCATATGATGCTAAACCAGTTGGAAATAAGTAGGTCTTTGTGAGGAAGAGAAATGAACATGGTGAAGTAGTGAGATATAAAGCAAGGCTCGTTGCACACGGATTCTCACAGAGACCAGGAATAGATTATGAGGAAACATATTCCCATGTGGTGGATGCTACTACATTCTGATTTCTGATAAGTCTGGCCATAAAAGGGAAATTGGATTTACACTTTATGGATGTAGTAAAAACATACTTATATGGTCCATTGGATAATGAGATATACATGAGAGTTCCAGAAGGTATTGAGCTCAAAGATAAGAAAAGTTCTCGAGAACAATATTGCATAAAACTGAACAAATCCCTTTATGGTTTGAAACAAAGTGGCCGCATGTGGTATAATAAACTAAGTAAATACTTAGTGAAAGAAGGATATAAGAATGATCCGATCAACCCATGCATATTCATAAAGAAGTTTGAAAACAAAGGATTTGTGATCATAGCAGTTTATGTTGATGATTTGAATATCATAGGAACCTCTGGAGATATTTCCCAAACAGTTGAATATCTCAAGAAAGAATTCAAAATGAAAGACCTAGGTAAAACAAAGTTTTGTTTGGGATTATACCTTGAGTACATAAACAATGGAATCCTTGTGCATCAAATGACATATACAGAAAAGGTACTCAAGAGATTTAACATGGACCAATGCCACCCATTATCATCGCCCATGGTCGTACGGTCCCTTGGTCCGGACACCGACCCATACGGTCCAAAGAAGGACGATGAAGAAATACTTGGTCCAGAAGTGTCATATCTTAGTGCCATAGGAGCCTTGATGTATCTTCCTAGCCACACACGACCAGATATATGTTTTGCAGTAAATTTATTGTCGAGATTCAGTTCATGTCCGACCCAAAGGAACTGGAATGAGATTAAACATTTACTTCGTTATCTACAAAGGACGAAAGATCTTGGATTGTCTTATACTAACCAAAATACTAACCAATCACAGAATGTTTTAGTTAGTTTTGTTGATGCATGTTACTTATCAGATCCACACCATGCACGATCTCAGATAGGTTATGTGATTACAATTGGTGGAACGACTATAAGTTGGAGATCCATGAAGCAGACCATAACAGCTACATCATCTAACCATGCCGAGATCTTGGCCATCCATTAAGCCAGCCAAGAATGTGTTTGGTTGAGGTCTATGACTCAACACATCTGATCAGATTGTGGGATGATCGATGAAAAAGAAGAACCGACCATCATGTATGAAGACAATGCAACTTGCATTGCTCAGCTCAAAGATGGATACATCAAAGGAGATAGGACAAAGCACATATTGCCAAAGTTCTTTTTCACTCACGAGTTACAGAAAGCATGAGAGGTCCAAGTGATTCAAGTACGTTCATGTGATAATTCAGCCGACTTGTTTACCAAATCATTGCCAACCTCTACATTCAAGAAGTTAATACATCAGATTGGTATGAGAAGGCTTAAGGACCTTCAGTGAGGGTCCAAATCAGGGGGAGTAGTAATGTGTGTTGTACTCTTTTTCTTTTACCATAGTTTTGTCTCAATAGGTTTTTTCCGGGTAAAGGTTTTAACGAGGCAACATTAAGCACATTACGAGTCCTATACGGTTATGGCATCCATGGGGAGTGTTATGAACCATATTGTGGATAGCCAATAACCGGACTGACCAGAGACCCATCCGGCCCGACCACAAAGCCTATAGGCGATAGGATTACTAAATCTATGGCATATGGATTTAGGTTTAAATGAATGGGAAACCTATTACATGTAGGATTAGGAAACCTATTCTATGTTGGTTTAAGACTTATGTTTATCCTTATCCATATTGGATAAGCTCTATGTAATCACTATATAAAAGAAAACCCTTGTAAACTTTATGCATATTCATTTACACACGAAATATACAAAGTCTCACACGATTCCATCCTCTCTTTTTCTCTAAGTTGTACAACTATTTACAAGTATTGACCAATTTTTAATATTAATATACTAACTAATAAACTCAAATATCATCTCTCGCTAGTTAGTTATATGAATGTGTGTTTATCCTTATATTATAACATGGGTAAGCTTTCAACATAAACCAAAATATGTGATCATAGCCCCTTTGTTTATTTTTGTATTATAATAACATGATTAAGCTTTCATTATCGTAACCAAAATATATGATCATTTAACATTTGTTTATTCTCACACTACAAGAAATATGGACATTGTTAGCGCGAGTTTTATGCTATGGTAGATGTATGATAGCGAATTCATAAATGTTATGTATGCGGCAGTCATCATAGGTACTCCTTTTAAGATAGCATTTTTTGTAATGCTACGAAATGAGTATTTCATAGCGAAAATGTTGGTGCTATTATTAATGAAACTACGACACGATTTATTTCCGTTACAAATTGATTACGATACATATTTCGTGCCATGATAGGGCCTTCTACAATAGCAATCGCATATTTTGATTATCGCTTTTGATAAGTGCTATACTAAATATAATTATAGCATTTCAGTTGTTATGATAGTTCGAATCGTATGATATTTTAAATGCTATTATCTGTGACTATAGCTATTTTTTTTTGCTATTGATACTTTGTATGAAAGCTATTATATGGTAGCTTTCTATAACCTCCTTCCATCATAGATACATCAAGGAAAACAACGACATTCATATTAAAAGTTTCAACTACATAAGTCATTACAGAAGAAAGATACCATATGCAGTTTCAGAACACAAAACATAGTCAGAAGCAAGTTTCTACACACATAACATAGTCATAAGAATAGTCGGACCAAAGCTCTTCACCCCCCTGCTGCAGGCTGCATCAATAAAACTCCCATCAGATGAGCAATTACTTTCGAATCTTTAAAACATAAGGCACAACACTTACATCATCTTAATAGATGATCAATTTATCAATTGGTCATGCAATTGATGAACCATGTGCATCCTTCAAAAACTTGATCTCATCTTACTTCCTCCACACTTCGGCATCATCTAAGACCACTGCATCAACCCACACTCTAGCTGCATCCGGACCCAACCGTACAAAGTGGACCATTTGATCAAGGTCAGTTGAATGCACACGTCCTTCAGCAACAACTTGTTTCCTTCCACCAATGTCCATCAGTTTGCACTTGTTATTCGCTTGTATTGGTTTAGACCGATGATTAAGCTGACATGTTTATAATACACACTAATTCAAACTCAGAGATTAATAAACCTATACATGATTGAAACAGACCAAATATTTACCTGATTAGTTGTTGGAGACTTTTCAGGAGGAGTTGATGTTTTTGCTCCTGATTTTGCAACTTTATTACCACTTCTTCTTGGAGACCTAGGACCTACAGACTTAGTACATTTATTTCTTGTTTCTCTTGCGGTTCCTGCTGAAGACGCAATGTTAGAAGTTGGAGATTGTTGTCTTGTCCCTCCTGGTGGGTTCTCAAAAACAACTTTGCAAACAGGCAATGGTATAAAGGAGTGTAAGCAGTCCTCAAGGTATGTCAGCTCCATCGTAGGCCTCCATAAATACGTCCCTTGTTCAAGTACCACATCGAGAAATACTTTAAATGCTTTGGGTCCGAGAGGAATTCCATTAACCAGTGCCTTTGCTTCTTGTGTCTGCCAACGGCCTTCAGCAACAACTACATCATCATCAGACAAATCTAGTAGCTTGCATTTGTTGAGAGAATTTGTTTCCGAGCCCTGTCAAACATGTTAAGATACAAACTCCTGAAAGGCAAATACATCATTACCTTATCTATAATCTTAATGCAATCAAAAACCTATATCATTGGTGCAATATCTTTTGGTAGAAGCCCCAAGTCTAGTTCAACACATTTATGCTTAGGCCATGCAATAACATGACCAAGAGCTTCCTGAATTGTATGCATGTTACTCGTAGCCTCCATAGAAATGCTTCACGCTCTGTAGCAACATCAACCATTACTTTAACATCCTTAGGGCCTAATCTACTGTCATTCACTATATCATCTGGGTCAGAAGAAAGGATACTACCCTCACCAACGTTCCCATCTTCATCAGCCCAATCAATAAGAAGACACCTTTTCTGTGATCTCTTGTTCACACTCTGAAAAATAGTAATTATGGCAAAATGTTATAGTGTACACTAGAAAGCTTTACAATCATCTTATATACATGACTTACTCTCGCAGCCGAGTTTTCACCCACTTCATTGTCTTTTTTCTGTTACAGAAACCCAAAACAATGGAGTTATTACCTCTTATCTTAACTTAATAATAGACAATTGTCTTACATGGCTTCGAACTTTGGCAAGTTCAGACTGTAACTCGTTAACCATTTGCTGGAGATGATTTTGCTTCTCTTGCATTTCAATGATAGTCTTGTGTTTGACATTGAAGCAAGCTAATTTCATCTTACTTATATTTCTACCCATTGCTCTCATACGACTAAGATTATCAGGTCCTAACAGTTGGGCGAGTGTATCTGCAGCTTCAATGCTACTTGGTGAATGAGTAGGACCATTAACAGCTTGAATCTCAGCTGCCTTTTGCTGTAGATAATAAAAAACAAAGAGCAAACGAGAGACATTAGAAGTTTGTTTAATAGTAGTACCAGATGATGGGTTTAAATCACAATCTTCTCAGCGGCATTAGTGTGAATAGGAGTTCCATCTTTTCTGGTACATGACTTCACCCAGACTTTAAGTCTTGACACTTCAGGCGGGTCTTCATAACTGTTTTTCTGTATGAATATAATCTGTCAATAGCCTTGTGTCACATTGAAATTGCAAGCATAACAAGATAGCATATATGCTTACCATCTCTTCAGCTAGTCTAACCATTCCCTTTCGACTACAAGTATGTGGAATCTGTTTGCGCCTTCTCTCCTTGTAGCTATCACTCACCACCTTGAATTCTTGGCTGGTTTTCTGCTTTACAAATTTGCGCCACTCATTAGGAGGAACATTCTTAGGTCTAATATTCATCCGTTGTTGGTTATTCTCAGCTTCATTTATTTGGGTAACTAAGCGTGACTTTGATGATCTCCACAATTCCCCATCTGCTTAAGAACTGCAACCCTTTGGTACTCCTCATCAACTTCAAACCTTGTCTGCACTCACAAATCATGATTAGTAACGTGCATACAAATTTTAACTTGGAAAATAGTGTTGTTTTCATTGTCTATAAACTGTCACCTGGACTGATTTCCATAACACTGTCTTGACCTCTTCAGATAGTTTTCTCCAATTTTCTAGTGTCACAGGCACGTGTTCCCTCACCAAAGGACCTAAATATTAACTGAACCAGGACCATAAGCTTCTCCCATGAAAGTGAAATCCAAGTGAACTCTGGTATTTGGATCTCTAGCTAGGTCTCGCATCATTGTAGGTCCACACTTTCTCTTATGGGAGCTTGGACCCACTGGCTCTTGAGTTAGTTCGACCTCACCATCAGGCTCTTGCTCTTGCACACCCTCTTCTTCCTCATAATGATCTTGTTCCTGCTTCTGCTCATGCTCTTCTTTGTCAGAATTATCTTGTTCCTGCTCCTGCTCATGCTCTTCTTCCTCAGAATTATGTTGTTCCTTCTCATGATGATCTTATTCCTGCTCCTGCTCATGCTCTTCTTTGTCAGAATTATCTTGTTCCTGCTCCTGCTCATGCTCTTCTTCCTCATAAATATGTTGTTCCTGCTCAGGCTGCTTCTTATCCTGCTCTTGCTCATGCTCTTCTTCCTCAGGCTGCTCTTCCACAGATATCTCTGGTGTTTTTAAACTACACACGAACTCAACATCTTGATCATCCACTACTTTTGCTTTCTTTGTAGGTTTCCTTTCGCGTTTTCTTGCCTTTGGACGTCCCATCTCAGTTTACCTGAAAAAACATTATTATAAAGAGTTAGCTCCATACAGAACATAATATTCAAACCAAACATCAATGACTTAGCTAATAACTGATAACTAATAGACAATGACACACTAACAAGCATCAAACATATCTAATTCACATCAAAGACAACAATAAGGATACGATTCACACAAATATGCCTTCACAATCAGTTCTGGCATTCTCAGCTTCATCTATGTCAACATCAATGTCAATGTTAGCTGGCATTGGTCCCATGTCTGCAGTTCCCTCTTGAATGTCTTCCTTACTGTATCTTCTAGACGGACCTCTCATTACAATATACCAACTAGATGACTCATCTTCCCTAGAGTAAAACACTTGCTTCGCTTGAGATGCTAGTATGTACGGATCATTAGCAAAATAGGCTTGACTTTGATTCATGTTTACTAGTGTAAAACCATCTTCAATCTTAACTCCATTACCCTTAATAGCCCACTGACACCAGAACAGAGGAACATAGAAGACATTATAATCCACCAAAATTATATCAGTTACTCTTCCGTAGTAAGACACCAAATCAACCACATGTGATGTATCTTTGGCACTAGATCTACAAACTGTCGTTGCCTCATAATAAACACCACTATTCTGACTTTTCCTATCAACCGATATAGTGTGAAACCTCTGGCCATTAACTATGAATCCTGTGTATGACTTGTCAGAACATCATGGACCATAAGCTATCCACTTTAGTGTATCTCCATGTTCTGTAGAATCAAGAGGCACCTGATAAAGTGAAAACAATTACAAATTAACGTACAGTAACATATAATTAAAACACTTGGAAAATAAATCACTACCTTTTCTTTTAACCAACTTGCAAAATTCTTTGTATGCATACTCCATAACGTTAATGCATCTTCTCGATATTTTCTGTATGTATCTTGTAGATACTGTAGATGCTCACTTCAAATTCAAAACAAATACATCAGAATATTGATGACATAATGTAATCGAGTTAGTGAAATAGACTTAAATATGACACTTACTCTACATAAGGTTCCACTATCGACATATTTTGGATGATAGCAAGATGTGCAACTCTCAGTTCCGTCTCAGACAGAGTTAATGTAGTTCTGGTTGATATTGGATGACCCTCTAATATAGAATTGTTCTCATACTCCATGTTTCTTTCTACTTTCTCTTGGACTACAATGGGGAGAAGTTGTTGCATTAACACATGGTAGTCGTGTGATTTCAACCCTGAGACTTTGCAATCATCTAATGAGACAGCTCTTGATATGTTAGAACAATATCCATCTGGCCCTTTAAAGTCAAACAAACGTCTGCAAAAGATCTTCTTCTCTGCCTTGGACAAACACCACGGTGCTGGAGGAAGATATGTGCGTTTACCCTGGATTCTAGGGTGCAACTCTGGCCTAGTACCAAGGTCCTCCAAATCTTTACGAGCTGCCAGGCCATCCTTTGATTTCCCACAGTGTAACAACGTTGATACTAAACTTGCACAAACATTTCTTTCCACGTGCATTACATCTAGGTTGTGCCTCACCGGAAGCTCCTACTCATAACAATAAACCAAACAGAATATATAAGTTAAAATAAAGAAGACAGTCGCAATATAAAATCATTTAAGCATATAAAAGAACAAACTTACCTCCCAATAAGGTAGTGTAGAGAAGATTGACCTCTTCTTTCATCTAGTTAACTCTTCTTCATCTACTTGTACTTCTTCATCTTCATCTTCCTCGGATTCACTCGAAAAAGTCTCACTATCAGAGCCTAGGTTTACAGAGGAAGGATTCCTTTTTCTCTTACTTGCAGATCCTTTCAAATTTCAAAACACATTTTTGAAATTCCTAAGGTTTTGAGATATCTCACGTCCAGTTAGTATTCTTCCTCTTCTTCCTTTTTCAGCTTGGCAATCAAACCATTTCTTCTTTCCCCGGAAATTGTGAGTTTGTGGCAGACCCTTTCTATGGCACATGTAGACATGTTTTCTGTTGTGCTTTAGCCACATGCTATCAGTGTTCTTCCCACACAACGGACAACTCATTTTACCTTTGACCTTGCAGCCTGCAAGATTCCCATAAGCTGGGAAATCATTGAGAGTCCAGAGAAGCATCGCCTTAAGATTAAATGTTGATCGTGTCATGGCATCGTATGTTAACTCTCCAATGCTCCACAGACTATTAAGATCTTCAATGAGGGGTTCTAAGTACACATCAATGCTATTACCAGGCTGATGTGGACCAGGAATTAACAATGATAGCATGATGTTCTCCTTCTTCATGCATAAGTCAGGAGGTAAGTTATAGATCACCACCAAAACGGGCCAGCAACTGTACATATAATTCTTCATGTTGAATGGATTGAAGCCGTCTGTTGAAAGTCCAAGCCTCAGGTTCCTCTCTTCAGCTGCAAATGCAGGGTACTTAGCATCTATTTGAGCCTAAGTCACTGAATCAACAGGATGACGAAGCTTTCCATCACTGCATTTGTTGCTAAAGTGCCACCTCAAATCCTTGGCCATCTCCTCATACCAGAACATTCTCTTCATTCTTGGTATAATGGGAAAGTAGCATAAGACTTTATGTGGAACGCCTTTCCTCTTCTCCCCAGTATGCAAATTAGTCTTCCACCTTGAACCCTTACATTTTGGACACTTCTCAAGATTCTTGAACCTCTTTCTGAATAGACAGCAGTCGTTGATACAAGCGTGAATCTTCTCATAACCCATGTCAAATGATTTCAAGAATTTCTTCACATCATAAAGTGATGTGTGAAGAACATTATCCTCTGGTAACATCTCCGGCAAAGTCTCAAGAAGATCGTTGAAGCTCTTGTCAGACCATCCATTCTGAGTCTTCAACCTAAACAACGAAACAATTGCAGACAGCTTACTATGATTGACACAGTTCGGATACAAGGGTGTCTCAGCATCAGCAAGCTTGGCCAAAAACTCGTCTTCTTTCTTGTCTTGTACCTCTGCCATCTTAGATAAACCTTCATCAAAACCCTCAGCAGCTCTGTATAAACCGAAGAACTCATCATTCCAATCAGCTTCCCTTCCAGCTGCAACCCCTGAGTCGAGTTCTCCATGTAGTTACCAGTTAGCCCGCATCTTATAATCCTCCTCCATTCCCCTAGTTACTAGATGGTCAACAACTACACTTTCGGAGTGACGATCTAAGTTTCTGCAGTCAACACACGGACATACTATCATATCAATCCCTCCCCGAGCTGTAGCCACATACCGTACAAACTTTGAAGCCCCTCTCTCATATGCAGGATCAACTCTTCGATTAACAATGAAAAGCAAAACACAAAAAATTAAGTTAACTCTCTTGAAAGCAAATGAAACGTAACAAATATGAATAAATACATTACCTGCTTAGATGCACCCATGTTTTGTCCACCATTCTGTGTTGGAACCTAGATTTTAACTTTAGTAATATAAAGGCTCTGTTAAGGTGTCCTCAGATTCAAACAAATTAAGAGTATATCACATAACAAACAAATCGAATCCATAAGATAAATCTACAACCATACGTTATACTACTAACAAAACGAAGTAAACCACAGTACAAAACAAAAAACAAAGATCTGAGACGATAATGTAGTAAAGAAGGACCAAACAAGATAATATTCAACCAATAACACAACGAAGTTAATCTACAGCCCTAAGATAATGTTTTCATGAATCAAACAAGAAATCAAAAGAAGCAACAACTATAACCCAGAGGACTCAATTCGATTTGTTCTCATTTCGACGGAGATGTCAAAATGTGAACGAACTATACATGCGAAATGGAGAAGCAGAGTCGAATCGAAGAGATTGGTGACAGGGAGAAACGGCGGAGAATATTTCGGAGGTGGAGCTCGATGTCGGAGGTGGAGAAAGGGGAAAACTGAGAGAAAATGATTAGTATTAGGGATCTCGCGGAAAACGAAATTTTCAAACTAAATTTTGACCAAAATTTTGACTAAGTGTCGCGCAAAGCTAATTTTAGTTTCCCGCTTAGTTAAAATTTATTATAGCGTTCATGCAATGCTATTGAATACTAATAAAAATTTTAACCCATCTGCGATAGCAGTTACGTAAAATGAGCTATAACAATGTGCTATCAATGACTAGTTTTTTTGTAGTGTCATAATAGGAATATGATTAAACTTTCATAAGAGTGACCAAAATATATGATCATTTAATATTTGTTTATCTTTATACACATTGGCTAAGATGCCAACTGGTGCCATTGTGAAATAGGTTTATTTTCTTTTTGTATATTTCACATAATACAAATTTCGTGTAAGCTTTCACTTTTTTTATAAAAGGCAATTATGTAAGTTTTCAAGTAATATAGATTTCATGTAACGTAAGTAATGTTGATTGTTAGATTTATTAAAATACTGCAAATCTATACTATTAAGTTATAGTTAATGATTTCATTCGTCATCAATATAAAATTCCTTAATTTTTGAATCTCTTAATAGATATCACAAAGATTTATTTATTATGTTTGAAACTAGTATTGTTTTAATTTATTTAGTGATGCCGTGTGTTGTCTTTCCAAATAGTTTGCTGACACTAATTTCATCATGCCAAGAAACGGATGAAAGCATAATTGTATGATTAATAAGGTTTGTCAAACTGTCAGGTTTAGTGATAAACTTTTAAACTGCAAATGACGATTTTTAGCTTTTTATCAGCTTTTTAAGTAACGGGGTTTCATTAAATCCGAACTAGATTATATATGGTTCACCAAGTAATCCGTCCTTGAATAGCACATCGAGCAAAACAGACATGCATGGCTTGATCATGAGAAACAATAAAGATATATGTTCATTTTTAACTCATATCTTCCAAACCACGAGGTTTCTACTCATGAAATCACTTGGAGAATGTTTTCAACTCAATTATGGAGCTCCTTGAAAAAGAATCATATCAAACGGAGTTCAGATGTGGGAGTTATGTCATTTACAAACTAGGTGATATTTAGCTCTCGCGTATTAAGATATGTGCACATTCAGGTGAGCTGGACCGACACTGCCTTTGAGCTGGATGAGCTAATTGACACTATCTTAGATGAGCTGACCTCATGGTATCCAAGTTAAAAGAGAGAAATTGAACAAGAATACTCAAGTGAGTTGGACTTACACTATCCTAGACGAGCTGAGCTGGATTGAAACTCATTTGGACGAGCTGAGCGAGCTAGTTCGACCTTCCGAGCTAGTACGACCACCCGAGAAACTGAAAATGGCTAATCTTATTTCTGATGGACCAAAGACCAATTCAATCATGCCAAATGATATTATTCATGATTCAAATGTCCAAGAAATCATTGGGCTTGATGGTTTTCGAAAATATTCAAAAACACACTTTTTGGGCCAAATGGAGAAACCGATTAAATATTGGCTAAGGGAAAAGATGGATTTCGACCAGGCCTCAAAGGGACATGTCTTGGCCCATATCAGGAACATATTCTTCACTTTTCAAAGTCCTGGTCGTGGCTATATCAAGAGGTAGTCCAAATTTCAGTCAAAACAATAATTTAGTAAGTCTTTGTTTGCATTTTTCTATGCATGTTTTTCCACAAAATTCTAAGTCTTTTCATATGCATTTGCTACTATAAATATGTAATATTTCTACAGAAATAAATCAATAAATTTTCTTCTTATTTTGAGTTTATTCTCTTTGTTCTTTGTTTAGAACATTTCTGTTTCTTGGTGAGGTTATCTCCGAGTAAACAAATTTTCGTTTTGCTGGACTTGTGCGTCACATCAAAAAGCAAACAAATCTCTGGTAGTATCACCGGGCTATCCGCAACCCTTTGTGTCACCATTCAACCCATCAATTCTCCCTTCTTGGCGAGTTCATATCCTTCGAACCGTTTGATTAATCCTTTCCGAATCTATGACGTATCACCAAGTTTACTGATTCACCCCCATGTTCATGTCGAGTATAAAAACACTAAATAAAACTAAAGACTCATATAATTATTATAAAACATATGCAGATCAAAATTCAAATAATACTCAGTATCAATTAATACTTTTTTACCCAAAAATTAAACTTCAAAACATAGTCAATCTTTTAATGACAACAACAAAATCAAATACCACAATTTCTTAAAAGGATTATAAAATATGAACGAATGGTACATACAAAGTGAAACCCGAATATCTAGATCTGGACACTAACTTCATCAGGTAAACAGACAAACATACAAACTTTTTCTCTCTCTAAACAGCTCTCCGATGGAAGAAGAAGTGCTCTAACTTCGGCCCGGGTTCGCCGGTGCTGGAGCCCCTCTTCACCCTTTCTCTTTGCCTTTTCTCTTCACTCGCCATTCTCCTAGTGGAAATGTAGGCTGCTCTGAAGCTTTCGTTTCGACGTTAGAGCCTTATTTGTCAAGGTTTGTCTAGATGGCGATTTTGGAGGAGCGGCAAGACCACGGAGCGACGGATGGAGGAAAGGTCAGCTTTTAGAGCTGGATTTGGATGCTGGATCTGGTTGTCCCTTTTCAGATCTTTGGTGCTCCCTCCGCGGTGACGGCGCGTGACTCAGTGGGTCACCTCCTTCACCACTAATCTACCCTCGGGTGCGGCGGTTTCAAGAACGGAGGATTGGTGCAAAGTTTTGGCAGAAAAGGTTTGGTTCTCCGGTTCTTGGTTTCAACATCTCGTAAGGTTTTGCTTCCTCGAACTTCAACCGGCGATGTGCGCCTTGCCTTGGTACGAGACTCTACATCTCAGCACCGACGGTCCTTCCTCTGGTGGCATCAGCCACACATCCTTAGAAGTCTTGAGTTACTGTTCCAGTCATGTTCCTTCTGTCAAGGCCCGATTTTTTTCAGTACAGAGCCATTCCGTTTTTGAGGCTATATGAGCAAGGCAGTGGTCTTGATGGTGCTGAAGCTCGTCACTATATTCACCACCCGGTGTTTATGCATTTGTTTGTGTACTGCGATCTTATTTTTGGGAGACAACTGCTTAAGTTTAGATTAGGACTCGTGTTTAGTTTTAAGATCATGTACAATGGTTTCAACACCCATTTCATTTATTCAACACCTATTTTATCTTAATCATCTACAATGCTTTGTTTAAAAAATGCAACACCTTACCCCACCATTTTTAATTCATACTTTTATCTTTATAATATAATAACTATATATTAATAATATTTTTGATTCTAACTAATTAAAAAAATAAAATAATATAAGTTTTAATAAGAAGAATTTTGAGTTTTAAAAAGGTTATTATAGGATCTATTTAATAAAAAAGCTTGAAAACACTAAAATAGTTGATTATAAGAAAAAAGATGACGTTTTTTCTGTATCCAAATGAAATGAGAGTAGTCTTTATTTATAGATTGTGAAAAGTTATGAATTTTGATATAATTTTTATTATTTAAAAATAAAAATATTTTATAATAAATAAGATTAAGTTACTATGTGGAAATAAAAATAAAATAAATCTGTATAAGATTTATATCCAATCAATTTGCGTCATGTGGCAAAGTTGACCCACTTAAAATTTTATCAACATGTTGAAACTTTCCAACGATTGTTGAATCCACCTAGATAGACACAATATTTCAACACTCTTATTGTAAAAGTAGTCAAAAGTTGAAACTCACTTTCAACACCCCCATTGTAAATGGCTTAAGTATCTTTGATTTCTTTATTTTTGCTCTTTGTAATCAATTTAGGTGGAGTTTAAGAGAGAACTCTTTTTGTTTTGGAAGAGTTTGTTCTCATGGGTTAAAATAACAACAAAGTTGATTTCAGGTGGCTTAAGATCCATTCTAATGATGCTAAGTGATACTAGAATACTTTGATTGTAAGTGTGATTGAATCCATTGTGGTGAAATCATGGTTAATATGAAGTTGATGATAAGTTAAAAAAAAAATCTGGACACTTGGATTATGAAATAACAAAATGTATATTTTGTTCTTTCTTATGGGCAAAAAATCCAATCCTCTCTCACAGAAACAATGTTTTTTTTGTATGTAATATTCTTCCCGGAAAAATAAATAAAACAAAATAAATAAAACAAAATAACAGTCACAACAAAGAACAATGGATGTTCAATTAGCAAGAGACTGCTAACAATGGCTATCCATTGCCAGATTCCACAATCTCAATTCTCATCATTACCTGCAGCATCACATGAACTCAATAAGCTGTTGTTGCAGCTACTAAGAACTGTCCCCATTTTCCCAAGTTTCCAGCTTTCCATTAATCTTAAGTGAATCTAAAACACTTCTTCTGCTAATACACATCCAAGTTCTTGAAGACTCATTATTTTGACTTGTAACAGGAACATGCCATGATCCTTTCTCTGATTCCTAATATGTAATCAAAATTTATTCAGAAAACTCCATTTCTTAAAACCGGAAACAAAGAAAACAAGATGAATGGGATTATGATGGTGAACCTGAATGACAACAGAAAAAGAAGGCGGCATTTCAAGCTTCAGATTACCTTTTGTAAATGTATACCGAACCTACAACCAAAACCATAAACCATAAGATAAATTTACATTCTCAAGATTATATTTTTTTTCGATAAAGTGCTCAGGCTACATTTTTAAAGGGTTTATAGAAGATACCTGATGCCTTTCTTTCCACTTTTGGAAAAAGCTGTTTCCTAAGAGTTCAAAAATGTGATCTCTCATTTCATCATTTGTCACAAGCAAACACTTGAGTTTAGCAGCAGCATAGAGCCAATACCTGAAATAGAAAGGAAATGCCCAAAAGATGGGTGTAACCAGACACTGTTTGGTTATGGGATTATAAGAGAAGCTAAGTTCATACCAATCATCGTTGAAACCTGGTGGAGTCGCATACAGGACACCGTTGTTAATCCATTCATCAACCAGATCCCTGTGAGTTGGATTCTCTAAAAGCGTCCTGACCCGTTTCTTATGCAAGAGAATCAGGGGCCATTTCTTTTCACCACTCTTATGGTACAGTTCGTTTACCACAGCTTCAAGCTGCTCTATCGCACACATACGTTGTTAGTCTTGCAAGAATGTATTCAAAATTTTGAAGGAAGAAAGATAGATGAGAACCTGTGAAAGACTAAAACCGCCATCTGCAAAATTTTGTTGATAGAGACCAATATTTGCTCCATCTACTATAGCTTCGTAATCTCCATGTTTCTCAAGCCATTCCTGACAAAGAGTTGTGTAACGTTCAGACAAAGATCAACACTTATAGATACTCACTATTCTTTACATCTCAATAAAACTCTATTTCAAGCACCAAACGTAGTAGAATTCCACCATTGTCAATAGGAGATACATATATTACATATAATGAAATCTTAAAGCAAAGAACCTAAATAAGAATATTTTCTTCTTCCTTTTTTACTTTCGTTTTTAAATTATCTCCTGAATATGCTTATATCTTTCATTCAGAACTATACAGAACTCGGACAATGTGTTCTTGATTGAAGACAGTCTGTCCTAAAAGCTATTAGAAGAAGATACTGAACTCTCTTTTGCACTGTACTTTCTCCTTTATTGCTTATCAAAGTTAACTAAGCAAAACATAAACTTGTAAGATTTTATGTCCTGGACTTATTAGAAGCAATCCAAGAGAATCATTAGCTCAGTCTCTAACCTGAAACTCGCTGAAGTCCACTTTTGTCTCGGAGGAATTCATCTTTGCCTTCCTCTCCATAGCCAAAGCCACTAAAGAATCCACAAACTTCTGTGTTTCTACCTCATTGGTATCTACACAAGCCAACTGCTCATTGCAGCTCAAACATCTTCCGGTTGAACTAACATTACCTTTCTTCACAATCCATTTACCTTCCCCAACCCATCCATGCCCATGCCACCCACCTCCATTCCTAAAAATAGCTTCTCTAAGAATCCCAACATCAGAACCAATCCCTTTATCACTAACCTCTCCTGCTTTCTCTCCACAGAACCACTCCTCTATAACTTTCAAAGTTTCTTCACAAACGCATCCAACATATTCCCTTAGTTTATGTAAATATCTATAAACCTTGTTTTCTCGGTTCGTGGCAGCACTTACCTTCAACAAAGCCGAGATCTCAGCCTCCTCCAGTGCAATACCTGCAGCGTCCATGTGCTCTTCCACCTCATAGCCCTTTTCAGCCTCCAGCCTCTCGCAGAAACAGAGCAAAGCAGGGGCATAGGTCCTCAGACGAGGAATCGATGTGCCGCCAGCAGAAGCAAAGTCCTTGACAATCTTGAAAGCATAATCACCATCACCCTTAGCAGAAGCCAGACGAGCCACTGAAGTAACAGTTGCCTCATTAAGACTTAACCCGGAACTAACCATACGGTCAAAGATCTGGTAGCCACGTTCAATAGCAAGGGTTTGAAGAGATGGGTCAGTAATGGAAGCTGAGCATAGGTACAAAAGAGTCTGAAAATGTTGCTGGTTAAGTCGAACTTCTTTGGAAGTGACGGCTGCATCATAAAGAGCTAATGCAGCTGAGAGATCCTTAGACTTGGAGCATGAGTTGAGGTTGAAGAGGAGATTCTTTTCCGGGTTCTTGTTTGCCTTCCTCTTCTTGTTGGGGTTTGAAGGGCTTTGGTCGTCCTGGCGAGAGCGGCGTTGACCATTAGCAGCCATGAAAGAGTAGTAGTACAAACCAATTAAGAGATGGAAACCCTAAACCCTCCAGACCAGCATTAAGAGAGCTGAAACAAACCAATTAACAACATCCCAAAATCAATCTTTTCACAAAAGTCAAAACATTTGTAGCTTCCAACAATAAACAAGTTTATCAAAGAATACAAATATGAAGTTTCAATTGATAAACTTGAAATTAAAACTTTATGAACTGTACCGGAAAAGAGAACAAAAAACAAGATGTACAGTTTCTATAATCCCACAGTGGATTGCATAACTCTTCTGGTTCTTCTGAATACTATTTTGGTTCTTATGTTTCAATTTATATGGCAGTTCTTAGACCCAGCATGCAGTAGTAATAACTGTTTCTAGTTCCTAAGACAGAACATAGACTTTACCGTGTTTGAAGTAGACCATACACACGAAGAAAAACCGGCGGGGTTAGGTGATTAGACGGTGGGAAAACGTCGATGCGCGGAGAAGAGAGACCACGAATTCGACGACGGCGGCGACTAGCTGAGCAGAAAAGAATTAAAAGGTTAACCGGATCGCCTATCGGGTTAGTGGATACCTAACGGGTGAATTAGAGCCAATAACCAATAAAAAAAAAACTTAAATTAAGAAAGTAACCATAACAAAAAACAAATAGCATCACTATCATACTATTATTTACACGCGTAACTAAAAAAGTTTTAATTTGATTGGTTTAATTTTTAATAATTGTAATACATCATTATGGCATGTTTATTGGAAATCTTTAACAGAGATTTTTAACTTTTCTAAGAAACGTTTCTTAATTTTTACCTAAAAAAACATAAGAACCGTCTCTTGAATAAGAGAACTAAGAGCCGTCTCTTACCAAAAAAAAATTAAAATAAAATAAAATTTAAAAGAGTCAAATTAAGTTAGAAACTCCACTCTAAGAGACCAGTGATAAACATGACCTTAATCCACTCTAAAAAAACCAAGACTGTCTCTTAAATAAGAGACTGAAGGTCATGTTCATTGCGGGGTTTTTAGGTGGGGTTCTTAACTTTTGATTTTTTATTTTTTCATTTTTTTTACTTTACGGCTAAGAATTGACTCTTAAAACTCTTATTTAAGAGCCGGTTCTTAGTTTTTCTTAATTAAAAACTAAGAACCGGCTCTTAAAAAAAGTTAAGAACCTCACCTAAGAACCATGCAATAAACATGGCCTAAGAGCCGTCTTTTAGCCAAAAAAAATCAAAAAAAAATTAAACGAATCAAATTAAGTTAAGAACCCCACTCTAAGAGACTGGGGATAAACATGACCTTAAGCCACTCTAATTACATGATTAGATTTACTAAACCGTTTTTAATCACCGTTTTTTCAATCACGATTTTTTAATCTATTTTCTAATTATCCTACTAAAACTTGTTGGTTTCTTATCTTTTGATTTTGATCTGGTCCCATATTATATATATGAATGTTACATGTTTTGTAGTTTAAGCACCTATGATATGGTTTAGTACACAAATATCATTTTGTTACACAAAATTTGATTATGTGATTCCCATGCTAAAATTAAATAATCTCTGCTTTGTCAATTAAGGTATATGTTTGTGGACTTTTGAATTATTACAAGGTTTAGGGTTTAAGTTTCAAATATTTATGGTTAATGTTAGTAGTTTGTGTAAATATGGTATTGTATGATTCTAAATCTATTAAATTAAACCACCTGAGTAAATCTTTTTCAAAAAGATAATACGCCAAATACATAATGCTAACCACAAATATTCCTTTAATATATTTGACAATATCGGTAAGTATTAAGTTTAAATAATTAGAAAATGTAACTTTCTAAATATTTTCTATATAATGAATTGAGATCCCTTCCTAACATAGTACGTTTTAACAATTTGTATACTGAATCGATATCTCTTCCTAATTACTCTCGTTGTCTGTATGTTTTTCATTCCCTTACTAATCATCCATATCCAATGGAGATGAATCTTGGCTACACTCAATACTAAACGATGGAGAAGACAATTGATATTGAAGTGAGTATAAGAGTATGATTGATGTAAATGCCTTGAATATTGTCTATCTTTTCATTTATTTACTAATCATTTTAATCCAATGTAGATGAATGCTAACTACACTGACTACCAAAAACTTAAAAAAGGTAAATGATAGTGAAGTCACTACTTTAATCGTCTAATATATATATATATCTTGGTTTTGATCGTATTTCTTTCACGAATCTGTAATTTTCAGAATTTTATAATCGTGTAGAAGAAAATTAACCAGGATGTCAGTATACAAGTAGATTCAATAGTTATGGTAATGCATGGATGAGTTGTTTTACAATGTTTCGTAACTTTATTATATTATTCGTATACTAATGTGTTTGTTATATAATGCAGATGAATGTAAACTACGAAGAGGATTAAACAAAGATGACAGGATCATAAAGTAAATACACATACAATCAGATATTTTTAATCTTTAAAATTTCATAATGCGTGAACATTCTTTATTATTTACAATATTGTTATTTTCTATGGTCCCTTAGTTCCATTCATGTAGATCAATATTAATTATATTAAAAGTCAAACAAGTGAGAAGACGATGATTCATGATGTGAGCAAGAAGTGGTCCATATGTATTTAAAAAATTTTAAGACTCGTATCACCTCAAATCTGACAACTTACTCGAAGATGACGGTATTCCAAAATTATTGCAGTTCTATATATAGTGTAATTGAAATTACATGTGTAGTAACTTATTATATTATTAATATATATTATATATATACATATATATGTATATATATATATCATTTTTATTGATCATAAAAATGATTTTCCAAAGTTGTTTTGTACTCTTCGTTATTCTTAATATTATGTGTGCTTAAATTTTTTTGCTACTCAAATAATGTCAACTAGGTGGTTTCCTGCACAATGCGCAGTAATAATAATTTTAAAATTATATCTAACTAAAAATTTTCAATTTAATATATATTTTAGTAATATTTTTAGATTTATTTTTATCAGTATGAAAAAATTTAAATAATTATTTTTATATTTTTAGTTAGTTTAAATTTTTAATTTATATTTCAGATTTAGTTAAATTTATTATAAACATAAATTTAATTCTTAATTATTTTATTTAAACTAATTATAGTAGTAATAACTAATTTACTAATTAATTTAGTGAATCTAATAATATTCGTTGAATGAACATATTTTATGTCGATTATACAAAAAAGAAAATTAATAATTTGAAAACATGATTAGTTGTTTTTACATAGAAAAACAGCTTAAAATTAATTGTTTATGATATAAGTATATTATCGACAACTTTTTTTTAAAATTCTAGTGTTTATATGAACTCTTTTTTATATTTATAAACATGTTATTAATTAAAAAATTTACTTTACACATAACTTATTTTTATATTTTAAGAATCTTACCAAAAATGTAAATTTCATAAATGATATGAATACCAAACATGTAAACTTCATAAAAGACATGATTACCAAAAAATATAAATTTCATAAATGACATTGTCCATGTCATAATAAAGTGAGAGCCATGTCATATTTTATACTAAGCCATGTCATCATTTTTCTTTTAAAATGAATGTGGTGATGACACATGGCAAAATCACTTCTTAAATAAGGACTAGGGGATGCTAGTTAAACAAGTTATTTTATGGTAACATATATTAAGATTTTTTGTTTTGATTTCTTTTTTTTCCATTTAAACGATTAAATATGTTTCTCATTGATGATGGTAACCAACTTTGAAAATAAATACTCAGTTTCTAATAGAAAATTGATAACTTTTACTCACAAATACTCTCTCACCCATACAAAATGTACAATCACCCATACAAAATGTACAATCAACCATTAAAAGTATAATCCTCTTTAAATTCATATAGTTTATGTACTCTCTCACCCATACAAAATGTACAATCAACCATTAAAAGTATAATCCTTTTTAAATTCATATAGTTTATGTACTCTCTCACCCATACAAAATGTACAATCAACCATTAAAAGTATAATCCACTTTAAATTCATATAGTTTCTGTAACCGCCAATAAAAAACTTGGTAAACAATGTAAAAGGAGATATCTACTTTCAGTAGGAAATTTGAATTTTTTCTGAACGATAAAAGTAGTTCCTATTAAATTTGATATTTTTTTTGTTTAACCGCCTCTAATAAGGTTTCAAATTCATTTCATATTTTTTGAAAATGATTCCATAAAAAGAGATATTTACTTTCTCTAGAAAATGATAATATTAAAAATTATAGATAAAAAATAATTTCCTATTTAAATTGATATTGTTTTTGTAATCAGCACTTAAACATGGAAAAACTGGTGAGCAATATTCCCGCACACAAAATAAGCAATGAAAATCATCTAATAAATATCGTATATTTGTTTAACATAATTTTTTTATTGAATCTCTTTTAAATGTACCTTGTAATGGAAGTTTTATAAATTTTATCACTTAGAAACACTAGACTATCTTTTGTTTTGCTGATATTCAAAGTTTGGATGGTGGAAATGTCTGGAAACAAACCTACACTAGAAAAAGGTAACTAATCACTTGACTTTCGCCACTATTCAAACCTGAGTCGCAACAATAGACTTACCTTCTACAGTTAGGCGTAGACTTACTCGACAGTCAGTCAGTCGACGTACATGTAAGTTTTCGCTGTTGACCAAAATTAAACTTTTACATCGTAGACTTCATGAAAACAGCAAAAAAAAATTTATTAAACTTACAAAGACAAATTTAGTGGACTTACAAAGAAATTTACATATAAGAAGGTTAATTTTTGCCTTCGACTATATCTATGACATTTTAGAGTAGACTTCAGCATACATCAGACTTAACTATTAGTCTACAAGAGATTGGTTTTTTCATTTGATTCAAACTTTTTTGTAGACATCACTGGAAGTCTAGTCTACAAAGATATATTAATTTTTTTGTTTGACTAAAAAGTAAAAAGAAAATAGACAAAAATTAAATCAATTGTAGACTTCTAGTTATGTCTACTTCTGCCAAAAGGTTGACTTCAAAAGAATTCTACTTTTTAATTTTAATCAAATACAAAATTAACATTCAGGTTCCGAGTATACTTCAGATGTTGTCAACACTGTTGTAGACTTCTTATGCAGTATACTTCTGGAAAATCAAAATCTATCAATTGCAAAAACTTACATCTTTTAAATTTTCGAAATAAGGAGAATACTGATGAAGTCTACTCTATGAAAGTCAAATTCTGAGAAAGTTATGGTCAACTACAAAGCTACATTTCGAATACAAAAATAATTTAAATTGCAAAGAGTAAACTAAATAGTAGACTTCCCTATGAATCTATGGTCGTAGACTGAAAACGAAATCTACTCTAAGCAGATTGAGAACACTTAACTTTAAGTCTGCATAAAAAAATTCTATAAAAATTGCATTTGTTATGTATTCATTATGTTTTTCTTACAATTTTGTTGTTTTACATTGTATGTTGAATCTAATGGTCCTGAATAAATTCAAAGTTAATGAGTTATAATTATTGAACTATAAAATTTCTTGATCTATTAGATTGTTAACTAATAAGTGTAGAGTTGGTGAGATGTTCGCATATGTAATTTTACTTTTGAATTTCATGTAATATCATACAAGTGAAACACAACTAAAATAATTTTTCTTGAGACTTCTTGGAAAATATTTGTGATTAATTTACATCTTGAGACATCTTGAGAAGTCTCACATGTGTGTTAGTTATTATTTATGTATATGAATAAGTTTGATATAATTATATATTATAATATGGTGGATTCAGTAGATTTGTTGACTCGAGTATGTTGTAATAAATTTGATAGCTCAAAAAGTTAATACTATCAAACAAGTGAAATACAATTAAAATGAATAATAGTTCTAAAAATCATGCATCAAAATAGTAACTTACAAACATGTATTTATGATGATATTATCACAATGCAAACTTAATGAGATTCTTCTAGAGTTTCTTTTATTATTTATAGTCTTGATTACTCAAATGAAGTATACTAATGAAGTCTTGTAAGGATTTCAGCTAGTAAGCTCTGCAAAACAACATAAAATAATGTTAATAATTTATTAAAATTATTAATAAAATATGAGATAAGAAAATAGTAGACTTCTTTTGAAGTTTATTATAATGAGTAACCTTAGATCTGAGAAATATCTATATTTAGAAAATGTGGTCTGAAAACATCAAAAAGTTAATCTTAAGATGGGGGATTTGCCAAATATGACTCAAAACTTGATTTGAAATGCAAAAGTGTACCCTAACTCAAATCAAATACTCCCTCCGTTTCGTTTTAGTTGTCGTTCTAAGTTTTTACACGCAGATTAAGAAACCATTTAATTTTACATATTTTCTAGATAAAAACAAAATTACCTATACACCTAACCACATTTCAACCAATAGAAAAATAGAATAACATATAAAACTAATAAATTTTGCATTGAAATTATAAAACGACACTTATTTTGAAACAAAAAAAATTCTCTACAACGACAACTAAATCGAAACGGAGGTAGTACAAAGTAACTCAAAAGGTTAGTGAAATTACAAACATTCTCTCTTGACTAAACAAAAAACCAGTATTGTATTTTACTATTATAACCCTGCGAGTGAGAAGACTTTTAGGGAAGTCTTCTAAGAAGACTTTCGTGAAAGTCTTCTCATGGTGTAGATCTTAAAAATAATTTATAAATTTTAGAAAAAATATTTTGATTAATAAAAAATCCTAATACTATAATTATAGACATTTATAAATGATGTAAATTTTAATTTGCTAAAATTGAATAGTTTTCAACATAGATGAGTGGATGTACGTTAGTCATGATATTTTTTTGGTTTAGGATTTGGTAACTATATTATGATATTGTATGTGTTTTTAGGGTTAGATTGTGGTATCTTAAGTTTTTTTTTCAAAAACTAAATTTGACCTATATGTGTTTAGTTTTGTATATATTAAACACTTTATAAGTTTATTTTAAGTTTAACAAAGTTTTTGTATGTGATTTAGTAATATATTTAATTTTGGGGTTTTGGAAGACTTAAATTTTCGAAGATATAATGTACTAGAAGACTTACTGGAAGACTTAACTATCATTTCTCGCTTAAAATTTTAGAAGAATTTAGATTTCCCGCCTATCGTTAAGTCTTCCATAAGATATAGTGTATTATATCTTAATAATAATTTAATAATTTTCTAAAAAATATTTTGGTTGGGAAAAAATCCTAATCATCTAATTATAAACATTTTAAGTGATATAAATTTAGATTTTAAAATTTAATTAAGTTTTATGAAGTGTTTGTTTCTAATTAGTTAGTTATTTTGAGTTTAGAGTATAGGTGACTTAAGTCTTCTAGCAAATAATGCAGTAGAAGATTTCCGCGGAAGTCTTCTTGGCGAATAGTGAACTTAGGGTCAAAAAGACTTTCAAGTAAGTCTTCCAAGATTTATTCTACTAGAAGACTTACTTGAAAGTCTTCTGTATCGAAAATAATTAATTTTATTAGAATTTTTGTCTTCTTATATAAGGAAAAAATTACATTATCTCTCTTCTTCTCAAATAGCTGCAACAAAATGTAATTTTCTCATTCTAAGACTCTCCAGCCTCTTTCTAATCTGTTTGAACTTAAAAAACCAAACTTTATATCAATTTCTCATTTTTATCTCATGTTTCTCACTTATTTATTTTGTTTTTGCAGGTTTTGCATCACATGGTTCTCATCTTCTACTCCTTTAAAGGTAGATCTATAAATCATATTTTTCATTTGGTAACTTCTTGTTGCTTAAAGTTCTTAACTTTTAAAAACTCTTTTTGCTGTTTAATTTCTTGCCTAATTTTTAAAGATTTTTAATGTTTTGAAGTCAATTGAATGCTTTTGGATATGCAGGTTTTTTAGATTTGAGACGACTTGAAAGACTTCCATCAAATAATGCACTAAAAGACTTCGGCGGAAGTCTTCTGGAAGAATAGTAAATTTAGGATCTAGAAAACTTTCAAGTAATTCTTCTAGGAGGTATTCTATTAGAAGACTTTCAAGTAAGTCTTTCATAAAAAAACTAAACTTTATATTAATTTCTCATTTTTATCTCATATCTTTCTCACTGATTTATTTTGTTTAGATATGCAGGTTTTTCAGATCTAAGATTACTTGGAAGACTTTCATGGTAGTCTTACAATTTAAATTAAATGTTCAAGTTAAAATTTTCAGTTGCAAAAGTAACTTACGTAGACTTCCACAGACTGTAAGCAAACTTAATGTCAAAGTTGAAAAGACTTTCGTGGAAGTCTTTCGTTGGAAGAATTACCGGGAATTCTTCTATAGAAAGTCAAATTTCTGGAAAGACTTTTAGGAAAGTCTTCCTTATTTTTTTTTGTCAACAAAGAAATGTTGGAAGACTTCCACGAAAGTCTTCTCTAGAAAACATACAAAAAGTCAATTGAAAAACTAACATATGCTTTGACTAGGAAGACTTCCGTGGAAGTCTTCTTTGTTGAGAAGACTTACACGTAAGTCTTCTCGCGAACAAATCTAGGTAACCTATTCGATTCATACCTTAAAACACTGAGAAAACTTACTTAGTTGTCCAAGCACACGAAACTTCACCAAGACAACTACTCAATCGTTCCTGGCCAGGAATCATGAGCTTGAATGGCTATATGATCCTTAAAAACTTTAGAATCAAAAACCTTAGATTTTTTGGATGAATATAGAGATAAATTGAGAGAGATGTAGTTTTTGTGGATAAGATATGAGATATAATGAGTGAAAATCAATTTTTTGATTTATTAAGAGCTTCATATTGGTTGTTCATGGTTGTTGGGTGAATTGATGGCAATGACATTTTTGTAAATAATTGATGAAGATAAGTGTAAGAATATGAAGAATATAGTGAAGAATACAAGAGAGAATGATGAGAATTCGTGACTAGAGAGAGAGAGTATGAAGAGAATGTTGTTTGTATGCAAGAGAGAATAGAGAGAATAGTGAAGGATTCTTTCTCCTTTTTTTTTAATTTTGAGTGATGGGGTTACAATGGTTTAAGTAGACATCAAGAGGAGCCTACTGCCCATACATGAATAAACAATAGAAACAATATAATAAGAGACCCATGCTCATCTAGATCTAATGTTTGGAGTGAGAGGAGCAAAAGGAGACAGCATGTGCTTGGCTAGCATGGGGGATGAGCAAGTTGTTGAGTGGTCCTTGTCTTGCAAGTGAGTGAGTGCTTCTGACCTTGTCTATGCACGTGAAGTAGCTCCCCTTAGGTCTCCTTCACGTGATCTACATCTCCCCATAGTCTTCTTAGTTTATTTCAAATGCCTCTCCTCTTTTCTTTGCTTGCAAGTCACGTTAGGTCACTCCTTTCTTCTTTGCTTGCAAGTCACGTTAGGTCTCTCTTCATTGCTTGATCTCAACACATTATTTATCTTCATTCCAACACTCCCCCTCAAGCTTGACCATAGGAGATCCTTGGACAAGCTTGGAACCTTGAAGAATCTCCCTCATTAAAAACCTTAGCCAGAAAACCCATTTGGGATAAAACCAACTAAGGAAAAGAGTAGAGTTCTTCAAAGCCTAGGGATTGGCCAGTGAGCCTAAGGAACTTCAGGTAACTCATGGTGGAGTCCTTAGGCTCTGGATCGTGGCCTAACCTTTGCTGCAAGTGTGAACTCCACATCTTGCACACACCAGTATCTTGGACTCTTCTTAGACCCTGGTTTTAGTCTCCCCCTCTCTTCTGACTACTCGCCATCTTGAAAGGTAAGGATGGACCGGTTCTTTGCGCCTTGAGTCTCAAGTAAGGTACCATCTTCTTTCTCAGCCTTGGTTGCTTCTTCTTATTGAATAACCACCAAGGAATCCATCTTCACATATCATTGAAGCTTCTTAATACTCCCCCTCAAGCTTGACCATGTGGAACAAGTCAAGCTTAGGAGGATTGCTTCATGACCGCACCAAGTTTCTTGTCTAGACACGCCACTGCCTAAACCAGGATAGCTTCATCTTCATTTTCTGATACATTATCCCACAGGTGCATCAGCTCTTTGGAAAATACACTAAACAATCATTCAAAGCATTTCAAGTAATAATCATATAAACGAATTGAAATGAGAGTTTTATGTGATTCCCTTTCTTAAGAATGGTGGGGAGTGAACTCCACTTGAATTCCCCACTTGATAAGACGGTACTCGGCTCCTTGAAGCTTTATCAACCAGGTACATGCACACGTGCTATGGGCTGATTCATAGCTTCCCAACTGAAGGTAACTGTTCTAACTCCTTGTAGAAGCTGATCCATAGCTTCCTAACTAGAAGGTAACTGTTCTAACTCCACGCCTTGGGCTGATTCATAGCATTCCAATCAGCCTGACTCTACACCTGATCTTCTTGTCAAGTAGTCTCTGATGGCCATCTGTTCTAACACCAAGTTGTTGTTGTCCTTGTTGTGGCTTCTTTGAACCGGTTTATGATGTGAGGTGAGGCAATGGACGACTTGGATCTTCAGGATTGCTCATCATTACCCCTCCTCAAGCTTGATCCAGAGAGTATAGATGAAGGACCAAGCTTGGAAGTGAGCAATACTGAGCTTAAAACCAGGAGCGCATCACCCCTACAGCTGCGCTTAAGCCAACCAGTTTCTCCCTTGATCTTTTCTCCATTGTTTTTGGATCACCGGTCTCCTCATGACTTAGGTGATGGCCCTCCTTGTGTGTCTACTGAACCAGGAGCTCAACAGCCAAACGGCCTGCGCTTAATTCAACCGGTTCTTCTCTCCATGGTCAGGAATATACATCATGTGTAGGCTCTGGATTTACAGGAATTTACATCATGTGTAGGCTCTGAACAGCATGGGCATCGTCTTCTTCTTTGTCTTGGTTTGATGATGGACAGATGACAACCCTTGTGTACCTGAAACACCACTCAAACTCCAGCAAGAATTAGACCATACATTAGGATCAGAGCTTGATAACTCACCAAGTCTGATCCATAATGATTAACGAGATGCAATGGACAGAATCTAAACAATTTATTCAGTTCAAATCCATGCAACCAATTCACTAAATGCTCATGTATGATAACTCATCAGTTACAAGGCATCTAGGCTAATTTTATCACATAAATAACAATAACAGAATGCAATGACAATTTATGACAGTATCATAGACTAGACAACTCATCTAATCAAGCTACACAACTATGAATCCAACACATGACAAGGAAACTCTCCTAGGACTCTAGAAATGCAACAAGACACACAACAGGTTCTAAGCAACTCGCCTAGACCATACAGTACACAAACACATGAGCTAAGACAATAACAAGACACAACAATTCTATAACTCTCCTAGAACAATGCATACACAATGTTTAAGTATCTTGGGACAGAAACTAGGTTCAACAACTCTAGTAACATTGAACTGTCCCTAAGATACTATCAACACACTCAACACAACCAGAAACAATTTAAATAATTAAACACGCTCTTATTGAATTTTTAGGAGGCTAACTTAGAACCAAGGAACCTGAGCTAGTTCCTTGAACCTCCATGGCTGTGAATCACTTGAATTTGAAGGGCTTGTGGTGTGGATTGACTGTCCAACACCTCTTCTTCTTGATTCTCTCCTTCTGGTCAAGGAGACACTTCAAACCCCTCATGTCCTCTTGTTGGTCGTGGGTGTTGTTGGTCAGAAACACATCTTCAGCATGGCTGGCCAGAGAATGATTAGAACAACTTAGCTTTAATGCTTCTTTAGTGACCTTTCTCCAAGAATGGTTTCTTCCATGGATTATCTTCAGCATTTTGGACCAGATGAGGTGGTTTGGCTTCTTCTTTGGACTCCTTACAGATACTGAACTCGCCATTTCCTTTGAGCTCTCCATCTTTGAGAGTTTAGAGCAGTGGATAATAGTTTGTACCAACTGGTTTTGCAAGAAACATAACTTGAAACTGAACCTTTGATGAAGCTTGCTGGACTGAGCTGAAGCTTTCTTGAGTTCCAGAGACTTGTATACTGTCTTATGTTGAGTTATGACGAGATTCTTCCCTCTTGGAAGACCTTTAGACCAGTGGATAAAGAGATGTAGCAGAAACTGTTTTGGAGATAGTTTTGAGAATATGATGATTTGCGGAAGTTGATGATTTGCGGAAGCTATGAAGTTTTCAGGAGCTTGGAAGCTCTGATACCATGTAAGAATATGAAGAATATAGTGAAGAATACAAGAGAGAATGATGAGAATTCGTGACTAGAGAGAGAGAGTATGAAGAGAATGTTGTTTGTATGCAAGAGAGAATAGAGAGAATAGTGAAGGATTCTTTCTCCTTTTTTTTTAATTTTGAGTGATGGGGTTACAATGGTTTAAGTAGACATCAAGAGGAGCCTACTGCCCATACATGAATAAACAATAGAAACAATATAATAAGAGACCCATGCTCATCTAGATCTAATGTTTGGAGTGAGAGGAGCAAAAGGAGACAGCATGTGCTTGGCTAGCATGGGGGATGAGCAAGTTGTTGAGTGGTCCTTGTCTTGCAAGTGAGTGAGTGCTTCTGACCTTGTCTATGCACGTGAAGTAGCTCCCCTTAGGTCTCCTTCACGTGATCTACATCTCCCCATAGTCTTCTTAGTTTATTTCAAATGCCTCTCCTCTTTTCTTTGCTTGCAAGTCACGTTAGGTCACTCCTTTCTTCTTTGCTTGCAAGTCACGTTAGGTCTCTCTTCATTGCTTGATCTCAACACATTATTTATCTTCATTCCAACAATAAGGATGATAGAGTAAAACACAATTTTCGAAGACTTACTTAAAGTCTTCTGGTGGTATTTTTGTAAATAATGAAAACTTCTGAAGTGAATATAGCAAGTCAAAATTTCCAAAAAGAAGAAGTTAATTTTGTGTTTGAATTCAAGTTTTGAGTCAATTTTCCGAAACCCCCAAAGATAAAATAGTACCAAATCATAAACATAGAGTTAAAATCTTAACCTTATTTTAGTATAAGCACAAAACACAAACTTTAAATTTATAGATCTAAATCTAATATTTTTGGCCGGGAGGAATGAAAGCCATATAAGAATTTATTTGAAAAATAAAATAAAATTATTAGAAAGATATAAAAAATCATATTGTAGTTGATTTTTTTTAAGTTTACTTAAAATTTATGGTTTCGTAGACTTCTTTTTCATTCTACAATTTCATAATTCAAGTTAACTTCTTTTTAGGTCTACGAAACTTCAAACCACAAACTCTAAATATGGTTAGTGTCACATCCCGGCCTGCTGGTATGTGGACTTCTTTATTTTTAGACAAAAGCCCATTTCTCCTTCATTTAGATCAGTGTAGTAAACCCTAGGGTTCCCTCTTCTTTTCCTATAAAAAGGAGGCTTCCCTTTCTCTTTTATCCCATTTAGAAGCCAGAGCGAAGCCCTGCAGAGTTCCAGAGAGATCTAAAAACCCTAGCCGTCAAGGTTTCTCCTTTTGTCTTCTCTCGTGTTCTCTCTTGGCGACCTCTCACTCTCATTTCTCTATTGTCTGCGTCTCTTTCTCTTTCCTTGGTGGTTGTTGTTCATTGCACGCTGGAGCCAAGCCGTCGGAGATCCCAACAAACCGACCGAAGTCTGTTTATAGATCTCTTCTTGTTCTAGATCTCGTCATCAATGAAGTAAGGAACCCTAGTTCTCGTTTTCCTTATTCCATTCTTCTCTTTTATCTTATATCTCTTATCAAGGATCTTTGGTGGTAGCACCTACCTATTTCTTTGTAGATCTGGTTTGTAGAAAGGTGCAACCTTCAGATCTGCTTCTTCTCTCTTTTCCATCCGCAGATCTAAGACCAAGGTGAGGACTGATGTGATCTTTTCTTCCTTCTTTCATTAGCGTTTCATAGTAAGAGTACCTATCTAAACCATTCATACCTACGTGTTATCTATTAGCATATACGTACTTGCTTAATAAATGAACTATATCTTACATATATCCACATATATTGTATTGTGATGTGTGAAATACATAGATCTATATTGCTAGGTTGTTAAAACATGGTTGAATGATATTTGAGGCATGTATGTGAGGATTGTATTGATTGAGGTTATGGTATATGTGGGAAGTGTATATGAGTTAGATAAAGGCATAAGGCCTATGTGTGCCGGTGCAACGTGGTGGAAGTACGTAAGTTGTCTCGGGCGTTGCATCGTTTCTTGTTGGATCATGTGGCAATCGCGTGAGTTAGCATGATTCATCACCGGAGCGGGCAAGCGGTGTGCTTGTGTGTGAAGGAAGAACGTAGTAGCGTGATGTCGTGGAGACAACGTGAAATGTATGAACATGGTGGCGGATCACGCGAGAACCGAAGAAGTCGGTAACGTGATTGCGTGAAGGCGTGGAACTCACAGAGTCAGCGTAATGTCGTGGAGACAACGTATGTGGTGAGCTCTCCCGCGAAAACATGAGGAACGCAGGGACCGAACGAGGTGGCGTGGTCTCATGTTGGCACCGTCGGGGTTTATCCTCGTATCTTGTTGATTGCTTGTTTTATTGGATGTTCTAGGTTGAGATTGTGTTATGTTGTGTGATGAATGTCGGGTGATGATTTCGGGGGTCATGGATCTTTCCTCCCTGAGATTTTGTCAAAATGCTCACCCCTCCTTCTTCTTTTCTATTTCAGGTTTGACTCATATTGGTGGGTTTTTTTCAAAGACGTCATGGGATCCTAAAGACATATTGTTTCGGCCTCGTGGCTGGGGACAAGTGTCATGATACCGCCGACCATTTCAGCTATGCTGGGTCGGGGTGTCACAAGTGGTATCAAAGCCCAGGAAAGACTCTATATTCCTAACCTAGAGGGTCAGTCTCGACTCAAACCAATATGACTCGAACAAGTTCCTAGTCTCTTACTTAATGGTTGAGTTTTTCCCGACTCCGTTCGGAATTCGGGGCGAATTCCCAGTTAAGTGGGGGAGAGTTGTCACATCCCGGCCCGCCGGTATGTGGACTTCTTTATTTTTTAGACAAAAGCTCATTTCTCCCCTTCTTTTAATTTAGGCCCGTGTAGTAAACCCTAGGGTTCCCTCTTCTTTTCTTATAAAAAGGAGGCTTCCCTTTCTCTTTTCTCCCATTTAAAAACCAGAGCAAAGCCCTGCAGAGTTCCAGAGAGATCTGAAAACCCTAGCCATCAGGGTTTCTCCTTCTCTCTCTTGGTGACCTCTCTCTCTCTCATTTCTCTATTGTATACGTCTCTTTCTCTTTCCTTGGTGGTTGTTGTTCATTGCACGCTAGAGCCAAGCCGTCGGAGATCCCAATAAACCGACTAAAGTTTATTTCTAGATCTCTTCTTGTTCTAGATCTCGTCATCGATGAAGTAAGGAACCCTAGTTCCCGTTTTCCTTATTTCATTATTCTCTTTTATCTTAGATCTCTTATCATGGATCTTTGGTGGTAGCATCTACCCGTTTCTTTGTAGATCTGGTTCGTAGAAAGGTGCAACCTTCAAATCTGCCTCTTCTCTCTTTTCCATCTGCAGATCTAAGACCAAGGTGAGGACTGATGTGATATCTTCTTCCTTCTTTCATTATCGTTTCATAGTAGGAGTACCTTTCTAAACCTTTTATACCTACGTGTTATCTATAAGCATACGCGTAGTTTTTTTGATAAATGAACTATATCTTATATATATTCACATATATTGTATTGTAATGTGTGGAATACATAGATCTATATTGCTAGGTTGTTAAAACATGGTTGAATGATGTTTGAGGATTGTATGTGATGATTGTATGTGATGATTGTATTGTTTGGGGTTATGGTATATGTGGGTGTTATATATGTGGGAAGTGTATATGAGTTAGAGAAAGGCATAAGGCCTATGTGTGCCGGTGCAACATTGTGGAAGTATGTAAGTCGTCTCGGGCGTTGCATCGTTTCTTGTTGGATCATGTGGCAATCGTGTGAGTTGGCATGATTCATCGCCGGAGTGGGCAAGCGGTGTGCCTGTGTGAAGGAAGAATGTAGTAGCGTGATGTCGTGGAGACAACGTGAAACGTATGAACATGGTAGCGGATCACGAGAGAACCGAAGAAGTCGGTAACGTGATTGCGTGAAGATGTGGAACTCACAGAGTCAGCGTGATGTCGTGGAGACAACGTCTGTGGTGAGCTCTCCCGCGACAACATGAGGAACGCGGGGACCGAACCAGGTGGCGTGGTCTCATGTTAGCACCATCGGGGTTTATCCTCGTTTCCTGTTGATTGCTTGTTTTGCTGGATGTTCTAGGTAGAGCTTTTGTTATGTTGTGTGATGAATGTCGGGTGATGATTTTGGGGCTTATGGAGTTTCCCTCACTGAAATTTTGTTGAAATGCTCACCCCTCCTCCTTCTTTTTCATTTCAGGTTTGACTCATATTGGTGTATTTTTGTCAAAGACGTCCCGGAATCCTAAAGACACATTTTTCGGCCTGTAGCTAGAGACAAGTGTCATGATATCGCCGACCATTTCAGTTATGCTGGATCGGGGTGTCACAGTTAGCCAACTAATTTAGATTTTTAAACCATTAAAATTGTATTAATTTTTTTATTTATATACTTCATATTTATTCATATATTGATGTTTAATTATAAATTTTTAAAAATTATTTTTTACATATAATATTTAAAATGTAATTATTATATAAATTACAAAGTAGACTTACTAAGAAGTAAATTACTATGTAGACTTCTCTGTTAAAAGTAGACTTGAGAAGAGTATATTCGTAAAATTACTTCTTATTTTTGGTGGTCATAAGGGGTAATTTTACTAAGCATTTATGTTAGTTTTGGATTTGAAGGAAGTACCATACTCTCAAATAGTTTTTTTCAATTTGTTTTCATCAAATGAACGTTTAAGTAGGAAAATGATCAAAATAAGTTTTATTAAAGATGCAAAAGAATTTTTTGCACTCCCTTGTTTTATAGATATATAAATATAAATATTTTAAAATAAAATAAAAAATTGTTTTTATAGTTTTCGAGTTATATATTTTCAAATATGAATTATTTTTAAAAATTTTCTTTTTTGAAATTCATAAATACTTTTATTTTGAATTTTTAAATAGTTATTTATTTTAAAAAAATTCTAAACCTCACCCGAAATTTAAATTCTAAATCTATATTAGTTAATATTAGGGTATAAGTGTTTATTTACCTTTTAATGAAAAAAAATCATCATTTTCTTCCATATAGACTCTTTTGGGTGAAAAGAACAAAAAGGTCATCTTAGAAAATTTCTCATGATTAAATATAGATATATTATCAAATTCTGAGTGGTATTTAGTAAGCTCCCATTTATTTATTTTTGTACGGGGGAGGGGACAAGGGAGAAAAACATTAATTTATTTATATTAGTTGTAAATAAGTAGGGGTGGACACAAGCCGAGTACTCGGTATTTTCGTTATACTTAGTACTCGGCTTGGCTTGTTCAAGTATTTAAATTTTGGACTTGTACTTGGTTTATTAAAAACGAGTACTTGCAATTTCAAGTACTTACAAAAAATTGATCGACTTGCAAGATACTTGCCTTGTTTTATTATTTGTTACTTGTAAATTACTTGATAATTATTGGTAAATTATTTTATAATTAGTTAAAATTTAAAACTAAATTAAATTTATTATATATAATAATATATCATTATTTTTCTTTTATCATTGTTTTGTATGTATTTTAGTCATTCGTGAAATAAATTATATTAAGAAGAAAAAATTTCCAATATACTTATATAAATATTTCACTTATGTTTGATTCATTTATAAAATTTGATATATAAACGAATTGTTTTACTATGATTTAAGAAAATGTATTTTTATTCATTGACAAAATTGAGTAGTAAACCAAAAAAACTAAATAATTAATTCTATTTTATTATTTTATATTTGTACAAATTTAAATAGACTACTTGATACACGACTTGGTCAGAATAAGTATTTGATTTTAAAGATCATGTACTAATAAAATGCATTAAATTTAATTAATACTACATATTTAATAAACCAAAAAATATATAATAAATAACCGAACAAGTAAGGATAACAAGTACCAAACCAAGTAATGAGCCAAGTAGTTAAAAATAAAAATGAACTTGATACTTGACTTGTACTTGCGAGTAATAAAATATGCTTACTTGTTACTCGGCTTGATTGTATCAAGTACTTGTTTTTTCAAACCGAGTCAAGTCAAGTAGCGAGTATAAGCCGAGTATCAAGTATTTGTGCCCACTCGTATAAATAAGTGCATTAATTATTTTGGGGAAGGAGGGGTAAGAAAAGATTTATTTTTATATATATTACTTGTAAATAACAGAAGAGAATGATAAGTTTGATACATGATCGAGGCCTTAATCATTAGAAAGGCCTAACTACGAGGAACCAATGTGAAGATAGAAAAACGAAGACATGTTGAACTTGATGTTGAATGCGGAGACTTGGACTCTAACGGACCTTCCTGCAATTAAGCCTGACCTCGTTACCATTCCCACTGATACTACTCATCTTGATCATGGATTTCACAAAAGCCCTCTCGAACTCTTTCATGGAACTTGCGTACTTGGCCACAAGTTTCTTAGTAGAAGGTGTTGTGAGAAGTGCTTGGTCTGATGAGAATAGCGATTTGCCTTGCATAAGCATCTTATAATATATATTGTCGAATGATGTTGTGCTTGCGTCCATAGTCGCTCCAGCGTTCTTAGCATTGTTATGGGCTGGGCAAATTCCTTTCAAGCTGGCCGCAAATGATGGGTTTAGTGTTGGGTCAACCTGTTTTTGTGTGCTGAAGTTGTTAATCCTATTCTGGAACGATGAGCAGTGTGCGAATCCAAGTGTGTGTCCTCCTGCAATATCATAAAACATTCCATATTAATACCCTTGTATCATAAACAAATAACATATTGAGAAAAATATTATTGTGTTTGTACATTGCACCTAATGTCTAAGTTGTTTCCATGACGGCCTAAACGCCCATTTTTTTAGTTTTTCTATTAATGATGTATGTTCTAGTTTATGGCATTTTTAACATACATATTATAATGACATCAACAACGAGGTACTCTATTGGGTGACACTACTGGGCATTTAGGTGGCGAAGCGACATCGCTGTATATTTAAAGTATACGAGAAAATGTATAATACCAGAGAGAACAACAAGATCGTGCATAGAAAGGCCTCTTTGGCCAAAGCTTTGTTGCAGCTGAGAGATGTTGAAAGTAGGAGCTGGTAGTTGTCTTGTTTCTATTGCCTTTGATACTCTTCCATCTTTTCTCCCTTTCGGCACTTCCCATGTAGGCCCTCCTGACTATCATTACATCCACGCAACTAAATTATGTGGATTATTAGAATTATCAAATACTAGTATTTAACATATGAGATCGTAAGAGACTAACGAGAGCGACAGCATCTCTTGCAGCGAGTGAAACGATATCGGCACACGAGACAACACCAGGACATTGCTCTTCTAATGCCTTCTTTGCATTGTCAATCACATAAAACGCATGGAGTGAGATGTTAGGAGGTCCATCTTTCTCTGCTTTGTTCTTTCCCTTCGAATCTAACAGCACTGACGCATCACATCCCTATAGTCAACAAAAATATTCTCCAACAGCGTTACTTCTTTTTACTATATATATATATATATATATATATATATATGATTGTAAGACTGCAAGAATGTGGTGTGCAAGTAGTAGCTACCCTAACGAAGCAATCGTGGAAATGCATCCTCAAGAGCGCGGCAGGGACAGTTTTGTCATTTGACATGGCTTTCTTGACTGCATCGGTGACTATTTGGTCGGCTTGTGGACATGAATGGTCGTAGTAGTGAGGACTAAGTGCTTCAGTGTTGAATGAAATCATGAAAATGATTGTAAGAACGAGACTGAGAAAATGGACATTCATTTCGGTCAACTTTTGGAAATCTTAATTACTGACAAGATTCTTTAAAATATTTCTTGATAAAAAGAATGTATTTAGGGCGAATAGTTTGGGTTGCTTACGTGATGGAAGATTAACAAGATTTTATAGGCATAGCTAAAGGTGCTTAAGTTTTGGTGATGGAGTTGTTAGTGAGGCGATAAGGTTGTTAAGTAAATTAGGTTATGAAGACAAGACTTATTTGGTTGGTTGTGGTGGAGTAGAGTTGAAGCATTTGTAATATAGTTTCATGAAAATGACAGATCAAAACAAAGGAAAATTGTTCAAGAAATATAATAGAAGTGTGGTATGAGACATTAACTGTCCACGTCGAAATTAACGAACTTTTGCTGATGGACTTTGACATTTATTACTGAAATTCTAATTAAATAACCAAGTAAACACGATTTAGTTTTGGTGGAGTAGAGTTTAAGTTTTGCAAATTAGATTCCTGAAAATGACAGCCCAATACTTACAAAATAAAAAAAAGTTAGTTCAGTACAGCAATATATATGTGTGTGTTACAGTTTATCTATTGTCTACGTAAATTTCTTAAGAAAGTTGATGGAACTTGACATTTGATATTACATCTCTAAACAACCATGTCTGCTTTTTTAATATTCGAACAACTAATAATTATGTCTGGAATAATATTATAACAACCTACCAAATCATGTCGAAACAAAAATCATGGTGTCCCAAACCAAACGGTATATCATTGATTCATTGTCTACATGTAAACTGTTAGCTGATGCTGAAAATGAGTTTCACTCACTCCTCAAAACCTATCAAACAGTGAGTTTAGTCCATTTACATCATTTTCCAAACCTGACGATGAAAATGGTCAAAGAAGAACAAAGGAAGTTAGTATTAGGAAGAAGAAAACACTGTATACTTACTCTTATATAAATATAATAGAGAAATCGTCTTATAAAATATTCACATTCTAAATGTAGGTGGCATAGAGAGATTAGGGTTTACAGCATTACTAGCTTTGTAACGTAGAAAGTCTTTACCGATTTCGTAAGTCTCTCGCCGATTTCATTATCATCTTTTAATCACCAATTCTTCTCGAATAACCCCTTTTAGAATCATCCATCATCGAATTCATGTCATCTTAAAAGTACGCTAAATTCAAATTAAATAATTGGCGCTGTATATGGAGAATTAAGAAGAAATTGCACCAAGAAGATCAACGATGATGGAACCACAAAAACGTAATAAAAATTGACCAATTGAGGATCAAGGCCCGCTCCGCTGGAGATAAACCACAATTGCAAATATGATGAAAGTAAGATGTCGTTGAGGCGTGCGACTAACAAATGAACGAAGGTCATAACTGTTGGATCAATTAAACAAGTTTAACGGACTTTAAATTAATTGCGGAGTATGTGAATTGAAATGGGCATAGGGTTGAAGAGAAAGCCTTTTGGCTGTAATGGTTGTGAGTGTGGAACATCCCACATCGGATAAAATAGACAAAGGATATTTGTATAAATAATTCTTTTTTTTGTAACATCACTTAATTTCATTCATTCAAACTTTTTCGGACACAATACAAGAGGGAATGCTACATCCTCTTTGCAAGAAAGAATAAAGTACAATGATACATAAAAGTAAATCAGATAGATCTTCTGAAGAAGGTGACAACGAATTCAAGCCAAAGCTTAACTGTGTCAAAGGAGCCTTCACGACGAAGTCAGACAGCTGGAGAATAGTCACATAATGCGACGTTGGTAGCCAACCCTCACCAACGAGAACAACCAAAGTTGTCTCGATTGTATCGTCTGGCTCTATAGAGACCGCTACACAAGATAACAAACCAGCAAAGAGACTGAAGCAAAGACTTTGTAACAGACCCGAGAAAACATCTCCTTCTATAGAGAGGAGGCATAGTTGCAAGGTACTCTCCTTAGTAGAGGAAGAGGATGAAACCGTAAGTAAAAACGGTCAACCAACAAAAACATTCTTCATAAAAGAGAGGTATGGCATTAATTGAACAACATAAATCCGGATGAATCCATTAAGAACCTTGAAGGTTATACCACAAGATTGAATGGGACCAGCCCAGGAAAGTAATAACCTAGGGTTGGACACAACCATTCGCTTGAAAGGAGATGGGGGGTAACTGGGAGATTTCCCGAAAGTGGGAATTGATGGTGAGAAGACGGGAACGTCGGAGAGTGAAGAGGAATGCTCATCTGAGCAAGTGGATGAAACCCAATAGATCTCTCCAAAAACCCATGTATGACTGCCAAAATGGGATGCTTTTTGGAAAAGTACGGTGGAAGCGGACCGGGGACCGCTCGAACTTAACAAACCTCGAGAGTCCGGCCCTGAAATCCTGGTAAAGAATGGAATCCCACACACACAAGACTTTAAATTCCCGAAAACTATGGACGAGGGAAGATATTGCGACGTTCAAGAGAGTGGCTTCCGTTAAAGGTCTTCAAAGCAAGAATTACGGGAAGAAGCGTGAGCAACTGCAATTATAGAGCGGCGGTAGATCTGGCCGACGAAGATGACTCTAGATCTAGCCGGAGAAGCGTGGATCTAAATATTTGCGATGTGACTACCATGACCATTGAATAATTCATGGTCGTTGGACCCGAATAGAGAATGCAATGCAAAGGCGGGTCACTGGAGTTGATGGTGACATGAACGGCATAGCAGTGAGAAGTTCCCTAGAGAGTCATGGGTCCGGTAGCACAGACACCAAAACAGAAACATAGAGCTCTTTTTCTCAGGGCAAGAGACGGTCTCGGTGGAGATCAGTTCCCTAGAGATTCATTGAAGAGAGAGAAAACAATTCAAAAGATGGTGGGGCGAGCAAAAGATGATGAGGAGCGAGAGGAAGAGCAGAGATCTGGACGCCGGCGACCGGAGGCCTCACCGCTGTTTAGAGAGTTGATGGTCGATGGCTTCTCGATATTCGGACCCGAGAGAGTATTATGGCAACTTATGATTGTTTTTTTACGGAAACACAAAGCTCAAAATAAGTCATCACTCTAGTTTTTGTTTACACGACTCACAGAGAGGATCAGCTCGGCCTCATACGCGCGCGGCCGCCGTCCGGCTAGACGTGGGCTTGGGCTTGGGTCTTGGTGAAGGGCCAATAAGGTTTTTTTTGGACTAAATTACTTTTGTTTTTTGGCCCATTTTGAACTAAAAACAGCATGATGTTTGTGTCAAAACGCTGCGTAGTTTGTCTTAAAACAACACACATTTCAGATGTTTGCCCAAGATATTTATTTTAAACGAGAAAAAGGATCTTGAGGAGAAAGTTTCATAATTCACTTTCCCCATCTCCGCAAGATTTCCGCCCACGTGCAGCAGCTGTTGCGGGAAGTGGCTCTCCTCCTTCTTTTTAAATAAACCCGCCTCTCTCTGTCATTTCTTCACGTTTTACATAAATAAAAAATCATCACAACAAATCCCTTAGCGAAAGTCAATAGTTCGAGAGTGTTTCGTAGATTATTCGTTCGTAGGGACGTTCACGAGTGATGCGTAAATCATCTAATGGTTGTATCCTATGACTCTAATTCATACAAGTCCGTCTCACTATGCAGCGAATATTAAGAGTTAAGAAAGGAGATTCATATGGACTCCATAGTCTGTTTTCGGAAATGTTTTTAATATTACTTTTTTTTATTTCATCTTTTGAATCGTATATTTCCTTAACATCGCTTTTATTTATATCGTTTACATCAATCCAGTTTTTTGGTTTTTAGACTCTTAACTCTTAATCGCTTTCTATCGTAAGCTTTAATCACATTGACTACGGTTGTATAAACGCTCTATTCGAGGATTTATAAAACATTTCTCCCTTTTACTGAATCGAGTTTGTGATTTTTTTTCAGCATTTATGCGAAACGTTTCTTGTTTATATATATGATTTTTAGAATATTATCAAAACAATTTGTTTCCAAAAACGCTTTCTTAAGCGAGTATGTGAAATAATTTACAATCTACACAAACGTTTTCTGCTAACGCTTTTAAGCGAGTTTGCAAAACGATTTTTCAGACTTATATCGATATGATTTGGTGGTTTATAACGCTTTAGCGATATACTAAAAATGACAATCAATTTTAGACTATTATTTTATTTGAAATAATATGTTATTTATTGATTGGAGAGCTAACCCGCTTTCATGTTTTCTCAACAGAAAATGACAGATCCTAACAACAACCCCACTGACACCACCATTTATACGCAAACTCCACTTAACGTTGCAGCAACCGATGCGACCATCACAACTGCTGGTATCACAGCGTCAACCGCTGCAGAAACAATAATACCTACCCTTCCTCTGGGTAAGGTTGGTGATGAAACCACGCGCCGTAGCCTGTTTGGTGCTGGTCTTTATCAAACGGGTTCAGTCCAAAGATCCACAAGTGATCCGGATTCAGTTGTGACTCTTTCGGCTATTCCTGGTGTGATCTCTCAAGGACTGATTCCAGACCAATTTGATGGCAAAGGCCTCAATATGTGGTAGAAGAAGATGATGATGTTCTTCCTCATAATGATGAAGCTGGAAAAATTCATTCAGGAGGATAAGCCCATTATCCCTCACGAGATTGAAGATGTTGATGCAGCCTGATCAGTCTCAAACTCAAGGTATGGAATTCATTATATGGACTAGCTAATCTACTGATCAATGCTTAGCTAAACAAACAGTGTCAAGGTCTTATTGGCATGATCTATGAAGTTCTAGAAAAACATAGAATGAGATATCTTGATTCAACCTTGAAACAACTTGAACAAGAGGGATACAACCAGCTGATCAAACCAGGAGCATATAAGCTGGTCAAAGCTTTAGATAGAGAGCTGGAGCGGGTTGATCTGTGTATTGATGGCTGGATGAATTTTGGAGAGGAGTTGAAACTTGATGCATCTGAACTCAACAATGATCAAGCTATCAGGTTGCTCAATCAAGTTGGTATGGAGAATGACCTAGCTAGGGCAGAATGGAAGAGGATCAGCTTCAACAAGCAGATGGGCGAGACAACATGATGAAGGAATACACTGGTCTTCTCTGTTGGAACTGTTACAAGATTAAGAAACAAAGCTCAGAGAGAAACACTACTACACTTGACTGTTGGCGTGAAAAGAGAAGAAGAGTTAACTAAGAGAGAAGAAAAATCAGACCATTGGTTTAATCTCTTTTTGTGTAATGGTTTATAAAGGGTTTTAATATAAACCAAGTACAATATATTGTAGGATTAAACCAGCAAACCAATTTCAATTAGGATTAAAATTTTAGTAAACCATTATGGTTTATGATTAGGTTTTCAATTTCCTACTTTAAACAAGTGTATGCACGTTTATCATCATTAAAGCAATAAAATGAGAAGAATTTTTCTGTTGTTTCTTCTCTGAGGAGATTTGGTTATTTTGGTCTATAATGAACATTTTTCATTGTTAAGGAGGTTTATCTTCTGTTGGATTCATCCTAGACAACTATCTGGGTGAACCTGTGTCTCAGGAGCAGAAAAACACCCTTAGAGCATCCCATAGCTTTAAGGAGAAGACCATCTTCATCACATATCATTCAACCACGCCCCTTTAAGTGATCAAGGAGAGACAACCTATCAAAGGCCGTATCAAGTGGTATCATAGCCTCTTGAAGGTTAAGGTTTGTGTTCTTACTTTGAAATCACGTGATCTATCAGTTACTAAGCAGATCTTCCATGTACTCTTCTGGAGTCAAAAGAAACAATGAGAAGAAGGTTGAGAGAAAAGCAACAAAGATGTTGTTGCAGCAAGGGAAAGGAAATAAGAATAAATCCCACCTGAGGGATTATGAGCACGACCATGCAGCAAACATGAGGGCAAAACATGCTTATTTTCATAGCTAACAACTCCAGGGTAACTTGAGAAGCATATTGCTTCAAGCTTTTCAGGGTTTGATAGTTATCCAACCAACAAAATCAGATTATGAGCAACTTAGACCTCTTGATCTAACTTCACCTGAGGAAGCACGACCTGAAGAAGCAAAGAGACTTGATTTGGATCAGTTTTGGTCGTTGTCTAAGCTAACTTTGAAAGAGGCTGAGGAAGAAGAAGAGATTGAGTCAAAACTGACAATTTCTTTTCAGAGATAACACTTGGACGAACATCTGAACAAGAAGAGAAACAACAAGTTTTAAATGACTTGTGCTTGTGAAAACTAAGGCTGAAGGAGTACTTGGTGGATTACCTAGAGCTACTGATTTTGGTGCTTACAGGTTTGGTTAATCAAGGTGATAACTTTAAGACATTATCTTGTAAATTACTGATTAGACCTATGGTATGTCTTTAATTCAGTTTAGTGGAGCATCTGGGAGTTGTCAAGGGTCTGCAACAAGTTGTTTTTTAACCAGGAGGAAGCTCGTGTGTCTAGAAGAAGTATCAAATTTCTAGACCAGAAAGCAGTTGCATTCAATCTTGATCTACAGAGTTCATTCACTTTTGAAGAACAATATGATGTGATCAAAACCAGCTGCAGTAACAAGAGAGAAAAGTCAGGAGGCAACATGTTCTTGATCAGGACCATAAGTAATTAGATTTAGTTAAGAAGAGAAAATCAGAAACTTGTTGTGGTTAAGGAGAAACAAAATTTTGAGAGTGAATATGAGGATCATTGCACACAACCACCTTACCCAGTGCGGCATAACAACTAAGTTATAATGTATGTTGGTCAAGGTGCTTTGAGAGATATAAGCATTCTCCTATTCTAACATAATGGGCTAGTTCGAAGAACATAACAACTAGCAAGGTTCATGCTTGATATTGGAGAGCCAATAATCCTTTCTGATCAGATTGAGGGACGAACACATGCTGATATATCTATGGATGAGGCTTGTGTAAGCTACAACATGGGATAACCAGTCCAAATCAAGCTCAACAAAGTGGAACAACAACTTGACTTAGGAATCTTTTGCTTTGAGAAAAGTTCCAAGCTGTTGCTGAGACATGAAGAAGGATTGGAATAATTTGTGATTGAACTTGGAGGAACGTCACATATGCAAATCAGCACTTACAAACTCATGGACATGAGAAATATGGGTTTTGAGTTGAGTGATCCTGGTTCTATCATCCTACAAGGCTTGGATTTGAGGACAAAAGGAGGAGGGAATGATGCAGACTTTATCAGCCTGATCAGTCTCAAACTCAAGGTATAAAATTCATTGTATGGACTAGTTAAAATACTGATCAATTCTTGGCTAAATAGACAATTTCAAGGTTTTATTGGCATGATCTATGAAGTTTTGGACAAACAGAGAATGAGATCTCTTGATACAACCTTGAAACAACTTGAACAAGAGGGATACAACCAGCTGATCAAACCAGGAGCAGAGAAGCCGATCAAAGATTTAGATAGAGAGCTGGAGTTGGCTGATATGTGTATTGATGGCTGGATGAGTTTTGGAGAGGATTTGAAACTTGATGCATCTGAAATCAACAGTGATCAAGGCTATCAAGTTGCTCAATCAAGTTGCTATGGAGAATGACCTAGCTAGGGCATAATGGAAGAGGATCAGCTTCAACAAGCAGATGGGCGAGACAACCTAATGAAAGAATGCATTGTTCTTCTTAGTTGGACCTATTACAAGATCAAGAACCAAAGCTCAGAGAGAAACACTTTTATACTTGGTTGCTGGTGTGAAAAGAGAAGAAGAGTTAACCTAGAGAAAAGAGAAACTAGACCATTGGTTTAATCTCTTTTTGTTTAATGATTTATAAGGGATTTTAATTTAAACCAAGAAGAGTCTGCTATAAGATTAAACCAGCAAACCAATTTCAATTAGGATTAGAATTTTAGTAAACCATTCTGGTTTAGGATTAGGTTTACTATTTCCTGCTTTAAGCAAGTGTATGCACGTTTTTCATCATTAAAGCAATAAAACCAAAATAACTTTTCTGTCGTTTCTTCTATGAGGAGATTTGGTTACTTTGATCTATAATGAACATTTTCCATTGTTAAGGAGGTTTATCTTCTGTTGGATTCATCTTAGACAACTATCAGGGTGAACATGTGTCTTAGGAGCAAAAAACACCCTTAGAGTACCCAATAGCTTTAAGGAGAAGACCATCTTCATCAGATATCATTCACCCACGACTCCTTCAAGTGATTCAGAGAGAGACAACCTATCCAAAGCTGTATCAAGAGATCTCATTCTCTCTCTGTCCAAAACTTCATAGATCATGCCAATAAGACCTTGAAACTGTCTCTTTAGCCAAGCATTGATCAATAGCTTAGCTAGTTCATACAATGAATTCCATACCTTAAGTTTGAGACTGATCATGCTGATCAAGGCTGCATCAGATGTGCACACTCTAGCGAGTGTTGACATTTGGGTGAATTCCGACTTCATCTGCAAAATCTACATTTTGGGTCGCCTCATTGATCCATTGGACCAAGTCTATTGTGAGATTCCCACCGTGAAAAAACTCTGGAGATCACTTGACAAGAAGTACATAGGTGAGGAAGATAGCTGTTAGAAGTTTGTGGTTGCCAAATTTCAAGACTTCAAAATGGTGGATTCAAAACCCATCATGGATCAGGTTGAAGCGTTCCAGCTCATTTGCCATGAAATTGCTGCTGAAGGAATGTCCATCTGCGAGACATTCACAATTCTCAGCTTCATCCAAAAGCTTCCTCCAAGCTATGCAGATTTTAAGAACTACCTTAAGCACAAAAACAAGAAGATGAGTCTCGAGGAGCTCATCATGAGACTTCAGATGGAATCTAGGAACCGAAATGATGACAAGTTGCTCCAAGCTAAAGAGCATAGTGTCAACATGGCTGAGTTAAAAGGTAAATAAAAGGCACACGTCAACTCTCCTGCCAAGCTTTTCAAAACATATGCAGTCCCGAAGGCTTCTGAAACAAATTTCAAGAAGAAAGGCATTGAAATCAATGCGAATGTGGAGAAATTCAAGGGTAAATGTCACTACTGCCACAAAGTTGGTCACATTACCGCTGAGTGTCGCAGCAATATCAGAGATGAGAAGGCTCAAACGCATCTCACTGAGGAGGATCTCGTTGCACTAGTCACTGAGGTCAATATGGTTGAGAGAAACAACCCTAAATAATGGTGGTATGATACATGTGCCACCATATATTGATAGGGAGATGTTCAACATCTATCAGAAAAGCAAGATTCAGGAGAAGTTGTTCATGGGAAACACTGCAGTCTCCAAGATTGAAGGCTGGGGCAAGGTAGACAAGCTCGTGATTAGGAAGAATGAGGTTTATTTGGGGAAAGGGTATGTCAAGGATGGACTGGTAAAAATGAATGTAATCACAGTCCCTTTGAAAGTTGTAGCTCCGAAAAATTCAATAAATAAGAAAAAATCAGTTGTTTATTTGGTAGAATATTTGAATATATGACATGAAATATTAGGCCATATACACTTCAAATTCATACAAAGATTAATGAATTTAAATCTAATCCCAAAATGCAACCCAAGTAAACAAAAATGTGAAGTATTCGTACATTCTAAGCTCACAAAAACGCTCTCACCTCGTGTTGAAAGAACTAACAAACCTCTAGATTTAATTCACACATTTTATGTAATTTAAATACATACAAACTAGAGGTGGAAAAAAGCACTTTATGACTTTCATAGATGACTACACAAAATATTGTTATGTATATTTATTACATAGAAAATATGAAACTTTAGATAAATTCAAAGAACTTAACTCGAGGTCAAAAATCAGCTTAAAACAACTATTAAGATAGTTAAAAGCGACATAAAATGCGAGTATGATGGTCCATTTAATAAATTTTGTAAATAATATGGAATAATATCACACTACAACTCCTTGTTCACCAGAATCTAGTGGCGCTATTGAACGCAAAAATCGAACCCTGAAAGAAATGTTGAATGCAGTGCTGAAAGAATTTGGGTTCCCCCAGAACATGTGGGGGAAGGGGGAGCGTTGCTTACCACTTATTATATACTCAACATAATTTCATACAAAGTAACTGGGAAAACACCATATGAATTACCTCAAAGTGTGGGGGGTACTTAGCAAAAGTTGCTTGTACCGCCACCAAAGAAGGTCACTATTGAACTTAGAACAGTGGATTGCATCTTCATCGGATATGCACATAATTTTAATGCCTATCATTTTTTGATACATAAATCTGAAATATCAGATATTCATGAAAATACAGTAATGGAATCAAGAAATGTATCTTTCTTCGAAAATATTTTTCCTTGAAATAAGGTTCAAAATGAATACAAGAAGAAAGAGACGACGACCATGTCTCAGATATAGAGATAAATGTCAAAATTTATGTGACTAATATTTCAGAAAATGAAAAAGATGAACCTAGAATGAGCAAAAGAACTTGAAAGGAAAAAATCTTTTGGTGAAGATTTTTAATGGCATTTTTAGTAGAAAATGATCCAAAATTTTTGGCAGAAGCCATGTCTTCACCAGACGTTCCGTTTTGGAAGGAAGCCATAAAAATGATTTTGATTATATCATACAAAATTATACATGTTATATAACATATCTACTACCAGACTACGAAGCATTAGGGAGTAGATGAATCTTAAAACAAAAACTAAACCCTGATGAAAACCTGATGGCAAACACAAAGCTAGACTTGTAGTTCAAGAATTCTGACAAAAAGAAGGCTTTGACTACTTTGATACTTATTCTCCAGTTATAAGAATACCATAAATAAGGCTAATGATAACAATCACAACTTTATGAGACCTAGAAATTCATCAAATGGATCTAAAAACCGCCTTTCTAAATGGTGATTTAGAAGATGCAATTTACATGAAACAACCTGAGTGTTTTGTTATTCCTGGACAAGAATTAAAAGTATGCAAAAATACAAAAATGCGTATGTTTTGTTATGTCTATATGTAGATGATATGCTCATTATTGGAAGCAATAAAGATATCATCAATCAAACAAAAAACATTCTCAAAGGTAAATTTGAGATGAAAAATATGAGATTAGCATATGTAATTCTTGAGGTTAAAGTCACAAGAAATTCAAAAAGAATTATCTTAACCCAAACTAATTATGCTGAAACGACATTAGAGAGATTTAAAATTACTCTAATAGTACGACAAAAACTTTGTTAGATCCCCTAATGCACTTGACAAAGAATTCAAGTGAAGCGGTTTCACAAAGTATGCAGGTGTGATCGAAAGTCTCATGTACTTGACCAATTGTACTAGGGTAGATCTAGAGCATGCAATAAACATACTTAGTTGATATACAAGTAATAAAGGTAATACACACTGGAAAAGTATAACGAGAGTACTCAATTACTTGCGCTACACCAAAGATTTTGGGCTTCACTATGGTACAGAGCTAGCAGTTTTAGAAGGATACAGTGACGCTAATTAGATATCAGATTCTAAAAACTCAAAATCCGCTAGTGGATATGTCTTCACACTGGGAAGATCAACAATATCGTGGAAACCTAGCAAACAAACAGTGTTAGCCAGATCCACCGTGGAATTTGAGTTCATAGCCTTGGACAAGGCAGCAGAAGAAGCTAAAGGGCTTCAAAAATTTTTGGAAGATATTCCCGAGTGAGAGAAACCTGTGTCAGCTATACGGATATATTGTGATAGCCAATCAACTATATCCCGAGCTCGGAATAATCTCTACAATAGTAAATTTCGTCACATCAGAAGAAGACATAAAACCACTAGACAAATTATCTCAAATGGTGTAATGACAATAGATTATATCAAATCGGCTGACAACCTAGCAAATCTATTCACTAAAGATTTGCAACGAGATATTGCTGCTAAATCATCAATAGGAATGAGTTTAAAGCCTATAACGAATGAGGATGCTTGATTGTAACTCTACCTATCATGACCGGAGATCCCAAGACGTAGGTTCAAAGAGAAAACAAAATCAAACAAAATCTACTAAAAGCACTTTGAGACAAAGTAGTCTCTTTCCAGCTCCTAAGATGATAAAAAAAGGCTAATGTGAGAAGGATAAGCATAGATTTTTAATGATTCCATGGCTTCTAAAACGGAGTATTACTCAATGCTTTTCATGGTCAATCACCTAATGAGTGTGATATGGGACCGTTTCTAGGAGAATAAATGCATGGTTCTATTCTCTAAGTTCACTCATGAAATCCAGAAATAGTCTAGGGTCACAGTGAACACAATAGAGAACTAAGTTCTATGAGAAAATGAAGCTGCGTTATGCTTGTTGTCTCGGTCTACATAAAACATTGGGTGGTTCAAGACATCATGTTCAGCTCCTGGTAAAGTAAACCCGATATATATTAACTATGAGTGGTTCAAGGCTTAAAAATACCACCAACTCAAACACAGTGAACTTTTTGCAAACAGTCTCGATAAGTCTGTGTGTATAGTCATGATTAGTATAAATATAGTTACTAGTGTCTATCGAGTTTACATTTAGTCTGAATATGTTTAGAGTCATTTCAATTCATGTGGAGGATTGTTGGATCAATAAAATAAGTCTAATATATTTTAAATTAATTGTGGAGTATGTGAATTGAAATGGTGTGTATAGTCAGGATTAGTATAAATATAGTTACTAGTGTTTATCGAGTCTGCATATTTTTAGAGTCATTTCTATTCATATGGAGGATTGTTGGATCACTTAAAAAATTCTAATGGATTTTAAATTAATTGTGGAGTATGTGAATTGAAATGACCTTAGGGTTGAAGAGAAAGCCTTTTGGCTGTAAAATTTGTGAGTGTGGAACATCCCACATCGGAAAATAGACAAAGGAGACTTGTATAAATAAGTCATCACCCTTGTCTTTGTTCAAACGGCTCATAGAGAGGATCAGCTCGGCCCCAACGTGCGCGCCGCCGCAGCCGTCTGGCCGGCTCGGCTCGGCATGGACTTGGGTCTTGGGTTTTGGTGAAGAACCTATCAATAAAATTCTTTTTAGACCAAATTACTTTTGTTTTTTGCCCCACTTTTGAACCAAAATCAACATGATGTTTGTGTTCAAAAGCTGCGTAGTTTGTCTTAACACAACACACATTTCATCTGTTTGCCAAGATATCTACATTATTAACATTGAAGTACATTTGGAGATTGTTTTGAAATATGGATAGCAGTATAAATAACAATTGTTTGGAAACATGGATAGCAGTATAAAAAATATAGTGTTGTTTTAATAATTTCATTAATTATATTACCTTAGCAATACATTAAATTCTTAATTATATTACCATAAAATAATAGTACCGATTTTTATGGGAAATTGTCAAAAATACCACTTTCCTTGTATCACTTTTCAAAAATACCTTAATCACTTTTACCCTTATTTTTAAGAGGAAAAAACATATTTATAACCATTGGGTTAATTAATTTAAGACTTAGGGTTTAGAGTTAAGGGGTGATGTAGGGTGGGGGTAGGGTTTAGGAATGTAAAATTTAGAATTCTAATTAATTTTTTAAAAAATTGCCTCTTAAAAAAGTGGTATTTTTGAAAATGTCTCTTTAATGAAGGTAAAAATAAAAAATGGTACAAAAAGTGGTAAATTTGAAATTCTCCCGATTTTTATTTATTAAATAAACATTAACTTTGTGCAAATTAAAAAAAACAAAAGTGTAAAATAATCGGGTTTTGCATATTGTTAATAGTTTGTTTAATCTGTTTTACTAAAACTTTATTTTATCTTAGTTTCAATTTGTGAAAAATTACGTAGCCAAACATACAATTTAGAGGCATAGTTTATGAAAAAATAATAACTTAGGTCAAAATAACTAAAACGTATTACATTTATTGTCACTTAACGTTTCACTCCATATAACCATTTTACTAAATAAACAAATCTTTCTATTTTCTTTGATTAGACAGAGTTTTTTTAAAAAAATAATATTTACAGAATCAATTAGGTATGAATATTCGGGTACTCATTCAGGTACAAGTTTTTTCTTTCGGGATAATTTTTTTTTGAGTTTTGAAATTAGGCCCCGCTTGGATATTATAAATTTATGTGTGGAGTTCGAGTTGTGTCATCCCGAGTCTGAATGATTTTGAATCTGATGTGTAGGAATATAAAATATCTAAATAACTAGTGTATCTGAAATGGGTTCAGATATTTGTATTAAAAATAACCTTATTATCCGATTCAGTCTAGGTCTATTGAATACAATTAGTTATACAAAGACACATCTAAAATATATAACACTAATCATGAAAAATGAATATCAACGTATAAAAACGTAAAAACCAATACCCGCATGGGCGCGCATATTAAGCTCTAGTTTATTTTAAACGAGAAAGAGGATATTGAGGAGAAAGTTTCGTAACTCACTTTCTCCGATTTCCGTAAGATTTTCGCCAATGTGCAGCAGCTGTTGTGGGAAGTGGCTCTCCTCCTTCTCTTTAAATAAACATGTCTCTCTCCTTCATTTCTTCATGTTTTACAGAAACGAAAAAAAAATTATCACAGAAAATCCCTTAGCGTAAGTCAATAGTTCGAGAATGTTTCGTAGATTATTAGTTCGTATGAACGTTCACGAGTGATGCGTGAATCGTCTATCATGGTTGTATCCTGGGACTCTAATTCCAACTAGTTTGTTTCATTACGGAGTGAATATTAAGAGTTAACGAAAGAGATTCATCTTGACTCCATGGTTTATTTTCGAAAACATTTTTACATCAGTTTTCATTTCGTCTTTTGAATCTTATATTTCTTTGACATCACTTTATTTATATCGTTTACGTCAATTCGGTTTTCCAACTTCTACAATAACAACCGCATATGGATTACCATTGATTTTCCAAGAAACATGAGATGAACAATCTAACCATAACCCCCGAAGAGTCTTGTTCAGAGATCCCCAAAAAGCTCTAGGAGTCCAGTGACTCAGAGGGAATAAACCAAGAACAGGGCTAGTCAGACCAGTGGCTGGCGCCTACTGAAGAAAGGATTTGAACAAAATCTCACTGAAAGAAATCACATCAAAAGTCCATCACACCACTAGCTCAACAACGTACATAATGCGGGTCCTCGCCGCTACGCAGAAGTCCCCCCCTTCGCGACATGAATCACTGGAACAGCAATCACTTGACTACCTTCTCCCTAATTATGGGACGCACACACTTCTTCCCCAAAGATCACGATACGAGCAATTTCCAACTTTTTATCTAAAGTCCCGGCTACTCCACTCTCAGCTGGTTCTCAAGATTATGCACTCCAAAAAAAAAAAAGATTAGTTTTACATCATTTAAATGTAAAAATATTTTGCATTACTTAAATAAATGACTCTAAAAATGGTGATTCAAATGATGTCAAAATATTTCAGTAGTAAATAAATGATTTAATATTAGCCTCACTTTTGTTAAATAGTATTAGAAATAATGGCAATGAAATTAATCCATTTTTGTTATCTAATCTATTAAAACAGTTTTTTTATCAAATGGTATTTGGACTTTCAAAAAGATTATAACAGTCTAACTGAAATTAACTCTACTATTCATTATTAGAAAATACTTTTTGATATAATGATTCTGATTTATTTAAATCATATTACTTACATTTTTTGTTTAAAATAAAAACTAACAGATTAATAATCAATACAATATATTAACTCACACGAAATGAATTAACTAACAATTTCATTATGCATATAAATTTATATTATATATGCAATTATTTAATTGATTAGTTTTCATAGTGTTTTCTTATACATCTAAAGGCTATTGTATTACTCAAATTAGAGGTGCTTTGGAAATCTATAACCGAATTGAACAACCAACAAAAATCAATGTAACATCCCAATTTATGTTATATGTGGAAAGACTTAAGAGAATTAATTTGGCTATCAATGTCACTAAAGTGCGTTTACCTTTTCAGACATGTATACGTTTAGATGTTAGAGCTGGAGTAGTAGAAGGATGAGTGTCCTATCAGAAAGTGATTTGTGATATCGTGCGAGTGAGACCAAAGCATGGAGAAAGGTCATGTGGTGATTGCAGGGTTAGTAAACAAGACTACTGAGCCTCCGAAAATGGACGGACCACCAAACGCACATAATAGGGTCCACGGGCCAAGTAAGCTGGCATGGGAGGCCCATTAGCTCTGGATGATTGGGGCATTACAAGTGGTATCAGAGCTAGGTAGTCATCTCGGTCTTGACACGAGAGGCGTCTTGAGACCTATCGTGGTATGCAATGAGGACGTTGCGCTCTATGATTTGGGGTGAATTAAAACATCCCGAATTCTGGTATATGATGAAAGGCTTAGGAGAATTGATTTGACTATCTATGTCACCAAAGTGCACTTACCTTTTCGTTCAACAATCCAAAAAGAATTCCAGAGTTAAGTTTGCTTGAGTTGGAGAAGTGAAAGAATGAGTGACCTATTGAGAAGTGATTCTTGATATTGTGCTAGTGAGGCCGAAGCACATGCACATGTCATGTGGTGATTGCAAGGTCAGTAAACAAGACCTTCGAGCCTTCGAAAAATTAACAAAACACCTGTCACACAGAATGGGACCCACGGGCCTAGAGAGCGAGCGTGGAAGGCCCATTAGTCATAGTTGGTCGGAACGTTACAAGTGGTATCAAAGCTAGTTATCCATCTCGGTTATGACCCGAGAGGCATCTTGAGATCTATCGTGGTGCGAAACAGAGGTGTTGCACTTTGTGAGTGGGAGTAAATTGTAACACCCAATTTCTGGTATATGCGGAAAGGTTTAATAGAATTGATTTGGATACAAATGTCACCAAAGTATGTTTACGTTTTTAGGCACACATCCGTCTAGAACTCCAGAGTTAAGTGTGCTTGATCTGGAGTAGTATAAGGATGGTTGACCTATCTGGAAGTGAATCGTGACATCATGCGAGTGAGACCAAAGCAAGGGGAAAGGTCATGTGGTCATTGCATGGTCAGTAAACAAGACTAATGAGCCAAGGGCTAAATAAGCGGGCGTGGGAGGCTCATTAGTCATGGGTGGTCGGGGCATTACACAAACTTCTATCAAAAATCTCGTCCACTTTGCCAAAGAGTCTGATGACCGGGTTTGCGCTCTTGGTATGTGGGTGATCTTGAAATCATGGAATCGTTGTTGCTGAGATGCTGTCTCCGCCAGTTCTATTGAAAAACTAGGCCATGCCGCCATTTTCTGGATCATTGAATGACATCCTTGCAATCTGTCACAAAGTGCTGTCATGTCGTGTGTTGAAACATATTCCTCATTGGCCAAATAAGTGCATCCAAGTCTGAATGCAAAGGTGACAAGCGTCTCTCTTTGTTCCTCAACAGTAGGAGTTATTCATCTCCAGTCTTGTCTAGCCATATCCAACCATATTCACTGAACTGAGAATCCAATGTCCACGATCCATATAACAAACAAATACGCTGCAAATATATTTTGTGTATGATACTATGGATGTGGTTCTTTTGAAGGCTTTGAATTTTCTCAAACCATTAATGACATTCACTTTGATAATGTCTTACCAGATCCAGCGGATCTCTAGTGATTCCTCTAAACAGTTTAACATTACGAGCTTTTAAAGTATACCAAATTATCCGCTGGAACTTATATTTCATCCTCCATTGAGAATAAATCATCCAAATTGGAATATATACTTGTTATTGAAAACATTTTTGAACACGATGGTGTTGAAACAAGTGTCCAAGTTTTTAAAGTAAGTAGACATTCAAAAATCTCATGATTAACTAATTCATCGGGTTCTCCACATCTATGAAAAAATGGTCATATGCGATCTGATAATATTAGTTTTCAGTAATTTTTATAAGCATTTTATGATGATCGCATTAGGTATCATATTTAATATATATTATATCAAAATAATATTTGGTAACACAAAATATAAGGAAAACTAGAGCTTGATTGTGCACCAGAACGAGTATTTTTAACTATATCATTGTTTGCGAAGTGAATTTTCGCATTGAAGCTCTCACGATAAAAGTTAGAATGATTAAAATTTTTACTACCCTTAATAAATAACTATATTTATTAATGTATAATTAACCAAAAATTAAAAACAAATTTCATTGATTTGATCATTATCTAAAATTAGTTTAAACTAATTAATCATAAACTAAAAACGAATTAATATATAATTAACCATAAATTAAAAATGACTTTCATTGATTTTAAAATTATCATTATCTAAAAATACTTTATATTATGCTATAAAGTCTTTATTATATTAAAAAAAAATTCATGCTAATTTTTTAAGATTTAATTTTTCTTAGAAATATTTCAAATGAATAAATGTTTTATGTTTATTTTACGTAACAAAAAGTATTTTTTATGATAAATACTTTGTGAGAAATTGCTAAAAATAGCATAAGTTAAGTACCACTTTGCGTTGACAAAAAAAATACCACTTTGCGTTGACAAAAAAAAGTACCACTCTGCAAAAATTACTTCAATAAAAAATATATTAACATTTGGGTTTATACTTTAGTGATTATTGTTTTGGGTTTAGTGTTGAATGGGTGGGATTGATTTTCTAAATGTTTATAAATATTTTGAAAAAATAATTTAGTCTATTTTCATCATAATTTAAAAGTATTTTGAAAAGTGTCATTCATTAAAGGTAAATTTGCAAAGTGGTATCAAAGTTGTGGTAAAATTTCAATTCCCCCAAACTTTGTATATATAAGGAGTTTATTGTTAAATTTTTATTCAATATTTGTTAAATTATTATGTCTGCACATCCAGACAAAACACCTAGTAGAAAAAATATGGATGCTTCATTGCACAAAAATGTAATTTTTACATAGATATGCATCCATATGGATGTTTAATTTCAATTTCTAGTATATACCATTTATGATATATCCACATTATTTATTTTAATTTCTAGTATATAACATTTATGATATATCCACATTATTTAATTTTATGTAATTTATTGGTTGCTTATATTGTGGTTGGATACTAATCCAATCAAAATGATCCAATTAGTAAATTTTAATTATATTTACCATTTTGGTGTATTCAATTATAAATTAAAATATGAATTATTATGTTTATATATATTAATAAATATAATTTTCCAAAATAAAATATTCTATGTCAAATAAAACTGACAGCTGTTTTGATAAAATTAATATATATGTTTTTAAGTATTTATAAGCCAAATAAATTTTCTTCTAATGTCTTTTTTGAGGAAATAATTAATTAAATTAAATTATTGTATTTTTATAATTCAATATATACATGTGTGAATAATATCAATCATTATTATTTAACATATATTTGAAAATTAACTTTATATATTTTAACAAAACAATTATAGTTTATATATTGTATATGAAATGAAATAATAATATACATGAATATATAATATTTAAAGTTTGCATATTACATTTTAAATAAATATGTTAGATTTTATTGTAAACATTGATTAAAGAATATTCTAGTTAGAGAATAATGGTAAGTTTGGTTAGATAATAGTTTAACAAAATACATGATTTGTAATTAATTAATTAATGATTATTTAATTAGTGGCATAAGTTGTAATTATCATGATGCAAGAAATTCATAGTAGAGTAGTTATATGGAGTGAAAAACTAAGTGACATTAAATATAATACATTTTTATTTTGATTTAAGTTATTATTTTATTCACATAAATTATATCTTTGACAAATAATTTGTCTTTAAATTGTATTTTTGCTACATAGCTCTTCACCGATTGAAACTAAGATAAAAGAAGTTTTAGTAAAACAGTTAAACCGAACATTTAACCATAGACATAGATAATATGAGAATACTCAGATGTTAATATGACTAAGCTGGAGTAAAACTTTTCCGAAGTTTGAAAAAGTTTCACCTTAACCTTTGTCAAACTTAGCAATTGTTTTAGGCATAGATAATATGAGAATACTCAGATGAATCCACAAAATACTAAATAAAATCTAGTAACTGAAAATGTCAACTTCCAATGTTTCAGAACACAAAAGTAGAAAACATATATTTAAAGGGACACCCATGTTGGATAATTCCAAATATGTAAAAAGGAAATAATCTTTAGATAAAGGGAAGTTTACCTAAAGAGAGGAATAGGAAAATTGTTATTCCAATAGAGTTTAGGAGTTGTCTAAAACTATATATAAAGACACGAGGATCCTTAGATGTTGGCTAAGAGATTCGAAAGGGAGATTTAGTTTTTGTGTAAGGTTTTCTAAATCAATAAGAAGGGCAGTTCTTATACTCTGTTTTCTTTTATTTGGTATCAGAGCCTACGTTACGTTACGGACAAGGTAGGGTTGTTTGATCAAGTACGATGACAAACCCAACTGAAGAACCGTCGCAGGCTCGAGTAGGAGATGCGGTGATTGGTAAAAATTTGAAGAACCCTATGCTCTCATCAACAAACTATACAGTTTGGTCAATGAGAATGAAAGTAATCTTACGGGTTAATGATGTCTGGGAAACGATCGAGCCAGGATCAACGGACAGGAAGAAGAATGATATTGCAACTGCGTTACTTTTCCAATCGATCCCTGAAACTTTAATCTTGCAAGTAGGAGAGCAAGATTCAGCAAAGAAATTATGGGATGCAGTAAAGGCAAGACACTTAGGAGCTGATCGAGTAAGAGAAGCTCGACTCCAAACACTTATGGCTGAGTTCGAGAGACTTAAGATGAATGAGGGAGAAGGCATAGATGAGTATGCAGGAAAAATCTCGGGTATAGTATCGAAATCAGCTTCTCTAGGCACAGTTGTTGAAGAATCCAAAGTTGTGAAAAAATTCTTAAATGGACTACCTGGAGGGAAATACATACATATCGTAGCATCACTTGAGCAACTCCTAGATCTTAATTCAGTAAGCTTTGAAGACATAGTGGGAAGACTAAAAGCGTATGAAGAGAGGGTACAAGGCGAAACAAAGGAAAGAGAACAAGGGAAGTTGATGTATGTGTCGAATACAAAATCTAATCAAGAAAACTTCAGCAACAATCAAGGACCACGGGTTGGAGCTGATAACCAGAGCAAAAGTGGAGGATCTTATCGGGGCAGAGGCAGAGGAGGTTATAGAGGAAGAGGTAAAGGAAGATATAATACACAGTACCAAGAAAAGGACAATACGAACAACCATGGCAAAACCAGGAAAGATCACACAAAAGTCCGATGCTGGAGATGTGATAAACTTGGACACTTTGTCAACCACTGTCCAGACAGACCCCAACGAGATCAGGAAGCAAATATGGCTGAGACTCAAGAAGCGGATGCATTGTATATGCATGAAACTGTGTTCTTGAATGAAGAAAAAATATTCCCAAAGAATTTAGAAACACATGAGAAGGACTCTTGCATATGGTACTTAGACAATGGTGCAAGCAATCACATGACGGGAAACAAAACATTCTTCACAACACTAGACGAGACCGTGAATGGAAAAGTGAGATTTGGAGATGGATCTCAAGTTGATATAGTAGGTAAAGGAGCAATTACTTTGGTAGGAAAGTCAAGGGAGAAGAGACTACTAAAGGATATCTACTATATACCAAGCCTAAAACACAATATCATTAGCCTTGGACAGGTGACAGAGAATGGCTGCGAGGTGAACATGAAAGGTAGCACTCTGGTCTGGCTAGATCCGCAAGGAAATATGTTGGCAACAGTCACAAGATCAGCAAACAGGTTATACAAGACACCTATAGAGGTCTATACGAATAGATGTCTGCAAGTAGAAAGAGTTGATCTCTCACAAACATGGCATGCTCGACTTGGACATGTGAGTCAAGGAGTAATGAAGAACATGGTAGATAAGAAGATGGTGGAAGGTATGCCGCATATCACACACGGTGAGGACGTGTGCAAGACATGTCAAGTTGGGAAGCAAACAAGAGGAACCTTTCCAAGCAAGTCAACTTATCGTGCAGCAAAAGTTTTGGAATTAGTCCACGGGGATTTGTGTGGACCAATCTCACCACCAACTCCTTCAAGGAAGCGGTATATCTTTGTCTTGATAGATGATTGTTCAAGATACATGTGGACTTTACTGCTACATGAGAAGAGTGAAGCATATGAGAACTTTAAGAGGTTTAAAAAATATGTAGAAGCACAGTCGAAGAACACAATCAAGAGCTTGCGGACTGATAGGGGAGGCGAATTCACTTCTCTGGAATTCATCAGGTTCTGTGAAGACAATGGAATACATCGACAGCTTACTGCACCATACACACCTCAACATAATGGTGTGGTCGAGAGAAGAAACCGAACGCTGATGGAGATGACTCGAAGCTTGCTCAAAGGTATGAGAGTTCCGAATCATCTATGGGGGGAGGCAGTTCGTCACGCAACATACATTATAAATCGTGTACCAACAAAGGCGTTAGCTGGCAAGACACCATACGAAAGATACATGTCCAGAAAACCTAACATTGAACACTTAAGAGTTTTCGGATGTGTTGCTTACACAAAGATCAACGGACCAGGATTGAAGAAACTTGATGATCGTTCAAAAGAGGTAATAAACTTAGGAACTGAACCAGGTTCTAAGGCTTATAGACTCTATGAACCAAAGACAAACAAGATAGTTGTGAGCCGTGATGTCATATTTGATGAAAAAAAGGAGTGGGATTGGACTCAAGATGATATGAAAGGTGAAGAACCTGGGTCGTTCTCTGTTTTACAAGGTGATTGGATCATAAACAGAGCACAAAACCAAGTTGAGATACAAACTCATGAACCTGTCCAAGACGATCATCACGTTGAACAAGCAGGATCAGAGAATGGATCCGAAATTGAAGAAGAAGATGAGACAGATGGTGATGAACACACATCACCAGTTATAGAACCAGAACATCATGTTGTACCTCAAGTGGTAACAAGAACTGGCCGAGTTGTTTCTAAGCCAAAGAGACTCGATGACTATGTGTTATTAGCTGAGATCGAGGGAGGAAAACTGTTGTTCTCCGTAGAAGGTGAACCAGAAAATTATAAAGAAGCAGCAATGATGAAAGAATGGATTGATGCTATGATTTCCGAGCTCGAGTCTATCTTGAAGAATAAAACATGGGTGTTGGTCGATAAACCAAGTGGTGTAAGACCAATTGGGTTGAAGTGGATATTCAAGATCAAGAGAAAAGCTGATGGTACTGTGGTTAAATATAAAGCCAGATTGGTTGCTAAAGGTTATGTGCAGCAGCAAGGGGTAGACTTTGAAGAAGTATTTGCACCCGTAGCACGGCTAGAAACAATTCGACTTCTGATATCTTTAGCAGCAAGCAACGGATGGGAGATTCACCATTTAGATGTGAAAACTGCCTTCTTGAATGGAGAACTACAAGAGGAGGTATACGTTACACAACCTGAAGGATTTGAGAAAAAGGGACAGGAGAATCGAGTGTACAAACTGAACAAGGCACTGTACGGGTTGCGTCAAGCTCCGCGAGCTTGGAACTTGAAGCTCGACAGCACACTCAAAGACATTGGTTTCTCAAAGTGCAGAAAGGAACCATCCGTGTATCAAAAGAAAGTGAAGAAAGATCTCCTAGTCGTGGCCATCTATGTTGATGACTTGTTCATCACAGGAACATCTATTCAAGCTATAAAGCAGTTTAAAGACGACATGGGTCGGAGATTCGAGATGTCTGACCTTGGGAAGCTGTCATATTACTTGGGGATAGAAGTAATACAGAGAAGCGATGGCATAAGCCTTAAGAAAGAAAGGTATGCAGATGGGATCATGAACGATAACTTAATGGAGACGTGTAACTCAACGACAGTACCGATGGATGCAAACATACAACTGTCGAAGGCTGATGAAGAAGAAGAGATCGATGCTACAAGGTACAGAAGAACGATTGGATGCTTAAGGTATTTACTACATACTCGACCGGATCTCGCATATAGCGTTGGTGTATTAAGTCGCTACATGCAGAATCCTAAAGTCTCTCATGGACAAGCACTCAAACATGTCCTGAGATATGTAAAAGGAACCATGAAGCACGGTTTGTATTTCAAGAGAGATGGAACAAGAAAGGTAGTAGGCTACAGTGACAGTAGTCACAATATAGATATTGATGATGGGAGAAGCACCTCGGGTCATGTGTTCTACTACGGATCATCTCTGGTTACATGGACATCACAGAAACAGCCTACAGTCGCATTGTCTTCATGCGAAGCTGAATTCATGGCTGCAACAGAAGCTGCAAAACAAGCTATATGGCTAAAGGAGCTCTTGGGCGAGATTCTAAGCAGAGAAAATGAAAGGGTCACGCTCAGGATTGACAACATGTCGGCCATAGCCTTAACCAAGAACCCGGTGTTCCATAAAAGAAGCAAGCACATACTTTCCAAGTACCATTTCATACGAGAGTGTGTGGACAACCAGCTGATCGAGGTTGAACACGTACCTGGAGTTGAACATAAGGCGGATATATTGACTAAACCATTGGGAAGAAACAAGTTTCAAGAGATGAGAAGGTTGATTGGAGTACAATAAATTGACACACCCAAGATTCATGTTGGAATTAAGGGGGAGAATGTTGGATAATTCCAAATATGTAAAAAGGAAATAATCTTTAGATAAAGGGAAGTTTACCTAAAGAGAGGAATAGGAAAATTGTTATTCCAATAGAGTTTAGGAGTTGTCTAAAACTATATATAAAGACACGAGGATCCTTAGATGTTGGCTAAGAGATTCGAAAGGGAGATTTAGTTTTTGTGTAAGGTTTTCTAAATCAATAAGAAGGGCAGTTCTTATACTCTGTTTTCTTTTAACCCAAGGGTTCAATATAAATGACTCCTCGATCTTGCACCAGTCAATATACGGGACCTTTTCAGTTGCTAACTTCTCCTTCGCAAGGAGAATTTTGGCTTGGAGTCTCTCCTTCTCCGCCTTGATATTGAAAAGTGCCTTCTTGTCGATCTCTTCAAGTAACTCTATTTGATCAGGAATATAGTACACCTTAGTTCGTGCGGAGTGCCTTTTCTCCCTTTCTTTGCTCTGATCACCATGTGGAGAATCGCATGTAGTGTTTCTTTGTTTTCGCCTTCCCTTTCATCTGACATTCTTCAAATTTTTGTCCGTAGTCATCTTCCATAGGACGCTTCATCTTGAGGTCACTAGATCCGACACCTTAACCTATCATTATTTATAATAATGGAATCAAAGTCACAATGTAATAATGAAATCAAAATTACAAAGGAAATAAAAGTCAGAATGCAATAATGGAATAAAAATCAGGGGGATTTTCCAAATACAACCCCAATATTGATTTTAACCATAAAAAAATAGCCCCCATATTCAATCAAATGCAAAACTAACCTAAAAATGGTAAAAATATATTTAACCCTTCTGATCAAACAAAAAAACCAGAAAGTTATTTTACGATTCAATCTTTCGTAAGTCTACACATAACAAAAGAGGTCTACATATATATAGATCTCATACGAAGTATACTCTGTAGATTTATTATTTAGTCTACATTGTGATTTGATGTAATATATTAATTTAAAAAATGTATAAAATAATTTTTGTGAACTTTTTAATTAATCATCAATATAAGGATTAATATGAAGTTTATAAACTAAAATTTTATATAATTGACCTATTAAAAAATATATTGATTTGATAATCATGTGTTAGACAATGTTTATGGTTTAGCAACAACAGGTTCTAACATATTATGTCTTTAAGGGTTATATTTTAGATAAATATTTTTTTTGGTTTATCGACTTAAATTTACATATTAATGTTGAACAATGTATATTTTAAATATTTCAATATTTGATAAAATAATTGAGACTTTTTTTTATTATAAGCAAACATGTAGGATTTGATATTTGTGGTTTATGGTATAGTAGACCTACAATAAAGTCTATTGCATTGTAGACTTCATAAGTCTACAATGTCATAAATTTTAACCTAGTTATAATTTGTGTCTTCCTATATAAATAAAATTTACACAATCTCTTTCTAAAATGACTGCACAAGTTTCTACAATTCTCTCACTTCTCTCTGAAACTCTCTCTCTCCATTCTCTTTAAAACTCTATCATGTTTTCTCACAATATTATCTTGTTATTTAGGTATTATGATTCATGGTTTTCATCTTCTCCTTTAAAAATGTAAGTTTTAGATCTATAGATTTTAAATGTGTATTTTTATGTTATAACTTTCTCACAATATTATCTTGTTTTTGTAGGTATTATCATTCATGGTTTTCATCTTATCCTCTTAAAATGTAAGTTTTAGATTTATACCTTTAAATGTGTATTTATATGTTTATATTCAAATAAAGTTATAGATTCAAACTCCATGCATTTACTTTTCTATTATTTTATCTTATAAATTCTATTTTAAGTATGTTCTAATTTGAAACTATTTTGACATTTCAAAATGTGGATATTTTTTCAAATATGAAATTATCAAATAGTGTAGACTTCTAATGAAGACTGCTTATAAGCTAAATCTAATAGACTTCAAATGGCGTCTACTAAACCACAAATTTCAGGTTACCAAAATATGACTTTAATTTTTTTGTCCTATGTTTCTTTTTTAATTTTATTTTCTTTTGAAGGTATTTTCTTCTATGGTTGTTATCTACTCCTCTAAAAATATAAGATTTAAATCTATAAATTTAAATATGTGTTTTTGTATTTATATTTAAATAAAGTTACATATTCAAATGCTATGTCTTTAATTTACTACTATTTGGTCTTATAAATTATATTTTTAATTTTTTATTTAAACTTATTTTCATATTTAATGTATATATTTTAGATCTAAAAGTTTTATGACAGAGTAGACTTCAAATGTAGTCTTATTAAAAGTTAGAGTTAGTAGACTTCACTTTATAAAAGTTTACTCAAATATAATTTTAATTTTAATTTTATATTTTTCTCCTAGTTTTATCATATTTCTCAGGTATTTTCTTCCAAAATTTTCAACTCATATTCCCAAAAATATAAGATTTGCATTAATTCATTATATGGATATTTTGTTTTTATATTGAACTAAATTTATAGATTCATACTCTATGTTTTTCCTTTGCTACAAGGTTGACAAAAACAAACTATTCTGAAATATTTTTCAAAACAAAGTATTTTCAAATTTTCTAAATGTACATTTTTAAATCTGAAAATTTTCTGTCAGTGTAGACTTCAACTAAAGTCAACTAAATCATAAAAGTAGACTTAATAAAAAGTCTTCTAAAATATGATTTAAATTTTATATCTTATGTTTTCTCATAACTTTATCTTACTTTGCAGTTACTTTTTTTTTCAAGACTTCATTTGAGGCATCAAGATTATGGAAAATCAAACACACCCAAGAATATATTTTTTAATAAATTTCTTTGTAATAATTTTATAAAGTCATCATTTTCTAGTTGTGTTTTACTTGTATGATATTATTAATTTTTGTTAGATATCAATTTTTTCACAAAATACTCTAATCAACAAACAATTAAAACCACCATAAGCTAAAAACATAACTAACACACATGTGAGAAGAAGAAAATATATCCAAGAATTATTAGTTTTATTTTTGATATTTCAACACAAGCAGCAAACTTAAGTATTAGTCTTCTTTTACTGAAGACTTCTACAGAAGTCTGCTGGTAGACTATCATGCATCTTCTTTTCTATCAGACATTTTCAGTATTAGTCGTATTTTTGAGATTTTCAACACAATTTCAACGAATAATATAGAGACTTACGTATTAGTCTGCATTTGCAATAGACTACTAAAAAATCAACAATTAAAAAAGTCAACAATAGACACCGGACGTGTAATAAACCTGACTAAAGACCTATAAATTCAACATTCATCACATAAGACAACATCAAAAGCAAAAATACAACTCATAAGTTTAACACTGACTAAAGACCCATAAATTAAACATAAGTTCAACATATAAGACAACTCGAAAGCAACAAGACAACTCAATAGTTCAACACATAAGACATAAGACAACATTGAAAGAAAATCGACAAACCATAAGTTCACACTTAACAATAACACATGTTTAGCCTGAAAAATTTGGACGAGTGTACCCGGTTGTTTGAACTGGAAGCAACTATAATCCTCATGCAACTTTGCGGTTTGTTTCCCCTTATCCTAGAAATTCTAGCCAACATTGCCCCCTCGACTTCTTTTGCCTTCCCAGACCATGCTTGACAGGGGGAGGAAGGAATTTATGCATGTTCGAAGGTTCTTTGTCCTCATTGGGAGATTCTAAATCTTCATCGGTATGTAATGTGTTTTCACCACTCATTCTCTGTATACAACATGTAACTGAACCATTCCCTGTAAAAAGAACAATTTACGAAATTAGCGAACAAAAACTTCTTTTTGATAATAATATCAAAGTACACTTACAAAGAAGTCTACACTTATTAGCTAACTACATAGTCAAAACTAAAAAAAATGATAGTTTCATAATTATAAAAGATTATCTTTTGAAAATAGTAAGACCATTAGGATTAACTAACACACACTGCAAAACTAAAAGTTCTTAATATTTCATTATGAATAATAGACAAATCCACTTTTATAGATTTTTCTATGTAGACTTCATATTCAGTCTACATATTAGTTTTTTAAAATTGCAAAATCCACGGGTTATTATCTATATTTAAAGAAAAATTTGTGATTTTATACGTGTAGATTTTTTTTTTTGAAAATGTTAGTTTTTGCAATTGACCAGAACTCAACAGGACTTGACTTTCGAAAGTAGGCTTCATTTACAGTCTACATTTTTATTTTTTGAAACATGTTAGTTTTTGCAATGGACCAAATTTGACTTTCTACAAATAGATTGAGATGAACGTTTACACATGTGTAGACTTCACCTGAAGTATACTCCCAAATCTGACAGACTAGTTTTGTATTTGACCAAAATAAATTAGTAGACTTCATATGTAGTCTATGTTTTTTTGAGATTAGTAGATTGAATATGGCGTCTACACTTTGTTTTTTCTTGTTCAATTTTATAACATTTTAGTCAAATACAAAAGTAACTTATTCAACGCAGTCAAAGTTTTGGCCAAATGAAAAACTAACCTTTTGTAGATTGAATATGACGTCTACACTTTGTTTTTTTGTGAGATTGGTAGATTGAATATGACGTCTACACTTTGTTTTTTTTTGTTTTGGTCAACTTTATAACATTTTAGGAAAATACAAAACTGACCTATTCAACGCAGTCAAAGTTTTGGTCAAATGCAAAACTAACCTTTTGTAGATTTCCAGAACAGTCTACATAATGTAGACTTCCGATGAAGTATACTTTGAAAAGACAAAATTTTCTCAAAGTTTGGTCAAATGTAAAAACTAAACTCTTTTACGTAGACTTCTTAGTAAGTCTATTCACTTTTTTTTTCAAAGGTTAAGACGCAGAATTTTATGGAAATCTTTTTTAAAAAAAAATATTTTGGTCAATTGCAAAAGTAACCTATGCGTTGAAAGTAGACTGCATCGTATGTAGTTACCATGTATATAGTTACCTTTTTCCGGTGTAAATCTTGTTTCCACCCTTTACAATCGTCCAAGCTCCAAAAATGAGAAAAAAAGAACCACTTTTGTCTACTTACAACTGAATAAACTCAAAGATATGAAATATTAGCTTATAAAATTGAAAGATATGAGAGTTTTTAGATGAAAATGGAGAGGAAATGAGAGAAAATAAAGATTTGTCGGTTTAGAAAGAGAAAAAAATGGTTACAAATTGAATTCTTGAGATTTTAAGAGCTCAAAATGGTGGTTGGAAAATTGATGATAATGGTTTTGTTGTAAATAAGAAGAAATGTTTAGAGTGCAATAGATTTTTTCCCATTTTTGAAATAATTAAATAAATAATTAATAATGGTAATTCTTTAAATAATTCAAAAACATAAGGAGGGCTTAGCAATTTTAACGCTGAATAGTAATGACCAAAAAGAAGTTGGTTTTGAGGTGACTTGAAATTGTAGGTTGATTTTGAGAAAACCCCTAAAAATCACAAAGTTAGAGACGAACATGAAACACTTACAGAACAAATTAGGGTTGAGGACTGTGGAGAGGATTGAGACGCTCTAGTGTTGAGAGAGTGAAAGTTGAAGAGTTAGTGATTATCTCGTAGTCCTTAAATAAATGAAGTATTTAGTAAACAAAGAGTTGTGTTCGTTTGGAAAACATATTATATGGATGTGACTCTTTGTTAAATGCAAGCGACTCTTCATTTTTTTTGGTCATCAGCGACTCTTCGTTAACACAATTTTTTTTTGTATTTTCAATCTCTGTAAGAATTAAGAAAATTTGGTTTTGTTAACTAGTAAAAACTAAACATTTTTAAGTGTCCAATTTTCCTAAAACTTAGTTTTTTTAATTGCTTTTTTTGTATGTGATTTCCCATATGATTTGGATTTTTTATATAAATTACTTAAATTAATCACTTTGTTATTGTTTAACTTGGTAAAACTTTGGAAAACCAAGAATAACATTATTAAAGTCTCCATGTATGCGACTCTTCGATTGTGTTTTTACAACTGGGTACACTCATAACAACATTAAGTCCTTCAATACGATTAATGCATGCAATTGTAAAGGATGTGACTTTTCAGTATACGAGACTTTGATTTATTGTAATACTTCATAAAACTTGAAATACTTTGTGTTTTGTGTAGGCAAAGATTTACTTCTACAATTGGAAGAGTTCGTAAAACTTAGAAATTATTTGTGTTTTGTGTAGACAAAGTTGTACTTCTACAACTGGAAAAAATCATAAGACTTAGAAATGGGTAAGATCCAAAAGTTAGCCATAGAGCAGTCTTAACAATAACAACAAAAGAAATGGGTAAACTAGTTAACCATAGACAAGGGACATTCACAGACAATTCTTAACAAAACAAACACATAACATAAACTCATACAAGTCGTAATCTCATGGACGATGGGACACAAGCTATTTAAGCTCTGCAATCTCACCAGCCATCTTATTCATACGATTTTTAACCGCTGAACCTCTTCCTAGACGCCAAAAATCCCATGGTTGACGAAAGTGGATGCTATCGTTCTGCAACTAAAACCCAAAATCTGTTATATCCGCTCTTAAGGATCAAAATCTAAAATGAATCAAATTTAGTATGATTACCTCTAAGTCCTTGCAAGTGAAGTATTTACTCCTAGGAAAAGTACCAAAATCTATTGGATACTTTTTTTTTGGAGAGAACTCGTCGATGACTCGTTCCCCACATGGGCAACGACTTGGAATCCCGTAGTGGGCATCACTTACATACCCAATTATGTCGAGGTGTTCCTTCATCTTCTTCGTCTCCCTCTTGTTAATTTTCTCCTCCCATGGATCCATGACGTGAATTCTTACATCTCGGTTCGTGATGTGAGAGGAGAGAGAGATAAAGATAGAACCCTTGAGAGAATGAAATGAAATGAACGAAGAAGAGAGAGAGAGAGAGAGAGAGAGAGAGAGAGAGAGAGAGAGAGAGAGAGAGAGAGAGAGAGAGTGGTGAGAGTCGCTTTTGGGTTTTTTTTGGGCGTCAATTCAAAATTTTCAATTCCCCTACCCAAACAATTTCGTGTTAGAAGTTTTACCAAGTTTGTAGTATTACAAATATCTTCAAAGTTTCGCTTTCCTATTTTTTTTCATTTTTCTTAGTTGTATTAGACTCTAGAGAATTATATTCTTGTTATACCAGTTATATTCAGCTTTCTACAATCATATCTCTTCTAACCATGTAATAATACATTTAATTACATGAATTATATAAGTTTTATAACATCAGAAGGCAAATATTAATAGAAAAGCCATAACAGTGCAAGGTAATACTTGTAAACAATAAAAAAAAGTATCACAATTTTTAATATAATTATTACTTTGAATTTAAGTAATAAATATGTTAAAACTTATTATAATAATATGTGTATACTTGTAAACAAGCAAACAAGTTTAGAATTTTAACTCCATTTCTAGTTTTTGGAACTTTACCAGTTTTATTAAGTTTCACTCAGTTATACAATCATAAAACACAAACATTAAAACATATATCATGAGCGGCTTTCTGTTTTCCTCTCCAAGATTCGTAGAGGAAGACACTTGTACACAAACTTTTCTTTGAACCAGAGTGATGAGAGTTTCAGGATTTGGGGTTTCCATGTAGAGTTTTCTACAATAATTTTTCATCGGTCTAACCATGTAATAATATAGTTAATTTCATAAAATATATAAGTTTTATTCTTTTTATAATATCGAAAGGCCAATATTAAGAGAAATCCATAAAATTATAAGGTAATAATTGTTAACAATCAAACTGTATAACAATCAAAATCTCATAATTCCATTAACTTGATAGAAGTTTAAACTTTTACAACCAAGTCCACAGAACTATGACAATAGGTATTAAAAAAATACCCACAAATATCTTTCCATTATTGGGTTCTTCAATTCTCATGGTTGCTTTGAGAAGTTGAAGTTCTTCTTGTAGCACATAAACTTGGTAGTCCAACGATTGTCTCATAGACCCATTTGAAGACATGACTCATCCGTGGATGCGTCATAGACCCATTTGAAAACATGATTGTCATTCATAGATTGCATGTTGCTTTTAAGAGTTGTTGAAATTGACTGTCATTTCTTATGCTACTATTTGTTCTCAGAAGTTGCCGTAGTATGTCATCATTTCTTAGGTTACTTGTTGCTTTTAAGAGTTGTTGAAGTGAGTTTGCCTTTTGTCCTAGTTGCTTGCTTCTTTTCCTTGGGAGTTATGGAAGTGGGTAATGATTTTGTGTTTGGTTGCTTCTTTTCCTTGGGAGTTGTTGAAGTGGGTAATGCTTTTGTCTTTGGTTTGCTTCTTTTCCTTGAGAGTTGTTGCAAAATGACTGATATAAAATGCACTATTTAATAAACTCTTATTGAGCCACTTTCTGGATGTGAATATGGATCTGTGAGGTCGTCGAAGATGACGACCTGATAATGACAACGACCACCGGCAGTGACTTCATCTCTAGCACTGCTGAACTTTGTGCTTGTAAGAACTCTTTGCTGGCCTCCTTCTAGCGCCAAATTGTTGAAGCCCAAATACGGTAAGGTTAGCAAGTATGATAAACTGTCAAACAAAGATTAGAATAACCAATGTAAAAGATGGAGCTCTGAGAATCTTGTTAATAAAGTTGTACATAGACTATGGAAAAAAGATAAAAGGTGGTTTTGTGTTATTGTTTCACCTTGTGAGAAGTGCCTATGTACTCTCCTAAGAGAGATCAAGCCATCCATAGTTCAACACACATATGTTTTAAGTTCATTTTCAAATAGTGAAACCGAGATTATAATTGATACTAGACTGGAACGACGAAGTAGGCGGATGACGAGATATGGAGATTACATGGTGACAACTCGGAATAATAGCTCTTGAGATGATAACTTTGGTTGACTTCATCGGGATGACATCGTCGAAAATATTTCACGGGAGAACTGAAATAGAAAGATAATCTCGCATGAAGACGTCGACATGACGGCATACCTCACCGGCGACCATGGTCGTCAAACAAATAACCTCTGAAATCTCCTAGAGAGACCTTTCTCTGAAATAGCTATGTGGGATGATAACTTCACGACAACGTCAAAAAGCTGTTGTCGGAGAAACACTATAGAAATATAATCTCAGATGACGGCGTTGGCATGACGGCGTACCTCGTCGGAGACGATGGTTTTCAAACGGATGGCCTTCTAGATCTCCTAGAGATCTCTCTCTCAAAAACTTCTCTTCGCTTCTCTCTCTAATATTCTCCAAAGGGGGAGAGTGAAACAGGATCCTCTTCTCTAAAATGGATGACTTCATATTTATAGACAAACTATATTCTGACCCTGGCTAAAGCGCGGGATTACCTTTTGTAAAAATATAAATTTATTAACATGTGTATTTGTTCATTAATATGTTTATGAATCTGAACATTTGGCTTTCGGTTTGCTTCATTTCCAAATTATATTTTTTGCTTGCGGTTTAGTTCTAGTCCGGGTGTAATTTTTCGTTTTCGGTTCAAAAATATAATAATTATTCAGTTATTTATGAATTTAGATTTTTGTTTGAATATTGAGTGTCAAACATATAGTTTATGTGTAACGCCCCGACCGTCCACAGCTAATGGATCACCCACGTCCGCTCTCTCGGCATGTGGGCCCCATCCCGTCCGACGGCCATACGTTAATTTTTTCAAGGCTCAAAATCATTGTTTACTGTATATTAAATCATGATTTATTTTTATGATTTGATTTCAGAGTTTAGAGATATTATTTTAATATTTTGTAAAAACAAATATAGACAAAATATCGATTTTAATTCAAGATTTAATGTACATCTTTTTGGATAAGAAAAATATATAAATTTCATCAAAGGATGTTGACCAAAAAATTGGTTCAGTAATCCAAAATCTATATTGTTTTTTGGAATCAGATTAAAAAATTTGTTGAAGATATCTAGTAATCTGTTTTGAAATTGTTTGTTTAGATATTGTTTTTTAAAACAATATATAAGAAAAAAGAAACAATATTATATTTGTTCAGATTTTTTAATATGTTTGTTCACTGTCGTTTGTTTATATTTTTAAGATAGTTTGTAACAAAGAAATCAAATATCAAATTTTGTAACCGTATAGTTATAATATATTAATAGTATTGGTGGGTTTAGCAAAAATGTTATAACTTAGTTTTAGGTTTTTATATGTTTTTTTATAATGTATGTTTTCTTGATGAACCATATAAACAAACAGACATCAAATAGTTAATAATCGATGATGAGATATTATCTAAACTATAAAATAGTGTAAAGAAATATTTATCTAGTATATTCGCAAAGTGACAAATATTGTATATATTAATACTATTGATAAGGTTTAGAACGTGTAAACTAAAGCTAATTCATATCAATACTATTAAGATTTATAATGTGTAAACCAGAGCTAATTCACCAAAAACTAACGATATTTGCATGGTTTATAACCATTATACAATAGTGTAAATCAATGTGGTTTATAAACATTATGAAAATGTGTTACTACAAACCTATCCAACGACTAAACCAATAAATATTTAATATTCTGTTGGTATTGTATATAATTAATATATGCGTATTATCATAACATGTAGATTACTAATATAGAATTTTGGTTATGTGTGATTCAAAGTTTTAGGTGGTGTTATTCAATGATGTATTTTAATAGAGTTCAAATCCAAACACAATCCACTGTTATTCGAACAATGATTATAAATTTTATTTTAAAATTTAGTGTTATTCAATGAATGATTTAAATTTCGTTTTTAAAATCCAGTTTTATTCAAATTTTAAGGATTTTAAAATTCTTTGTATTTTGGATTGATTTCAAATCATTTCTTGTGGAGTCCCATGAAGAAATAATTGAACTCAAAATCCAATGTATACTGCAGAGATTTTAGAATCCATCAAGTTAAACTATCTTAAATTTTTAAAATCTGATAATTTATAAAACATTATTAATTGATTTAAATCACTTATTGAATAACACCCCCTTAAATGCTGAGATATGAATTTATTATATTTTCAGTTAAAAGTTAATTAAATTTGTTTACCATAAAAATAGGAGTGACAAAATCTGTAAAAGAAGATATATTGTATAACCAATTTATAAGGTATGTTAAATTTATTTCTAGTGAAAGATGAATAAGTCTAAATTTAAATGATAACATTGTTAATTAGATAAAAAATAGGACTATGTTTTAATATAGTAGATATGTGTACCTATTCATTTTTAGATAGTCTTTTTCTTTTTACTTAATGGGTCAATGCTATTTGTGAAGAGTTAAGTGGGGGTTGTAAACCCACCACCAACAATACTTTCTAACATTTATTTTTAGATGTGGCTTACAACTAGTGAGGGTAAAAACCATGTTCTTAAGGATATATGAATGTATGTCTAATTGTTAGATTGCTTAAAGAATCTATAAAATAGACTTTAAATGAAGTTTTATACACTATAAATTTTAGATAAATTTTACATAAAGTGTTCAACTTAAACTATACATAAATTATTTTATTTTTATTGATCAAATGTCTCAAATAATTGTATTAAATTTTAATTTATATACATCATAAGTATAATAAAAATTATTCAAATTATTTTAAATTATTTTTATAAATTTTAAATTTAATTATAAAATTTGGTTATTTAGTATAATTTGAACCAAATTCAGTAAATTTAATTATTACGTTTAGACTTCTCAAAATATATTATAACTATAAAAATACTTTTTAGTTATAAATGATAATCGTTATATCGCTATTCATATCGATTAGTTTTACATTTGGTACATAAATAATATGGATTTGTATAAAAAATACATCGAGGGTTATTTTTCGCAAAGTCTTTTTAAAGGGAAGTTGTAAATATCATCGTCCGCATAGCGTGCGTGGAAAATATGTAAGTGAAAGGTAGAAAATTCCTTCGTATTATGTGGAAAATTAAAAAGCTTTGGAGTTGAAAGTCCTCGTTTTCCAGCATCGGTCCAAGTTGGCTTGCTGTATTAATATTTGTGAACAATTAATTATATTCACTGAACATTCAATTTTTGAGAATATATAAACAAATCACTTGTGCAAATTACAAAGAACTAACAAGAACCATCACATTCGCAACGAACATATATAGAGAGAGATGGCTCCTACGTACACGATGGCCGGAGGCAAGGGTCCAAATAGCTATAGTCAGCACTCAACGTATCAGGTTAGTAGTTCTTTTTGATTCTGACAGTCATAAATACTCTAAAACGCTATATTACTAATGGATGGTCCGAGACTGAAGGAGATGATGGTGCTGGAATTTCCACAGTTTATCAAGGAAAAATTGTGGGTCTGCAGAGGGCGCTTGAACTCAGTCTTCTGCTATGATTTATGTTGATTCGACCACACCGAGTTGGCTCTCGGGCTCGACATATTTGTAGTTTAGATTAACCTATATTATCAAAAATAATATTTTGTGGGTCTTGTTAAAAATGTTTGAATCAAATCAATTTTTTTCTTATAAATATATATTTAAATTTGATATGAACTTTGAAAATATAGAGTAGATTGTTTTTATTGATGTAACTTATAATTGTCTCTGGGGTTAAATTAATATATTTATTGCTACATTTATTTTCTTGCATGAAAACTTTAAATCTAAGAAGTATACTGTCCATTGATGATGGGATTGATCATTGTAGAGAGCGTTACTTGAAGTCGCAAAGGAAAAGATCAATGAAGCTATCTCGACCAAACTCAACGTCAACTCAGCTTCCAATCGCTTTAACATAGCGGATTTTGGTTGTTCCACTGGACCTAATACTTTTCTTGCAGTACAAAACATAATAGATGCTGTGGAAGAAAAGTATCGCAAGGAAACTCAGCAAAATCCGGACGATAACATTGAGTTCCAAGTTCTCTTTAACGATCACGTCAAGAATGATTTCAACACTCTATTCCAAACACTCCCTCCGACCAAAAAATACTTTGTTGCTGGAGTACCGGGTTCTTTTTTTGGTCGTGTTCTTCCTCGAGACAGTCTCCATGTGGGACATTGTTCTTATTCGCTTCATTGGTTGTCCCAAGTTCCTAGAGGGATCGCAGATAGAAACTCTCCAGCATGGAACAAGGACATTCATTGCACTGGATTCTTGGAAGAGGTCGCAGAAGCGTACCATGATCAGTTCAAGATCGACATGGGAAGTTTCTTGAGAGCAAGAGGAGAAGAACTTGTCTCCGGGGGCTTGCTATTTCTTCTTGGATCATGTTTACCTGATGGAGTTAAAATGTCTGAAACAATGAAAGGAATGCTTCTTGATTTATTGGGAAATTGCCTCCATGATGTAGCTAAAGAGGTAAAAATATTGTCGCTCAGATTCTTCAAAAGTACTGTAGTGCGTACCACGGTGCAAAAACATAATCTTTTATATCTTTAACGCTTTTTGTGTCATTGTTTTGCTTAGGGGCTAATCGACCAAGAAGAGCTAGACTCTCTTAATTTCCCAATCTATGCGGGACATGTTGCGGAATTCAAGAGTGTCATTGAGGACAATGGGTGTTTCACGACAGAAGCGTTTGAGAGAATTAGTCATGCGAATGAAGAACTTCCTTTGGAATCAGAGTTCTTGGTAACCTCACACAAAATTACATTTGGAGGAATTCTTGAGACGCGGTTTGGTAAAGAAGCAATGGAGAAGACAATGGAGCGTATTGAGGAAAAGTGTCAAGATATACTTCCGCAACTTGCAAATGCCAAATCCGGAATGCAATATTTCATTATGCTTCGAAAGAATTGATTCCTGTGAAATAAAATATTGGTGATGTTTGTTGATGGCTTCCAGAACTTTTTTGTCAAAAGTTTTGCTTGTCTGTAAGATTACTAAGAGTCTGAGATGCAACGATGAGACCGAATTATTGTTGTTAACTGGTTTGTTCCATATTTTGAAACTAAAGGGTCCTATTGTTATTTTAAAAGATTTGATTGCAGTAATATATTCTTGATATAGTTTTTTTTATAAATATGTCGTATACGGTATATTCTTTTTCACAATAAACAATCTAGCTATATAATAAGTGGACGACCTCTTCCATCCAATTATCACTTCACACCAGTAACTTTGTTCGTTTTTCTCTCATATCTTTGTTTGGTTCTTATATTTATAATCACCGTGTTATTCACTATTTTCTATATTGTATTGACGCACGCAGAAAATTGTAGGATCTCTCAAATGAAGCTATTCAGATCGTAGTATATGTCTAAAAATCACATGTGTTCATCGAGGGTGAGATAAATCCGATAGCGACCAAACCCTAATAGATTACATGTTGAATGTTTACATAGGCACGCTTGATCCTCTGTATCGGTTTAGATTCTACTTTTACTAATCAATTTTCTATGATTGCGAGATGTAGTATAAGGATAAACGAAATAACACCAAGATTGTTTACCCAGACTTTGTTGCCTACTGTCTAAGGGAGAGATCAAAACTCTCAAGCCACTTAACTAGAATCAATATAGAGTTATGGTAACATTCTGTACAATCGCTTATCTTATCACACCAGAAAAGACATGACAAGGTTACCTCCGAAATACACTCCAGGTAATCGCATCCTTCTCGTTGACGACGCCAGAGCAGCTAAACCTTTGTCTCCGATCAAATCGCCACAAGGTATAATTCTCTCTCGCTCTCTCTTAATTCTCTGACTAACTCTTTTATTACTTTGTTTCGCAGGAGAGTTTTGGAAAGACGATGACTCCGCAAGTCTTTATAACAACTTCAGTTAAGCTGAGCTGCATATGGATCTCTTTATTTTCCAGCCAAACTTCAAATCTTCATTCACTTCAGACAACTTGACCCATCAGGAGCCCAGCTCAAGTAGACCTGAAGTTAAAGCCCAGTCCACAAAACTCCACCTCTTTGACTTCATTCAGACAATCTCCGAGAAACCCTCAGAAACATCTGATCCTTTCTCTTTTATGTCGCTTCTTTTCTCTTCTTTCTCTCTAGAAAGCCCATACGAAAGTTGCCATCAAACTCTTTATCTTCTCCTAACTTCCTCGTCTATCAATTTCTCTGTGTCTTCCTCAACAATTCAATTCGTCTCTGGTAATCTCTCTCTTGTTGATCTTACTTTTAAGATCAGATCAAGTGTGAGTTCTTTACTCTGTCTCGAACGGAGACTAACACCCCTTTTGTTTTGTCTTTCATTTAAGTTTTCAGATCCCATCGACACAAGCTCCACCTGCACAAACACACCTCTCCAGGTAATCTTTTTCTCAGATGCAATCCTTCTTATAGTATGCATGTCTTTCTTTCTTTCTTTGACTTATACCTTCAATGAAAGTTTCTAACCTAGATCTTCTCTTTTGGATGTTCCGAGTTTCCCGACTCAGACCTCATGATGAAAACTGATCAGCTGAGCCACCTTCTGATCTTTCAACAAACCTTTTGAAACCGATACAACCTTACGAACACTCCACCTGAAGCTTCACACTCGACTGATTCACTTCTCTTAGGTAACTCCACCTTCCTGTTGTTTTGTATGTGCTCTTATGTGTATCAACTTGTATCGACTTAACCTTGTTAAGTAATACTGACACCCCACATACAAATCTTTCTGCTTTGCAAGGTACACACAAAGTTATCTGGAGCTGCTTCCTAAATTAGGCGATGTTCAGGCTTTCAAGGCAGAGCTGGAACTTAGAACCATGTACCATTTTAGTTAGAAAGTCTGCATGATTCTTAGACGTATAGATCTTAGATAGAGTAACCCTGCCTTTAGCTACAATATCTCTTATGAAATGAACCTCTGTCTCCATATGCTTTGTTTCTTCATGATGTACTGTGTTTTTGGGTAATGCAATTGCACTTTGAGAACCGCCATGTATCCTAATACTGCCCTGCTCAAATCCCATTTATGTTCAGAAATCCCTTAACCAAATGGCCTCTTTCACAGCCAGAGTTATAGTCATGTACTCTACCTCTGTGGTTGAAAGAACTACAACTTATTGCAATTCTAACTTCCATGACATGGTGTTTCCTCCAAAACCTTGAAAACAATCTCTAACAATGATCTCCTTTTATCCAAATCTCATATTTGAAGCATAATCTGAATCTAAAAAACCCTTATATACTGAAATTTGAACCCTTTCTAAACGATAGACATTTATCATAGGCTCCTTTCACATATCTCAAAACCCATTTAGCTGCTTCCCAATGTTCTCTACCAGGATGTGACATAAATTTGCTAATTAGCCCAACTGCAAATCCCAAATCTGGACTAGGACCAACCATAACATACATTAGGCTCCCAACCACACTAGCATAGGGAATGTTCATCATATGTTAAAACTGCCCAGCTCTCTCTTTTGGGTGTAGACTCTTTAACTTGAAATGTGAAGCCGTAAGAGTAATCATTGATTTACCCCCAAACATTCCAAAAATCTGAAGAACCTTCTCTATGTACTTTTTTGTGATAAAGTCAATGTTTCTTTACCTTAGTCACATATGATATCCATTCCCAATATCCTAGAAGCGTCCCTAGATCTTTCATTTCAACCTCACCACTGAGACTGTCCTATAGAGCTTTGATCACTCGCTTGTTTCCAGAAGCTATAAGCATATAGTCAACATAGAGTAACAAATAAATTGCCTTCTTTGTGCTTACATCCTTCATTTAAACACACAAATCAAACTTACTTCTTGTAAACTGAAACTTCTGCATGAACCCATCGAACTTCAGATTCCATTGTCTTGGAATGGTACTACAAAGTATAACAAATGTTTGGGATTGGTCAAGAAATAAAAAGTTTTGTGATGTGTTTGCTGAGATGATCGTTCGAATCATGCAATAAAGTAGTATGTCTTTGTAATATTGGTATAACTAAGTAAAATTATGTTGGTTAAAATGACTTAAAGAGAAGGAAAGGCTAAAAATCCAGGGTGGAAGAATTTAATTTTGGCGAAATTTTGGAGGGAAAAGAAATTTTAGTGTACACGTGTGAATTTTTATTCATATGTGCGCGCCAAATTTACACACAGTTATCCAGGAGATTAGTTGCACCAAGATTGCAAATATTTTTACTTTGAATGTTTTCCAATTTAATTAGTACTAGATTTGACCCACACACCCGTTCCGGTATATTTTTTTTTTAACTTTCAAAAGCATATATTATATGTTTACTGTACATAAATATTGTGATATTATGGATTGTTATTTGTATTGAATGTTATTTTGTTTTTTACTATAAACTATTTATATACAGTAATCAATGTTTTCTTGTATTTTTGGACTTTTATCTCATATAAAATTATTAGTATTACAATAAGTAAGTAATTATTTGAATTGTTATTTATTTTAATGATAATTTATCTTATTCATGTACTTTAATATTAAAATTTTAAAATAATTATTATATGTAATATAAACGGACTACTTATTTTTGGATAGGACAATGATATGTTTTAATATTTACGAAATGGTAAAAATGACTTTATATTGATTTTATATCATATGATTTGTATTAAATTATATATATACAATCAATAACAGATAAAATTAGTTATTTTTATATTGAACTTATTAGATATGCTGAGAGTGAATCCAAAGCTTGGTTTGAGGCTAATTCACTAGCGGAAAATTCTGTGATTCAACAAGCGAATGTACAAACCCAAAATTTGTCTAACATTTGTTTGGTCGATGGATCATGGACTCCTGAGGATCAATTTAGTGGGTTCGGTTGGGTATGGAAGGATAGTACTGGGAATGAACAACTCCTAGGGTTGCGAAATAAAGAGAACCGCTTATCCTCTCTACATTAAGAGATTGAAGCATTAATATGGACGATGGAAGCAATGCTGCAGCATACTGAGTGCCAAACTTTTGGCACAGATTGTAAGGAGGTCATAGAGATGATTCAAGGTCCACAAGATTGGCCGAGTTTTTCAACAGAGATTGGAGAAGTTACTGCACTACAAAGACAATTTCAAGATTTCAAGATCATCCCCATACCAAGACTTTCCAACCGGACTGCAGATGGCTTAGCTAGGATGGCCAGTTCATTTTATCGTAATTTGTTGTTTATTGGTTGTTCTATTCCGGTTTGGTTACCCAGACCAACTCACGTCTTTGAATAATAGAAAAGCATTTTGCCATAAAATAATTAGTTATTTTTTTTACTTTTAAAAAGAATTTGTTAAGATATATTGTCATTTGAAACAATCAATAATGTTGACCATAAATAAAATTAATTGATTGTATTTTTCAAAAAGAAAATTGTTAAGAATAATTAATGCTAAAAATTAGGATTAGTTAGTTTCCAATAGAATTAGGTGCAATTATAAATTTATTTTAAGGGTTAGTTCATATTACTAATTCAAATTTAATAAGATAGATTATCTAACCTTAAATTTTGTTTATTTAGTTTTACAAATGATTTAAGTTGATTAATATGTTTTTTTCCTCAAAAGGTCATTCTATTACTCAAACTTGAGGTGGTCTGGGAAGCAAGACCGGGATAGAACAACCAACGAATAAATATTTCTATGAAAAGATCGAGCATTCCTAGCTAAAGCATCCTCAATTTCATTAAGATTTCTTGAGATGTGGCAGATATCAAATCCTGAGAAGCAAATTAGCAGCGTCTGTATCGCTTCCAGTTCTGTTGTAAAGCTCAACCACTCATGTGGCGCTGATAACGATAATGTCCTTGCAGTAAGTTCCAAAGCGTTGACAGGATGAATATTGAAGCATACACTCCATTGCCCAACGAAGAGCCTCTAATTCCGAATGAAAAGCCGTTTCGCGTTTCCTTAGATTGCTCATCCCCATGAGCTCATTATTCCCATTACAGCCCTTCCACACCCAGCCGCATCCGCTAAACTAATCATTTCAGTGCAAGAACCATCCACCATACATATATTTTCAAGACATAAGGTTTGTGACGTCTCACTCATGTGAACTTGTGGATTCTGGTTACTCGCATCATTAGCATTAAACCATGCGAGACATTCACTTTCTGCATATCGTACTAGCTCCATCGGATCTCGATCAATTCCCCTGAACAATTTATCATTCTTAGCCTTCCAGATATACCAGATCAGCCATGGAAAAAGATCTCTATGCGATCCCCCTGATTAATATGTTATCTTGAGTGTTTTATGCATTAATATGTTGTGAAACTACATTTCTATAACTATTTTTTATTCTAAGTTAGTTATTATTTTCAAAATGACCTTAAAAGTATAAGGACTATGTTGCCTAGATTCTTTCATAACAAACCAATATGATATAATTTTGTGCTTTTCTACTTAACACATGTTTATAGCATTTATTTGCGACATCTACAACGCGCCTAAACCGATCTAGAAATAATGATTTGAAATTTTTTCTTAAACATTCAATTTAGATGTAGGCCGACTGCGGCTGGAACACTGGGCCTGAGAAAAAAACATTAGTCGTTTCAAACTGGAGGAATACCTTTTTACATAGTGGAGGAACTTGGGTCTTGGGTTACTAGAGGAACAGTCCTATTTCATGCGAGAGAAGCCTTCACATAATCTCCTACCAGAATTATTGTAGAGTTGAGATTGCATCATTTGAGTATTGCAGATGTTTGAAATATTTACGCTTATTGGATATTTAGATATATGTTGATGTCTTCGGACTATCAAAGGTTGTATTGAGGCGATGACTAAGCCATGTGATTGTCCAAGATACATAGGTTTGAAAGCTGGGTCTTAGAAGTGGTATAAGCCTTTCTAACTTTATTGCCCGATACATTGGTTACGCAGGTATAATTTGTAAGCTCACGAATTTGGAGCTTGATATGCTGTTGTAGTGATGGAGTTTTGTTCGTGTACGTGTGTTACACTTGGATAATAATATGTTGTAAGCGCAAGAGTAGTGCAACACAGAAACTAGAACACACAATAATGCACGAGTTATCTTTCCAAGAAAATACGACTAGATAAATCCTTTTAAAAGCACATACAAGTTCTTTTGAAAAGCAATTCTCAACCAAGCTCAAGAACAACTTGACTCGTTGACTAGCTTAATCAATTCAAGACTTACCACAGCCGTTGAATTGCTTCTAACTCTTAGAACGTTTTGTCTCACCTTACTCGGACTCACAAAACTCTATCTAGCTAAAAGCTGACCCAGTGTGTTAGCCGACTACAACCCAGTCGACTCTCTCTTTATACCTAGAGAGAAAACCCTAAAACTACCCAATGGAAACTTTCCATTTTCTGTTTCAGCGAATAAGACAACCTTCTTCTTTTCTTCATCGGTTGCTTATTCTCCACTTCTTTTCCTTAAAGCCCACGCCTTGATAAATATCTTCACATATTCATTAAAGGCTCATTCCTTTTCTTGCTCAGCTCTTGACTCTGCGTTTCACCCAGTAGTTCATGTCGTACTTCATGAACTACTTCAGCTCCGCCTTTGAACTACTTCAGCTTCGTCTGCACCATGCATCTTCAATCTCCCCCTTTTTAATCTGTGCGTCTCACAAGTACTTGAGATGAAGTCAAACAACCACACACAGACAAACACAACTTGGAAGAACAATTCATGAAGGCAAAACGTACTTAGATTTCCTAAAGTAGAGGGTTCAAATACTTAATACATTTCCAAGAGAAAATAACACACATAAGTACTCCCCCATAATCTACGAATTGTCTTAAACAGAAATCAAATCCAGTTGCAGCAAGTGGTGCAACTGGTAAGTAAAATGCAAACAGAAACAAAAGTGAAACGACAACATTTCTCCCCCACAATCATTGCCTTCATCTCAATCTTCTCCCCCTGCTTGTGAGCACACAGGTTAAAAACCAATCATAAATTAAGAACAAAGAAGGTAAAGAGAGAAGTTATCTAACCAGACACAGCACAAGAGAGGTCGGCCACGATATCGGTCAGAGCTTGCAACGCCTTGGCTGTGTCCTGAAGTGCCTCCTGAAGCTCTGCCTGAGTCATCAACCCTTGAGGAACAATGATCGTGCCCAGCTCAACTGCAGAAACCCTGCGAGGACCAGTCTTGTCACTTGATTCTGGAGGTATTGGAGCAGGAGGAGGACGTTCTGGACGCGTGGTTGGAGCAGGAGGTGGTGCCGCTTTTCCCTTACCCTTTGTCTTAGCCTTGAGTAGCTCATAGTTTTCTCCAACTCTCTTGTCCTTCTTATACGCCACATGACGTACACTACAAGAAAACTTGTTTATAGCCACGACTCAGCCGCAAACGTGTTGTGGCAAGGCAAAAATAGCCACAAAATATCCAGAAAATTGCCACGACAAGAAAATGTGGCTAGCATGTAGCTTTTTTGTGGCTATTTAGCAACAAAGTATACTTCGTGGCTATTCGGCGATATAAAGCTACAATTGGCTACAATTTAATTTGTGGAGGTGTATACCCACATTTTTCCACAAATGTAATTTGTGGCTAATATATCCACAAAAATATCCGTAGCTAACCGAAGAAATGAAAATTTATGAAAAAAATTTAATAATAATCACCAACTAAGTTGTGGTTATTTGTGGCCAGACAAAACACACGGCTTCAGAAGTTTTTGTGGCTACCCGCAGCAAAAGTATAACACTACAACGTATAAAAAATTATACCTGATTTTGGTTACTGTCCTTGCTTGGGTTGCTCTGTTGACTCTGTAAACTTTCATTTACGTGTAGTTGGCATATGGTGTGTGATAGAACTTTTCTTCTATCAAACCCACGATCAATACATGCTCCTGTCCTAATTCCAAGTGATTTTACACAGTTCGCTTAAGATACCATGTTTGCTTGTGACTTCAACGATGTGCAAAGACATAGGAACAGTTTAATCTCATGAAGATAGTTTTGTTTGGTTCAAATTTCAGGGTGATCAAAGATCTCCTGGTATTATCCCATTAACCGTGAAAGATGCTTTTGACATCATACAAGAGGTACTTCGTGGGATGTTGATTAGTCTAATTCCCTGGCTTAAGTGTTAGCTACGTCATACATTTATTTATTTATTTTGCAGACACCAGGGCGAGAATTTCTCCTACGTGTTTCATACTTGGAAATTTATAATGAGGTGTGCTACTCAACGCACCAGCGGTGCTGGATGATACTCAATTTCTGCTTTTATTTTTCTTAATATCCATGATGTTCAGTTTACTTTAGGTTGTCAATGACTTACTGAACCCAGTAGGATAAAATCTGAGGATCAGAGAAGATGAGCAGGTACTTTTTTTTGTTTTCAATACAAAGAAAGCTATATAGATTGATTTTTAAAAACTATACAGCATTATGTAACCGATATGTGAAAACTAACCACATAACAAAGTAAACACAAAAAAGATTCTAATTGTTATGTCTTCAATTTTCACAGACAAAAACTAACAGAAAGTCAGTAACACAATCTAGATTCTCTACTTATTTGTTGTGGGAGGCGAAGATGGAGAAGGCTTTGTTGCATCAGAGGCTGTCACTCCTCTAGCTTCACACAACGCAGTGAGCTGCTGGCTCATCAACTTGACCATTCCAGTAAGATTAATCACCTCATTCTCTAATTGAGCTTGGCAAGTAAGAACAACAGCAGGTGGAGCAATGTGATCACAGTTCTCCATTTGTGTTGTTCCAAGTTCAAACAGCCTGTCTTTGTGTGGCTTGACCACCTACAAAAGCAGAAAAACAAGAAACAAAAATCAGTAGACACATACAATGAAACATAACACTACCACAGCCACAACAAAATAAAAACTTTCAACCATTTACCAATAAGCATTAAGAACCACAGCTATGGAACCACAAAATAATCTAACATTTACCTTGTAAAAAGCCTCATCTCTCAACTCCATCATCTAATACATAAGGCAAATGGGTTAAAAGACCCACAAGAAAAATAGAAACACGAATAGACATAATAAGAATATAAGAATAAGTTTATTATACCATTTCATATTTGACCTTGGCATAAGATTTAGAACCTGAGATGTGTTGATGTATGGCGGTAGCTCTTGTGGGGAAATATTTTTATTGCATAATTGAAAATATTCATATAACATATATAAGATTTTAATATTACTAAATTAAATATAGCATAAATTTAAGTTATGATTATAGTTTTTTCTATTCTAAAAATAATAAAAATTATAGATAAATCACAAAAATATTTATTAAGATTAACAATTAAGCAAAAAATATGACTAAGCCTAATAGTTATTATTATGTAAAATAATTGAATATACTCACACATCTGAAAAATCTAATGATAAATTAAATATTAATTATTTTAGATAATAATAATTATACTCACACACATGGTTACAAAATTTTTCGTTTAGAGATTAGAAAATTAGAAAGTGATCCCCAAAATTTTCGATTCCCGGTTAATTTTCGATTCCCGGGTAGTATTCTAAATGTTTCGCGGGTACACTAATTAAAGCCCGTGGTTTACCAAGTGCTTTTTAACTATAATTTAACACTAAAACCTAATTTATTCTACGCCGCCTCTGTCTAGAAAAAAAGCTCTGCGCCTCTGCCTCCCTTCAACATTACTCTCATCATCGTACCTTCTCTGCTCTTCACTCAGTTTCTTCTTCCTCTGACTCAGTCGAATCTTTTCTATTCCTCTAACTCTCTTTCTAAAATCTCTCATCTTCTGTTTAAGGTACACTGTCCCTCTTTTGATTTCCTTTAGTAGTCGTAGATAGCAATTTGAGTTTCTGGGTGTTTTGTTCTCTTGTTATGTTTCGTTCTTATTCTTCATGGGTGTGGGTTTTTAAGTTTCTTTTTCTCAGCTTTTGTCATATAGTGTTCTGTTCCCTGAATTTTTTACATCTCTTGTTGGTTTGCATGTTGGTTTGCAGATGAATATCCACGGGACTTCTTCATCCGGGACTGCTACCCGAATGCGTCAAACTTTTCTACCTCCTGGAGCGACGAGACCAGCTACTTCCTCTGCTTCTCGACATCCACTTCCTAGCTTGGCGGCAGTGATGAGTTCGCCAGAGAGACGTAACATGCCCCTTCTCCATCCAGAAAGGCTCAATGGAGGTTTATGGTGAGTTCAGTGTTTGTTGTAGTAGCTCTAAGTATAAGGGTGATGGTTGCTGTGGTACATTTGTTTTTGTCTGAGATTACATGACCTCTTGAGGTTTTAAACAAAGCGTTTCTCTATTTTTTTTTGTTTTGTTATAGTAGGTATAAGTCTATGGTTGTGTCTTCTGGTTTAGGTTTACATTTGGTCTTAGCCTCTAGGCCCTCTACTAACAAAACGTATGCTAATTGCTAGAGATACCAATTAAAAAGTTGTTTCCTTATCATTTTATATTCTATTGTATTTATTGATGCTAATTTATATAATAATTTGTAACAGGTTTCGCATAGATGATTGCATCCGGAAAGATGTAGTTGCAACATATCAATCAAACTTTTGGGGACCATGGTGGAACTACAATATGGTGCCACAAGAGAAAAAAGATGCATGGTGGACAAGTTTTGTGGTAGATTCCATGCTTTTTGCTATGAATAATGATTGATTGTGATATAACATCTGCTAATTTGTTACTTTTACTCGTGGTTTTCTTGTAGCAAAAATACTATTGGGATCCTCAACATCACAGTGAGGTTCGTGCTCACTGGGAAAAAATTCACCAAGACTCAATCAGAGACCTTGTGAGCAAGAGGAGGAGATCAGAAGCAAAAAAGAAGCCAGATTTCATTGGTCTAGCAGACTGGAACATGATGCTTGAGATTTGGGAGGAGGAGCCACACCAAAAGAGGAGCAAAACAAATTCAAAGAATGCCACTTCAAATCCAGATGGTTTAGGCACTCACCGTCATACTTCAGGATCAAAAAATCACACTCGTATTGCTTATGACATGGTTAGTAAGTTTTTAGTCAATAAGCTTTATTTTCTATCATAACATTTCTGATTTATTAACAACTTTTTACCATTGTTTGTTGTTAGACGGTTGAGGCTGGTGGAGTAGCACCTGCATTAACTGAGTTAGTGCGTAAGACCCACACTTCAAAAAACGGCACCTGCATTGACAAACGAGCAGAAGCTTATGTGAAGGCAGCTGAATCTCTTGCCTTGGAGCGATCAGAAAGTGCCACTGCCACCGGTGAAACTGCCTCCGCACCCTCTACCCAGCAGCTCAATGCTGCTTATATTGAAGTAAGAAGCTTATATTCTAACTCATATACATTTTTATAGCATACTGCTTATATTGAAGTAAGAAGACTGTCTTGGTTATTCAAAACTCATGTGTCTTGTGTTCAATATACTTTCTTGTAGATGGCAACTAATACTAAAGGTAGAGTCTATGGGCTTGGTTCACTTCAGTATGTTGATGCTGAACCCAAGGAGTCTCCGGCAGCTTCTCTACGTAGAAGCGTTGGGGTTGATGGACGATTGACCACTGTGGAAGGTGTTGTGACTGGGTTGAAGGATGACGTTTCTGAGTTGAAACAAAGCATCGACTTGCTGTTGAAGATGAATGGAGTGGATCCTGTTACGCATCAACCTATTCCACGTGAGAGTGGTGCATCTGCTCCAAGTCCCCATTCTGATGCTAGCCAAGAGCTTAACCAGCACTCTCCCACTCATTAGCACTTTAATCTATCCTAGGTATATTTTGTGTTTTCTTGTGCAATATTAATCTCTAACATCCGTAGATGTCTTTTGTAAAACATCATTAGGTGTATTGTAAAAACATCATTAGATGTCTTTTTGTAAAAACATCATTAGATGTCTTTTGTAATTGAAGAACATCATTAGATGTCTTCTTTAACTAACTGTAATGTTAGTTTGAATGATTTAGCTAATTATGTTTTTATTTGTATAATTAATTATTCTTTTAAATTTAGCTTTTAAAATTTAATGGAATACAATTTAAAATTTAATTAAAGAAAAAAAGGATAAATAAAAGTTTTACACTTATGAAACAATAACTACAAAATTTAGTTGTGGCTATATGCATCCTGAAATCAACAATTAAGTTTGTGGCTATCTATAGAAAAATAACTACAATTTATCATGTGCCGAATGTTGTTGCTAAAATAGCTACATATTTAACCGTGGCTATTTGTCCCTACAATCCACAACCAAGTTTGTGGCGATTTGCAGATATTTTCCACAATTTTTTTGTAGCCTTTTGTGGGTTAAGTAACTACAAACGGGTTGTGGCAATTTGTGTCTCGCCTTCCACAACTACGTTTGTGGTGATCTGCAGAAATTCTCCATAATTTATTTTGTAGCTATTTGTGGGTAAAGCAACTACAAATTGGTTGTGGCAATTTGTGTCTCTCCTTCTACAAGTATGTTCTGTGGCTATCAGAAGACTTTTCTACTGCTGCTCAGCGTGGCTTTTTGTAGCAAAATATCCACGGAATGCATTTGAAGCCATCGGTGGAAAATTGCCACAAATAATGTTTGTGGCCGAGTCGCGGAAACACATCTACAAATAGCCACATTTTTCTAATAGCCACGAGCCCATAGTCACGGATTATTGATGTGGATATTCGTAGCTAATAGTGAAATAGCCACAAATATTAGGCCATAGCTACAGAAAAATGTTGTGGCTATTTCCTATTTTTCTTGTAGTGGGTCTGGCTTCGGCCGCAAGTTTGGCTACAGCTGTAGGATTATGGGCTTCGGGTTAAAAAGTTAAAAGGTGTTAAAGAAATGAAAATGATTTAACTACTTACGTGAAGGAATGATAGAACCGGATGCTAGAGTGTTAGTGTTGATTTAGTGTTTTGCTTAGGGCTGTAGTGGGCGGTATTGAGCGTCCTCACTGGGTATTTTTGTATGCTCATGCCTCCTTTTGTGATGCAGGTGATGAGTAGTTGGTTGGACCGGAGCGCGGGACTATGAAAACCATCGGGGCGGGTTTTCTTATCTTATAAACTTGGAATTTTATTATGGTGTTTTATGAATCATATACTATTACTATACATTATTTTCTCGGATTTATTAATAAAGTTGAAGTTTTTGTTTAAGTTTACTATTGAAAAATTTCATAAATTTTTACTTAGAATTTTTCGAGATTTTTTTCAAGATTTCTGGGTCGGGGTGTTTCAAGGAGTGTTTTGGACAACTCTTTTTTACGTAAACAGTGTCGTATTTCTTTGGTACGGATGGGTAAGGGAAGAAATAGACGATGACAATTGAACCAACTTGTCTTCCTACCATTCTTCAGTTGAAACGCATCTATCATTCCAAAAGAAAATGGACAAGATAACCTCCCATGTGTAGTCCATCAAGACAACATCTTATAAGCATGAAAGTCACTTATAGTTCTCAAAAGCATTGCTCGCATCGTAAATTTTGTTTTTGTTGAACAATCATACGCCCTCACCCATGTTGACCATAAATATTTTAACGCTTTTGTCAGTGGTTGTAGAAAATATCTAGAGACCTTTTTGATGTTTCGGACCAGGGATTAATATGCTCAAGAATAGAAACTCACGTTCTATGCACATCTGCGGTGGAAGGTTGTATGGCGTAAGAACGGCTGGCCTTAATAAATATTGTTTCCCTGACATTCCGAATGGACTATTCATCTATGCATAGTCCAAGATACACATTCTGAATATTTCTACTGAAATCTGGATATACCTTATTAAAATGTTTCCAAGCTCTTGAATCTAATGGATGAGTGATCTCGCCATCCGTCTGAGTATGTTCGGCTTGCCATCTCATCGCTCCAGCAGTCTTATCATATTGATACAATCTTTTCAACATGTTTGTAATTGGTATGTACCACATCCTTTGGTATAACCCTATTACGCCCCGTCCTTGTAGTTTGAATCATAGCTTCTTACAGAATCGACACTCTTATAACTTCTCATCATCTCCCTAGTAGATTATGCAATTGTCGATGCAAACATCTATCATCTCCGAAAGCAACCCAATAAATTAATTTTTAAATCTCATAATAAGAATCACCAGAAAATTATCTTCCAGGAAATACTCTTTAAACAAGTCTCCCCATGCATCCATGCAATTTTCAGGTAGATTGTGATCAATTTATATTCATCATTCTAGTTGCTAGCGACAATTTAGAGAGACTTTCTCTACAACCACTGTCGATTAGCTGATTCGCAGCAGCTAACATTTCATAAAAAAAATTTCATCTATGTTAGGTTCATCAGCTACAAATGCATCTGCTACCATATCATAAACTCTATCATAATCTACCATTTGCTCCTCGATGGTAACTATTTTCAATATGGAAATGATCAACCGGTTTATACGGAAATTATTATTACTACTACTAGCTTCATTCCCACATTAAAAATTTTTCCATGTTGAAACCAAATATGGTAATGTGGCGTAAAACCTCTATCTACTAAATTTTTCCATACATTTTCACGACCGGAAATTTTTCTATTGTTGCATTTCCAACAAGGACAGAACATCTTACCGCTTTCCTGTGTGATCGGGTGTAGAATCTTGTTGATGCATAAATGTCTCCAGGCCGTCGAGAAATTATTTCGTCACTCTCTCGTTCGCATCTCAGTGTGTATATCCAATTACCTAACGCGTAAATATTACCATCACCGAACATTTTTTCATGTTTTAAGTTTTTTGGCGTGTTTCATTTGAAAGACCAATAACATATATATAGAGAATTTTCGAATTTAGTAGGTAAAACTTTACTAGGGATTTGCAAGGAAACGTTGTTTGTAAGCCCAACTAAAAACACGTTTACGCCAAAAAATAAATCACTTGTAATTTCATCGTTAAAGAAACATACATATTTCGTCGTAAAATAGAAGCTAATTTTACGATCACTATATGAGGAAAACTAAATTTCTCGTAAATTAACTTCCAAGTTTACGACAAAATAGAATTGTCGTTATTTTAAGACAAAGTCATGTGGAAATGAATATTCCTCATAAAGTCGACGTATAATAGACATAAATTTACGAAGCTGGTTTTTCCTCATACATTTTCCGAATTAGGCAGAAGTTTTCTTGTAGTGATATACAAAAATCTTTTCTTATTAGATTTAGAAACTCTCTCAAAACTAAACTTCTCTTGTAAGTCTTATAGAAACATATCTACATTAGATCTTATTATATAGAACATATCTACAGTAGATCTTATTATATAGAACTAAGCTACCTTTTATTCTACATGGAATATGATAACACAAAACTATTTAGACTTCATTATTTGTGTACTTATCTCTAACTCAATAAACACCTTTTGAATGTGATAAGATTTTTTCACAAGTCTTTATCCACCAACAGAGAACAATGATTTGGATACAATTGATCCTGACAATCATCCAAGTCGGTGATATTTTGATAAGAAGAAATCTTGATAGTCAATGAAATTAAAAGCATATGTTAATAGAGCTTTCTCCCTAAATCTAATCAATACTTGTAACTTTCCTTGTCTTACGGACACAGTTAGGCTCATGCAGTGACTGCTGAGTAGAGAATAGATTGTTTCAGGAAGTAGATTACTAGGTATTAGAAGGGTAGAGAGACATTTTCAACTTGTTTTAAAACCTAAACTGTTTCTTTTGACTCCAAGCTAAATCTAGATAATGAAATCATAACAATAATTGGGTAAGAAAAATAAACAAATTAGTTACAAACATCAGATGCCATATGTGGATCGAAAAAAATGCACTTACAACGCAAACGTTAAGGTGATTAGTTTAGATCTTTGATACTGATCTCCACAATGTTTGCTCAATATTCTTTTCCTATGGAGACAAACACTTAACGTTATTTTCTCTCTTTTGGCAAAGCAAAGATATATTTGCCAACTGGCGCTATACCCCACCTGAAATCCTCCTTATAAAGAACAAAGACTCTGGGACATCTGTTCAATATATCATCTCTTTCGTATAATTTATTACTGTAGAAAAAATACCAACCTTTTTAACAATGGCATCTAACTCAATGTCTTCTTACGGATGTGGCTCATGGACTGTTAAGCAGAACAAAGCCTTTGAGCGTGCTTTAGCAACCTATGACCAAGACACTCCTGACCGTTGGTACAATGTTGCTAGAGCCGTTGGTGGGACAACACCAGACGAAGCTAAGAGGCAGTATGACCTTCTTGTGCGTGACATCGAAAGCATCGAGAATGGGCACGTACCCTTCCCTAACTACAAGACAAGTGGAGGCAGCACCAAAAGCAGGCTGCGTGATGAGCAATAAAGGTAATTCTGATTTTATGCAATCTAATAAGAAACATTTTGTTATAATTACAACATATCAACTTTGTTTACATCCATAATAGCCCACTTATTTTCCGTTTTTTTTGACAACCAAATGCCATATTTCCATTTAAATATTCTTCTATCGACAGGTTATAAGTTCATATGACATGATAATATATTAAGACCAAATCAAACATAAAAAGGCATGGCTTTCTCAGCATAAAACATTTTTTTTACGTTACAAAGGATCTCTGACTTTCACATGCTAAGCAGTGTGAGTCTCTAAATCTTCGAAGTGCTTCCTTCTCAATACTTCCTCAGGCTTTGTAACAAACCAGACAACTAAAAGCACCCAAATATATATGCCTAGAATCATCTCTTCTCTGTTTGGTATGTAATATTAACTAAATCCTCACATCTTGCCCAAGAAACTTCCAGAAACAAAACGAAACCCATTTTTCATGAAACCAGTAAGTACTAGATTTAAAGAAAAACAAACAAAGCTTTTTATTTAAACAAACAAGATGTAGAAGCAAAATCAGTCTAAACAGTAATTATATTAATTCCCTCATTTACTTTTGGCAGGATGAGAAACATGAAGCTGCAGTGAAACAAGAAGAAACATAAGCCTAACTGGCTTATGATTGTAAAAAATGAAACAAGAAAAAGAACTACGCAGATGATCAGTTTCAACAAAGTCTGACGAGTTTATTTTTGTATTGTTATTTCCCATATTTTCTCCAAGCTTAGAATCTACTACTAGCTAGGGTCCTTGTAATGAAATAAAAAAATCCAATTGTCTGAATCAATTAAATATTGATAAATATAGATAACTGATACCCTTCTTTCTTATTATCCACATAGAGAAAATATCCCTGAAATCAACGAATCTATTAATCCATAATTTAGCTAATAGAATTATATATATAGCCTTGATCAGAAAAAAATATATATATATAGCCAATTAAATATTACGGAGAATCCAATAATGGAAAAGATATTCGAACCAGACAAGAAGTAGCTCTCGAAATATACGAACCATCCAACCAATCTCTATTTCGGGTTCTTCGAAGTGTGAGAAAACGTTGATGATGATAGGTAATAGCTGTTTGGTCACGAGACGAGCGTAAATCACCTCGAAAAGTCTGCTGTTCTGATCGCAACCTTCGAATCCATAATAGCATTAGGGGTTTTCAAATTTCAAATATTCAACACTTCTCATTTTTGTATAGCAGAGATATACGGTACCCGGTACCCTAGGTATGCGAACTTTTGCTAACGTCTACGATGTACGATTATGTGCGTATCTCTTATCACTGTTTTGCATGTTGTTTTTTTTTCATTTTTGATATTCATGGGGTCCGGCGACCGAGGTCAACCGACTAATCCCACGAGGCCCACGGCAGTCCACGTATTCTTGCGATTCAATGCTAACCCGGGTGTTGTTAGTATGCAGTAATTTAAATTTATATTCATAATCATTTTCTTATAAACAATCTATTTCTCTCTCAAAACTTTTATATGACGCCATATCTATATGAAATATTTCTTGTTCTGTTGTCTACCAGATAAAATTTAAAATTTTAAAATTCTGAAAAGATATATTTTATAAATTTTAATATATAATGTGAAAATAAAAATATCATTATGTATCAAATGTAACCTCACTCTGTTCAATATAAAAGTACACTCACTCTATATATTGATACGATAAATATTACTTCGAAATAGATTCAAACAAGGGGGTTTTCCAAAAAAAAGACCTAAAACTCGATTTTGAATTCAAAAGCGTATCCTCAAATTCAATCAAATACAAATAAACTCAAAAGATAATGAAATTACTCCCTATGACTGAACAAAAACCTGTAAACATTTTTACAATTATAATCTAGTGAAGTCTTCTCTTATTAGTGAAATCTTCTCGGAGAAGATTTCTATAGAACTCTTCTCATGTATTGAGTCTTAAAATAATTTATAAAATTTATATAAACATGTTTGATAGAAAGAAATTGAAATCACGCAACTGTAAACAAGTCTAAATGATTTAAATTAGATTGTCAAAAGTGAATTGTTTTCAATATAGATGGGTGAATATAAGTTGTAAGTCATGACTGTCTTTGGTTTAGGGTTTGTTAATATATGTTATAGTAATATTTGTATTTTTAAGGTTAGATTTTTTTTAATCTTAATTTTTTCTTTTGAAGTTTAAATTTGATACATATGTGTATAGTTTTTATATATTAAATATTTTATAAGTTGATTTTGTGTTTAATAAAGTGTTTGTGTTATTTTGTTCGTTATTTGATATTATGGTTTAGGAGACTTCTCAGGAAGTCAGCTAATATATAATGCACTAGAAGATTTGAAATAATAGTAAATTTAGGGTTTAGAAGACTTTTTAATAAGTCTTCTCACTGATTTCTTCTCACCTAAATGAAATTTTTTTGTTTTCTAATATGAAGAAAATTACACATTCTCTATCTTTCTCTCAAATGGCTGCAGGAAATGTATTATTTATCACTCTAACACCATCTAACCTCTTTCTAATCTTTTTGAACTCTTAGACACCAAAATTTATATCAATTTCTCATCTCTTAGTTTCATTTATTTCTCACGACTTTGTCTTTTTTAAGGTTTTTCATTCCATGGTTCTCATCTTTCCTAAAAAGGTAGATCTTTAAATGTTAATTTGTTTTTTTTTGTTTTTGTAAAGCTATAGATTCAACCTAGTGTGATTGTTTTGTTTATTATTTAAAAATAAATAATTCTATTTTTGAAGTTTTTCTCTGTTTTGAAGCCATTAAAACGTTTTGTATATATAAGTTTTCAGACCTCACAACAATATCGCCTTCAGACTTCATTAGCAAACTTCTCATGAAGACTTTTGGAGAAGTCTACTATGCAAATTGCCATAATTGGTAACATTTTTATTTTACAACAATTATTTTGTGTACTTAGTGTGTTGAATTCTAAGTTCTTTTAATCATAAACAATTATCTTCATTGTAAATCATTTATTAAATTATGATTTTAAAACTTAAAGGGAAGACTTATGTGTTGTCCCCTATCAATTGTGTAATTTGGATGATGATGATGATAATAAGTTACAGTTTATAGACAAAATTTTAAAACAAAATACATGCCACAAGTTTAACATAACAAAGTTTAAACATATCACACTTTTAACATCACATAAGATCAAACATTACATAAGTTCATATATCTTACACAACAAATTTAGACTACATATTTTTTACTTTATTCTCTTGTTCATACACGACATAACAAATATGTAATGTAACTAAGTCATTCCCTATGCTTTAAAGCTAAAATAATATTGATAAACACATGAATAAAATGTCATATCATACTTCTCAAGAAGTCTATTCTCGTTAGCTAGAAACATAACATGAATATTGCAAACCTCATAATTATAAGTAATTAAGTTATAAAATTCATTCAAAAGCTACAATAATGATAAATACAGATTAATTAACTTGAAAATCTTAAATTTTATTTTCAATTTGGAGAAAATGTAAGTTTTACAAAAATTAAAGGAGAAGAGTTCTACCAGTAGACTTCTCCATTTATCCCAACAGTCTTTTCCAGATGTCTTCTGTTAAAGTTATTTTTGCAGTTACAAATTTACAATGACGACTTTTTAAGAAGTCTTCCTTTGTAAATTATTGGGTCACTCTTTCATTTGGAATTTTGATTTTGTTAGAGAAAATTTATAGAGAATTATTCTTTTATAATCATTCTAATTTGGCAATTCACCAAAAAAATTAAAAGTTTGACTTTTCCAAAGAAGACTTTCTGAGAACTCTTCTACCAAAAGAATTCTTAAGAAGTCCTCTTACCGTCTCATGAAAGCTTCGAAGTATTGCAAGAAATATGTGTATGTTAATTTTTAAATTGACCATGTTTGACTTTATAGAGAACTCTTCTAAGAGAAGATTTCTATAGAAGTATGCTTTTAAAACAATTTTTTTAAAAGGTTTGACTTTTCCAAAGAAAACTTCCTGAGAACTCTTCTACCAAAAGAATTCTTAAGAAGTCCTCTTACCGTCTCATGAAAGCTTCGAAGTATTGCAAGAAATATGTGTATGCTAATTTTGAAATTGACCATGTTTGACTTTATAGAGAAGTCTTCTAAGAGAAGATTTCTATAGAAGTATGCTTTTAAAACCATTTTTTAAGAAGTTTGACTTTTCTAAAGAAGACTTCATGCGAACTCTTCTACCAAAAGAATTCTTAAGAAGTCCTTACCGTCTCATGAAAGCTTCGAAGTATTGCAAGAAATATGTGTGTGTTAATTGTGAAATTGACCATGTTTGACTTTATTGAGAAGTCTTCTAAAGGAAGATTTCTATAGAAGTATGCTTTTAAAACCAAAATTTTGACCAGAATATAGGAATAATTTTTTTTTAAAAAGACTTCTTTTGAAGTTCTATGGAAGAAAATATCTCAAGAAGTCTTCTGGAAGAAGACATCTCAAAAAGTCTTCTAATTGTTTAATTTTAATATTAAGTTTTATTATTATTTATTATTGATTGCAAAACAAACCTAACAAGAATTTTTGCCAAAGTTTGGAGACTTCATGTGATAGTAAGAAGACTTTTTGAGAAGCCTTCTTTAGAAAAGTCAAATTTCTGCAAAACGGCGTTCAATCGCAAAACTAACATGTTTATTAGAGAAGACTTCTAGAGAAGTCTATTCGATTTTTTTTGTTACAAGAAAAGTTAGAAAACTTTTATGAAAAACACACAAAGTAGTTAATTACAAAGTTAACCTATGCATTGACCAGAAGAGTTCTCTACAAGTCTTCTAGAAGGAGAAGATTTATAGAGAGGTATTCTGCCGCGAAACATATCTTAAAAAAATTCAAATATCATTCTCAGATCCGGTGAGATTCATGTTTACCTTCTCCAAGCACATATAACCTCTTCGTGAAAGTTACCCACTCGTTCTTGACCATGAATCATGAACTTGAGTAACTCCGATAAGGTTATAAATTTAAAATAAAAGTTGGGTTTTTGGGATGAAAATGAAAGATAAAGTGAAATAGAAATGGTTTGTGCATGTAAAATTGAGGATATGAAGATGTAGCTGTCGATTTTAGGTGCATACAGAGCTTAAAATTGGTTGTTTATGGTGACTAGTATATTGATGATAATGACAATGTTGTAAATAGAAAAGATGAAAATGATTAAGTAAAATAATTACTTAAAAGTAATGGTATTTTCATAAATAAATTGAACTTCTAGAGTGAAATCAACTGAAGATTTCAAAAAGGTGAAGTTAGTTTTATGTTTGATCAAGATTTTTGAGTCATTTTGCAAGAAATCCATGAAACAATACTATTACGCAGATATACGAAAAATACTGCTAACTAAAAATAATCATAATAGAGTCTATGGAGTCACATTTTTCTTTACAGATATTATTCATATAATTCAAAAGTTAAGGGCTGCTTTAAAATTTTAAAATTTGATAAGTGCAAAGATAATTCTCAATATTTAAATTATGATTAAATATTTAAATAAAAAAATTAAACACTTCTTTCTTTGCCAACCTAATTGTGTTTCAACGGTTTAATGCACTTCCACGCACATAAAATGCTAAATCCTTCAAGTTTTATGAAATATCATTTTCTTCACGTAAATTATTACATGGTTACATCCTTCATTTATATATTCAATATTACTATCACTAGTCCACTCTTCATATTTTAGTTTGTGTAAAAATTGTTTATAATATTATTAGGTGGGGAAGAAAAGAAAAATACCATTAGCCCATTTTTAGTAGATAAAGTAGTCATATACTATCATGTTAGACAAGAAAATATAGTGGTGCAAACTAAAATGTTTCTTTTCAAAAATAAAATAAAATGTTGAAAGATGTACAAGACCTTGAATACTTGTAGTAGACTCATTACATCATTTCCCCACAAACAATAACAGTTTTTAGTTTTTTCTTATAACCCACAGTATCCCGCGGACCAAGATAATTTCATGTGGGCTTGTCCACCAGCGCCAGAAAGACTGGGCTACCCGCAATGTGATGTAGAAACTCATATCTTCTGGCCACACATTTTTATTGTTGTGGATTACTTTGAACATGGGTCGCTTAACTCACTGATACCAATAGACCATTAATGTATGGTTAGTTTTGAATTTGAGTGTGATAGTTTCAATAGAAATTTAAATTTCTAAATAATATGGTTTACTATGTAAAGTATTCTTAGTATTTGTTTCTTGATTTATATCGTTAGAATATGGTGCACTAGTGGTTGGTCGGCACTTCGCGCGGGGTGTTGTATATAGTATTTACTTTGTGTGTTTATTGTGTGTCTAGTTTTGTTTTGTGTGGGACTATCTCGTTGGAGAATTTTGTTATATATTCTATCATAGATGGTGAAATCTGTTTTTATCAACTCTTACGTAAGACTAACAATTGATTTGTTAGATGTTTTGTGGTTAGATAACAATAACAGTTATCTTCTCGAGAGAAATATTCATGGTTATCAGCTATACTTATAGTATCTTGTCTCGCTCCTCTCAGTGCACCTATATTCCTGCCTACAACACCAGCAAAAAAAGCATTAGCCCACTCATTCATTCTTTTTTTATTAGCCAGTACCAATCTAGTAAATTCAGATATGAGAGACTCCATCTGAAGCTGGTTGGAAGGATGGTCGGGTGGAGCGACCCCAGTCTCTTGCTTATCGTATTGTCCAGTCAAATGACCTGAAAAGCAAGTAACAAACACAAGAGACAGAAAACAAACTCTCTCTCACCCAAGTTTGTGGTGTTTCTCTCAAGAACCTTTTTCTTCCAATACGTTCAGCACTAAGCAAAGCATCAATACCTAAGGTCTAGAGACTATACCTAAAACGTGTATAGATAGAAAGATTGCAAGATGTCTTTGGCGTCTGACCGTATTAACCAAACTGACCGGATTTCTCTTTGGTCCACTGGATTTCTCTTCAATCTTTCATTGTTTTTTTTTTCTCTTTTTTTAGGATGGTCCTGTCTGACTATTACAATAGATAGATAGATAAGAAAGTGCTTAGCAGAAAACTAGAGATTTCAACAAACCCTAACCGTTCAAGCAGCTCTGATACCACTTGATATGACTCTGGTTGATCTTGTCCCAATCTCTTTGAAGGTGGATGAAGGATGTGTTGACTTACAAGGGTACTAGCTCTTATTAGGTTGGATGGATTCTTCTCACAAGGCTCCGAATTAGCAAGTGATGCTTTGATGATCAAACCCACAATACCTCTTATATTTAGGCTTGATTGGACACGTCTGGATGGTTCCCCAAACCTATGATCGTGGCTTTCTAAAAGATCTACAAAGGTAACAAGAACTCAAGAGAATTCTATAATATATTGCTTTTTATTAGAATAATGCTTAGGTGAAAACTTAGATAGTACATAGGTTTATATAAGAAATCTCAGAGGAAACAACACCATCGACCTTACGATAAAAGGAAAACACGAAGAAAATGGAAAACTAGTTCAATTCGACCAAAATGGAAAGTTGAACCAAAGTGGTCGATCCGGGTTTTTACTTGATCCTTCTTCTTGAGTAGGTTGAGGTAAATCACTAATGGCTTGGTTTGATCGTGATCTGGTCATTGGTCCTTTGAAAAGGGAAATCGGGTTGACCTTTCCATTTTCTCATGGTCGATATTTTCATTCTCAGGCGAGAAAAGGAAATCTCGCCCTCTCCATCCTGACATTGTTCCAGTTGATTTTGGACTTGACCATTATCTTTCTCCGCCCAGTTTGTCGACTAAAATGCCCATCTTAACAGCAATCCAGTTCTAGTTCAGTTTGGCCCAGATTAGGCTCCTCGTCCGGTTCGGTTGCTTTGCCCGGGTCACTCTTTGCATCTTGCTCTGACTAATCTGGTCTATCTATATCGCCCATGTCCTGCTCTGGTTCTAGCCTTCCCATGATCACATCAATAATCTGCCTCAATTTCTAACATGTCTTGATGAAAGAGAATATGGTTCAGTTTTGTACTCCTTTACCGGGTTACCCTACCTAGCCTACACTTGAAAAAGAAAATAATACAATAACTCAAGACAGAGAATTCAAATCTCTTGGGCGAAAGAATGCTGAATGGCTTGAAGGTGTTGGTTTTGCTGTCCACGCTACAAAGATACCGGGGAAATTTGGTTTTACAAATTATGGTCACAGTGGACACATGGCTGAAAATGTATTTCAATGTAATGGATTTCCACCATGGTGGAAAGACAAATGATGCCGAGAAATCTGGTACACATGTGACTAAATCTTCGCGTATGAATGCAAGTCAACGAATGCTAGGGGATCATATGTAATGTCGTTATAGAAATATATATAAGCAACAACTTAACACCATAAATAAACAAGTAACATGTTTTACCACTTCAAGGGTTTTTAACAAATATGATTTCACTCCAAACCAAAGATTGACCTCAACTCCTCAAATTTTGCAATGGGCATTTAGGCAGTCAATTTCATTGAATCGTTTGGTTCTAGCCAAGGTCCGAAACATGTTGTATAGTTAAAAATGAGATTAACCAATAAAACTAATAAGGGTTTCCACTAGATTGCTCAACAATAGCCTTTTCTCAGAAACCACCATCCACATCCCGAGTATATGAAAAGCAGAAAGTGGTTAAGAAAATATTAGGATGATTAAGAAAGGAATTAAAATAAATGGGTTGCAACAATAAGCAAGTTGCAGGAGTTAAGAATGGGAATTAAGAAACAAGAAGATAAAAACAAATTTTATGAATCCCTTCTATAATAAAGCACAAGTCACCTGGCGAATCAGATTTTGACCATTTGGCAAAAGCTTAATAAAAAAAAAAAAATTCATCAATTATTTTCTGTGCTAAAAATAAAATTATATTGAAAAACATGATTGTGCAACAGTTAGTTACTCAAACAACCCACATCATTTTTTATTCATCATCCTTTTCTCCATTCTCTTATGTCTCTTAGATTCTCTCATATTAGATTAAAATATGAGAAACTGCCAATCGATTAAAACAAAATATTAGTTAATATTCTCCTTCTTTGATTGGGTTTCAAAATATTACTGTCGTCAGTGGGTTTTCAAGACAATTTTGTTAGTAGATGGATACTGAAGAAATTAATAGATTGCATGTACAAAATTAAGGAATATTTGAAAGAACTAAACATAAACAATATGAAAGGTTCAAACGAATATTTACTTTCAACAAGCTATTTCAGATCAATATAACCTTTTACAGGTAGATGAAACCTAATTTTATATATTCCTGGTTAATTTTACATTCAACAAGCTATTACAAAACAAATTTATTTTATACATGTCAGTTTTAATTAATGAAAAGTTTTTTTTGAAGAAAAATATATTCCCATGCAAAGCATGGGGTCAATATTAGTATATTATAACGCCCAAACACTTCAAGAATAGTTTTGCACATCATTGGAACTTGTTTATGCAAGGGAAAGTGAAAGGATGAGTGACATATTGGGAAGTGATTCGCGATAGCGTGCGAGTGAGGCCAAAGGCTACTCCCTCCTTTTTTATGAAAGGAAATGGATGAACCGATATTTTAAAGGGTTGTATACATTTTCTTTTTCAAGTATTGGGATGATCAACAATTTGGATCGATTTAAAGACGACGTTGGGGTTAGGATTTGGTGGTTTTCGGGTTGACGACTTAGAATATGTCGGTTTTAAGAAAATTGGTAGGAACGAGTCAGTTTTAAGGCGACGTTCGTGTCTCTAGTTCTTTCTTTCTTTAGGAAGCAAGTTGAATACACGTGGCGATCGTTTCTCGGTTTTGCGAGAGCTTAGATTGGTTTGCAAGATCTGCCTGAACAGTTAAGGAACAATTAACATTGTATTGTAAAATATTAACTCGTTTAATTTTACGAACGATGTTCCGTAAAATATTGTTGAGTTTAATTTTACGAAAGCTATCTCGTAAATGTTGTCGAGCTTAATTTTAAGAAAGTTATTCCGCAAAATGTTATGTGTTCAATTTTAAGAGTTATTCCGGAAAATATTATGAGTTTAGTTTTACGAAAGCTGCTTCGTAAACATGTTTTCAAGATTTTCGGAAAATTCACTTTTTGCGGCTGTTCCACAATTTAGTTTCTGGATTTTAGTATCAGAAACTCTGGCTGTGATAGGCTTAATTGTCGCGACTAAACTTGGGCAGAAATTTTCTCAGTTCCATTTGATTGATCTGAAAGACTTTTGAGTAGTTTACCGAAATAAGCTTAGTTGACAGTCATCGAGAATTCCCTGAATATATTATTATACAATCGAAACTTGAATTTTACGAAACCTTAGGTTTCAGAAAACGGTTTAGCAGTGACGGATATGTTCTCCCATTTTTCTTAGTTTAGTCTTCGTCAGCAGTTTTAAGTTTTGAGTGATTCAATAGAGATCAACTTCGTTTCTTCGAAAATTATTCGAAAGAAATACAACAGTGGGGATTTGGCAACTCGATTTGCAGATCTTCTAGTTCTGCAAGTAATCTAATTTTTTCCCGCGACTTCTGAGGTGAGAAAAGTTTTATTTCCCAAATTTTGTTCAGAAAACTTCTTTTGTACAAACCCTTACGTACTAGGATTTATCCAACTCAATTATACGGGGTTTGATAGATTTTATCGTTGCCTTTTCTGTTTAGACAGAGAAATTGTGAGCCCGTTTTGGTGATCTTCCTGTGGGGAAAAGTCGCGACAAGTTATTTCATTTTGTCGAGCACTAAATCGTTTGCGTAATCGTTGGCCATAGGAGTAGTCAGTGCTGTGAGTTTGTCATTCATATTTCCAGACATGGTTTCGGTCAATTGTTTCGAGGCCGTGAGTTAGAGTGATCCACCCCCCCCCCTCCTTATGGCGCCAAACTATTGGAACCGAATTTTACACCGCCGATTTCCATAATCGGAGGAAATCAAGGAAACCCTAATTCCCTTGAGGTCTGGATTCTCTGCGAGTGCCAATGACAAGTGACCAAATAAATATGCGGAAAAAATATTGAAAGATAACAAATTAAATTTTGAAAACAATAGTTCTTTATTTTGAACTTGCATATGAGCGTTCCAGAGACAAAAGCATACAAGAAGCTTGTCTAGGAATGAGATTACAAAGGAAGTTTTCTAACATAAGCAGTAAAACGAGACTAAGTTTGCTAGCACTACCACCTATGTCGAGAAAAATCTTTGTGGCAGTAATTCGCTTATCACTAGACGAAAAAGACAAAAACGGTTTTAAAGATTTTGGACTGGAACTTATGAAAGGCTGCCAACGTACACCTTTCGAGGATCAAGCCGCACATAGTTCAATTAAAAGATTGGAAAAGGAGATCGAACTGCCTGGACGAGTTCGTCTAGTAATCGAGTGCCAATCATACAAACCGAACTTGTCGATAATAAAGTCTAAGGTTTCTAAGTGCAGAGAGTTATAGAGTCTAAAGAATCATCCTTTGCACCTCTCGCCTTAGCATCCCTTATATACTCCTCCTAGGTCGGTGATACATCCTAGGATTGGACAGGATCACTCAAACGTTCTGAGGGATATTAACTCGCCAACAAGGGAGAACTGATGGTTTGAAGGGTGACACAAGAGGTGCGGAAGGTCTCTTGATACTACCAGAGTTTTGACGTTGCTTGATGCGACACACAAGTCCAACGATCGAAGGTTTGTTTACTCGGAGATAACCTCCCCATGAAACATAAATGTTTAAAGCAAAGAACAAAGAGATAAACTCAAATAAAAGGGAAAAATTCAATGATCTATTTCGTGGATCTTAGGACCTATTTATAGGATTACAATTTGTAGAAATCCAAAGAATAATGTGCTAAAAACAAGGCATAGAAAATAGAATCAAGACTAAGACTAAAGACTTTTTGTAGCACCGAGATGTTGAATTTTTGACTTGACTTTGAAAACCTCAATGCTGACCACGACCATGAATTATTTGTTGACTCCCTATTGGTATTTTTGATGAGAATGGACTTGAAATGGACTGAGGAAAGTTCTAGTCGAATTTGGAGAGAAACAAACCAATATTGAACTTCTTATAAACTTTTCTTTCGGCTGAAAAAGGCTCATTTCGTCTAGCAACTAAACCAGCACACTATTCATTGTCACTTAGCTCAATCAGCTCCAAAGTAGTGTCAAGTATCCCATCCAATATATTGTCAATTAGCTCATCCCGCTCCAAGGAAGTGTCGGTCCAGGACACCTGAATGCACACATGTTTGAATTCGCGAGAACTGAAGATCACCTGGTTTGTAAATGGCTTAACTCTCAAATCTGAACTCCCTTTGATCTGATTCTTCTTCAAGAAGCTCCATAATTGAGTTGAAGACATTCTCCAAGTGATTTCATGCGTAGAAGCCTCGTGGTTTGGAAGATATTAGTGAAACAATGAACATATATCTTTATTGCTTCCCATGATCAAGCCATGCATGTCTGTTTTGCCCGGTGTTCTATCCAAGGGTGCATCATTCCCTCCTTATTGGAAAGGATTTGACCTCAAATCCATTTTACCTAAATAAATATAAAATGACTCAGACAAAACGAATTTTAAAATCAGGTAAAATTCAATGAAAGAAAATTTTGGACAGAAACTTCCTTGGAGTTTCGAACTTGTTTTCCTTAAGTACTTCCAGTTCCATGTTTCTGTATCATAAGACCTTTGTCGTTCTCCTGTGCTTGATCTACTTGGGGATTGATCATAACTAAGCTGTTCTTTGAAAACAACTAGAGAAACCACATCAAATTTGCGAAAGAAATAATCAAAGGGTTTCTCTATCCTTAAGATATCGAAAACATGATCCAAGCTCTCAGGACAATCATCAAGCACGTGGGTAAACATTAAGCAAGTAAACTGAGTGCAAATCATTGGTTTACTTGTTTTTAAATCAAACTACGCTTCGAAACCGATAGGAACATAATGAGAAAGTGCCAATTTTGAAAGCTTCTCAACATGAACGAAATCAAATTGATTCTCTGGTGTGAACGGTTTTGGTTCATGCTTTTTACAAGTTAAATTTTCTTTCAATGCACAGCTCAATGAAAACAAATCATGAAAAGATTTATGCAAAACGTTTTTGTACCAAGTAAAGGTCCGTTCTTGAATAGAAATCCTTGTGTTAACAACGTTTTTATGATGAGCTGAGACAATCAACTCATGATCCTTACAGGGCTTTTAGCTTTCACGAGAAATTGGCTGAGAAATCGCCTTTAGTTCAGTGCTGGCCGATTGCTCCAATAATTTCTCCGGTGTTGAACTCTTTGGCGCCTTTTTTGTTTGGTTTTCTTTCAATTCATCAAAATGAGAAGAGGGAAGAAAATACTTAAGCTCCATGAGCACTTGCTTGGTGATTTGATTCCTAGAATGACACTTAACAGATTCATCAGCACAAATAAAACTAAAAGTTTTAGAATTACCTCTGGTTTCTTTACTAAGTGATGAAATTTGTTTTGTCTTTGGTCTAGCCGATTTTTCTTTAGAATAAATTGGCTTGTGGCTCAGTGCTTCAGATCTTGAGAATGGGGACGTGTGTATGCTCTTGCTGTACCTCTCCTCCACGGACTGAAGTGATGGTAACAATCTTCTCTCACAGTCATCATAGCATCGGTTTCTACTGAACCGATCATCAAGCTCCCTAGGTCGTTGGAAGTTTCTGTGATTATCACGCATACAACCATGATCTGCTCCATACTTCAAGTACATGCATTTCCAAATCTCAGGCTGATGATCTCGGTTAATGCTTTCACTTTTCTAAGGCTGAACATGTTTATCCTGGACACTGAAAACAAACATTAAAATAGCCGGATCATATGTGCACGACATGTGCTTGTTCAAATCAGATATCAAAGTGTCTTTCCAAAGAACATGTAGCGCATATTTCAACCTTTCAAAATGCACATCAAAGTAAAAATTATATACCAGAATGGTATCAAGGAATGAAATAATATTGAGCATCTTCAAAACGTGTATATTCCTCTCAAACCAGAACGCAAAAGAGAAAGTTCAGATTGAGAAACACTCAACAAAAGCTCAATACGTTTTTCAAAGAATGTGTTGTAAACCAAAATATCATCAAAGCTCAAAACATTACAATTCTCAAGCAATGATCTCAACACAAGCGAAGGTCTATCAATTTCAACACACAAATTATCAGGTTTCAAAACAGTTTCACAAAAATGAGATTTAACTCTACGTGATTGCTGTTCCAGCAAAGTCTTAAGCATGAATTCGTCCAAGGCACAAAAGGATGCAAACAAATTAAAAGTGATCAGTGCATGCCTATTAGAACTCAGATTAAAGCCATTTTCTTTGAATACAAATAAATCAAACGAATTTCTAGGAAAAAAAAACCAGCTGGTGCAAATCCAGCTCTAATGACTTTTCAAGATGATCAAAACCTTTGCTATGTTTCAAAAACTGATCAAAACTCAAAACAAGATTAGAACTGATGTCATTGTCAAATTAAAAACGTTTTTGATTAGAAAGTTTATCAGGTTCAAACATCTTAAAAGAGTTCATCATGTTTTCAAAAACTGAATTCGAAACACAAAATTCTTTTACTTTGTCAAAACCAAAACGTTTCACATCTTGAGAACTTATCTTAACAAAAATTTCAGGAAGAGAATTAATCAAATCAAGTTTCTCACAGTGCTCTTGAATGGTTGTGGACAAAGGCGTAAGAGTTGCAGCTGGATCAAAGCAAAGATGATTCTCCATATTGATGGATGTTATGATTGGTGCTTCCTCATCAAATATTGGACCAAGTTCGTGTTCCTCATCAAATATGGGACCTAGATCATTGTTCACATGTATCCTAGTGCAAAGAAGTGGTCCTGGATGTGGGTAGTCGAATGGCTCTTCCTCAAAATCTTGTGAAACTAGAACAAGACTACTCGGATACTCCGGTTCAAAACAGGTTAGTCCCTTAATCTCTTAATTATCAAACATAAGATCAGATTTTTGAGAAGGAAGATCACATTCATCCCCAAAAATCATCAAACTTTCCAAAAGCTCTTCATCATATTCATCAAAAATGGGTAAAGAATCTGAAAAATCTTTTAGCTTTTCAAAGTTGTTTTTAGATTTACCTTTGGGTTCTTCACTGATGAATATTGATGGTTCAGCTACAGGTGCACGTGTGGTTGTGCTTTTCGTGTGGCTCTTGCTGACATCATTAAGTTCTTTCATCATCTCTTTCTCAAAGTTTTCACAGATCTCTTGGACATCAAACCGACGAAAAAAACTCCTTTGATCAGCTTCATCTCTAGACATTTTGAACTGCTCCTTACACTTCCTGTTTGGCATCTTATGTGTTCTTCCTTGGGTTGGTCTTTCCTGCACAGGAACAAACACATCAAAAATATTTAACAAATTTTGGGATGAATAGAGATAGCTTGTTGTTAAGATTTGTCGTTGGTACTCCTCCTTTGAAGTCCAAACATCTTAACCTGCAAATTCTCAACACAAAAGGTTAACAGATAAAATAATCTCCACATTCTCAAGTGTTTAATCTCCCCCACTCAAGTGTTTCACTCGGAATTTAGATGGTCACTCAAGAGTTTCTTCTCAAAGTTCTAAGAAAGACAATCCAACTTTCCCAATGTGTTTTCCAAGCAAACAAACAATGAAATGAGATAGGAAGATAAGAAATTTGGATTTGGGAATCCGCTTTAACCTCCTCAAAGTTCGGATTTCTCCTCGGCCGACAGGTTTTCTCTTCCACCACCAAACCACAAATCAAACTTTTCAAAAAAAAAATTTCTTTTGAACTTTTTTTTATATATAGTGGATGGTAATGAGGGGCCCATATTCAAGATAGAAAGAAGAAGAAGTGTTTGAAGAAATTTAAATGGAAGATGAGAAGAATGGATAGATGATACCGATTGAGTGGCTCTGATACCACTTGATACGTCCTAGGATTGGACAGGATCACTGAAATGGTCTGAGGGATATGAACTCGCCAACAAGGGAGAACTGATGGTTTGAAGGGTGACACAGAAGGTCTCTTGATACTACCAGAGATTCGACGTTGCTTGAAGCGACGCACAAGTCCAATGATCGAAGGTTTGTTTACTTGGAGATAACCTCACCATGAAACATAAATGTTTTAAGCAAAGAACAAAGAGATAAACTCGAATAAAAGGGAAAAACTCAATGATTTATTTCGTGACTCTTAGGCCCTATTTATAGGATTACAAGTTGTAGAAATCCAAAGAAGAATGTGTTAAAAACAAGGCATAGAAAATAGAATCAAAGACTAAGACTAAAGACTTTTTGTAGAACCGAGATGTTGAATTTTAACTTGACTTTGAAAACCTCAATGCAGACCACGACCATGAATTATTTGTTGAATCCCTATTGGTATTCTTGATTAGAATGGGCTTGAAATGGACTGAGGAAAGGGCTGGTCGAATTTGGAGAGAAACAAACCAATATTGAACTTCTTATGAACTTTTCTTTGAGCTGAAAAAGGCCCATTTCGTCTAGCAACTAAACCAGCACCATCTTCATTGTCACTTAGCTCACTCAGCTCCAAAGTAGTATCAATTATCCCATCCACTATATTTTCAATTAGCTCATCCAGCTCCAAGGCAGTGTCGGTCCAGCAACCTGAATGCACACATGTCTGAATTCGCGAGAACTGAAGATCACTTGGTTTGTAAATGGCTTAACTCCCACATCTGAACTCCGTTTGATCTGATTCTTCTTCAAGGAGATCCATAATTGAGTTGAGAACATTCTCCAAGTGATTTCATGCGTAGAAGCCTCGTGGTTTGGAAGATATGAGTCAAACAATGAACATATATCTTTACTGCTTCCCATGATCAAGCCATGCATGTCTGTTTTGCCCGGTGTTCTATCCAAGGGCGCATCAGTCGGTTTGCCATTTACTTTTATGCCCGCGGGTTAAATTTATTGCTTCGTGGAGATATTCCATTTTCTCCGATCTTCATGATTGTCCCTTGATATTTCACATTTATCTACGAACCTGACATTTATCTCCTTCTGCAAATAATAGATAGACCGTCATAATATCCTTGGGCTCGATTTCGTGTAATCATCATCAACTTAGATGGACGTCAAAATCATCATATTCTGCCAGCTTCACATGATTTCCTCCGGTAGTATATGTCCTAGTCTTTGGTTATCCATTCAGTGGTGGAGACCATTGGGTGGAAATGCCTCCCTCAGTTTGAGTTTCAAAGGGTTGCATCGGTCAAATCCGGGTGGGAACCAATGTCGTTTCTTGCTTACCGTGTTGAGAGCTGAGTTTTCTTCTTAAGGAACTAGGTTTTCAGCCTCGAGCTGTGATAGTTTATCCACGCTTTGCTCCAACATCTTGGAGTGCTCATCCATATTGTTCTTAAATATTTGAATCTCCGAGAGGAATTCATGATTATATGAAGAGTGTTTCTCTCCCGAGCTCTGTGTAACTTGGTTACCTGGCTTTGAAAGGCTGCTCACTTTGTGTATCATCACGTAGCCTTGATTACCCTCCTCCTTCTAGCTCCAAATTGCTAGGGTAACTTCAGGTACTTTGTTACCACTACGAAAACATAAAGGAAGTGAATGACAAGGAGGAAACGAGTTCAAAAGTAATTTTTATTGATATTTAGAACCAGAACTAGTGTATAAACCTTTGTTCTGACCACCAATCTATAATATTTGTGTATTGAATAGTCGATCCCATGTTCTAGGGTTTGAGTCTCCCTTATATAAGTTGTTCATAGTTGAAAACTAGGTTAGAAATTTCCATATTATGCAATATGGAAAAATCTCCTTTTGTAAAAAAATTCCATTTTACCTGGAGGCGGGAAAGGAGTCGGACTTGAGCAGTGATTTCTCTAGGTAGGGATTTAATGGCCGACGTTGATATACCATGTAATTTACCACTTTTAGGCAATGGTATATATTCTTTTTATAATCTATAATATGGGTTTGGAGTATGTTTTAGAGTGTTTTCAGGTTCATGTATGTTCTATAATATGCGTCAGATGTTTATCTATGCATGGATACCTGCCCATATTTGTATTGAGCCCATCTGTTGATACAATATATAGATTTGAGTTAGATTTCCAATGCCTCTGGTTTGAGGTCAATCAGCATCCTATAGCAGAGGTTATTCTCGTTTTACTGAAGAGTGGTCTGTCTCCCTCGCGAGAAGAAGCTGTCCAGAAGATGAATGATTGTCGCTCGACAACGCAGTTTTAGTGGTGATCAAAGGTGATGCCAGAACGCGGACCAAGTATATTTCAAGACAACTTAAGCCCAGAAGTCACCGAAAATTACCAGAATACACTTGGCCGACTAAAAACTCTATTTAAGTGTGTTCTAAGCCATTGTTGACGGCTACGCTTACAACTCATCCTAAGCTTTATTATATTCATTGTTCTTAGTTAGGAGAGAAGAGATGAACTCCTTCAGATTCCTCTTTCATCTCCTTTTGTTTCAGTATTTCTTTCTATTTCATATCTATTCATCTATGATTTATTTGACAAAAATCATTTTGAGTAGATTCACTTGTCAGGTTTAGGTTTTCTAGGGTTTTGATGAATTAGCCAAACAATAGAATTGCTAGGGTGTTTACTGTATCCTTCACAGGATTGTTCTTATTGCTTACTTCTAGAGTAATTAACTAGAAACCTTATCATCGGATAGGTAGGCACATGCGAGAGCATGGCCTATAACCTAAACTGAATCTTGTTGAGCTAGGTTGTTAGATACATGCGAGATCTGCTTTAATTAACTTAGTGAACATATCGAATTAGGCCGTAATGCTTGCCTTAAGAAAACATCGATTGACACTAGTCCAATAGCATCAATCGACGCTCATTCCGAGTTCACATATGAGAGTTAAAACAAGGACTTAGTCAATAGATTAGACTCGCAGCAGGAGCTTGTCGTCTTTTACATTAGATATTGAGTTCTAGGATTGATACCCTTAGCTTCTATCCTCTATAGCACCTTCCTGGATCCCTAAGTCTAGCACTCATCCTTCCATCAAACAACAAACTCCTTTATTTACTTGCTACTCTACATATTATCTGCCCTATCGTAGTCTGAAACTCAAGTCTATTGTGTGAGATATCTCGACACAGTGGATACGATCCTTAGGTAGTGCAATCGATCTCTTATTTGAGAGAGCTTCTCGTGGGGTAATTTGAGCACATCAGACATCTTACTCTTGGTTGGTTCTTATTTTTTCATCTAAGTAGTGATCTAGTAATCCCGCAGTATTCCTATGAGTTTTTCTTCTGACTCCTCCTGCTTTTGGATTTCGTCGAAGTCGTAAATCAAGAAGAAAGGTGTTTTGTCCTGTTTGAGGACCTTGCATCTTTTCGTATGGGGCAGAGTTACGAAATGGGACACGGGCCTGCTTGATTGTTGCTAGTGGATTACCTGCTGATATTGATGCTGGTAATGACTGCTCCTGCTTGGGGACATTTAATCTAAAGGTTGTAAAGGTGTGATTCCAGAATGAGACCCAAAACCAGCAGGAACTAATTGTTAGTTACTGTGTTGAATTCGGTACAGCTGCTAGCACGGATTTATCCTCCCTTAGAGAATTATTCTGGGTTCCCATCTGTGTGGGCTTTAGATCTGGTAAGAATAAGTCGTTTCTTTCCCCAGGTGGCTGGGGTTGAGAGATGTCATAGGAAGACATGTAATGTATCTTCCGCCTATCACATCGCCTCATAGTTTGAAACTGCTCCTCCTTCTAGCGCCAAACTGTTAGGGTATGCGTATCACATCGTCACAAAGTTTGAAACTACTCCTCCTAGCACCAAACAGTTAGGGTATTTTTTGTGTATAAGCGACTCTTGCTCAGCTCTACAGAATGATAGGAGGAAGGAGAAAACTCGTTGTGTTCATTCTCATGCTCTAGTTGTTGGTAAGCTAAGAGATCTCGTCTTTAGTCTACTACCATATGGGTATGGGCCAGTATACATCTTTAGTTGTCTTGATATATGTAGGGTAGATATATCATACGGCAGAAGCTGCCTTTCTGTAATGATGACCACATGGTCTTCCTTATGCGGTTAGTGATCCCAGCTTCCAAAGGTGACTTCTGGGCTCTGAGTTGTGTCACCATGAAAGGTGTTTGGATTTATAGCTGCATCCTTCAGTGGGTATTTCCTACGTACCCTTCAGTGAGAGATCAAGCCATTCATAGTTCATATATTTAGAGGCATGTAGCCTAGGTAGGCACATAGCATTGTTGGCACGTGACCTTGTGAGTATATTACTCTTTATTTGATAGGATTCATCTGGTCTAGAGGGCGAATAGCCGGACCAGATTATATATTAGTCGGTATGCTACAGTGAGCATGGTGTGTTCATATGCTTCAGTGAGCATGGAGTCTTCTTGTTGATGGACAGGAGATTGTGGCCTGAGCCAGTAGATAGAGTTTTACGAGTGCTGCAGTGAGAATAGAACCTTGTCTGGTTAATAGTAATCGCAGGGATTTGCCTCTCATAAACATCTTGATGAAGATGATCTCTAGGTAGATTTCTTACCTTGACGGCTTTAGAATCGATGAGCTCTTGTGATGAACGTGTTTCCCTCTCCTCTTTAGGTTTAGGAACCCCATACATATAATAGAAGTCGTGCCCATCTCTTAGAATTTTGAAATATTCATTATATTCTTAGATAATAGAATATTTTCAATTTTCTTAAGGATGGCCATATATAAGAGAATACTTCCCCTTTCTCTCGTATTTAGGAAGATTCGTTCTTGTCTAAGCTGGTTACCTTAGTTTAAGGAAGATTTCCATTTTTCCTTAGGAAGGAGAAATCATTTGACCTGGAAGCCGGAACCCGAAGGCTGGAAGCCGAAACCCGAAGGCTGGAAGCCGGAAGCCGCAGGCTGGAGCCAGAACCAGTAGATCGGCATCCTGCTCTAACCCTGAGGTTCTTGCTCCTGGATTATTTTTCCCCAACACAATGCATGCAAAAATCACGAGATATTCCAGGAATATCATCAAGTGAATATCCAATAGCCTTGTATTATTTTATAAATTCACACAAAAGCAAGGCAGTCTCCACATTATTTAGCTCGGAGTTCACAATAACAGGGTATGAGGAATTCAGACCAACAAATGCACATCTGAGCATTGTTGGTAGGGATTTGAGATCTATCTTTGGAGCTTTGATCTCCCACTATTGTTCATCGATCTGGTTACCCGGAGCAGTCACTCTGTCAGCTCTTGTCAAGGCGATTTCCAAAAGGTCAACAGCTAGGATTTTCTCAATCATCCCTTCTTGAGGTTCCAATGCATCATCTCCATCAATAATATATGTCTGCCCATCAAGCATTGGTTTCTTGAGCAGCATATCCATCTCAAACTTCATGACCATGTCTCCCAGATGGAGATCAATTTTCTCATTCCTCATATCAATTATTGCATCGGCTGTGCATAAAGGATGGCCAATCCAAAATTAGTGGATCCTTGGGTTCTTTATCAAGTTCCAGAACCACAAATCAGCTGGGATCATAGCATTGCCAATCTTGACATGGAGATATTCAATAACACCAAATGGAAGCTTCACTAACCTATTCACAAAACCAAAGAAATTCTGGTTGGCTTGAAATTTTTGAAACCAAGACACTTAGCAACAGAGTAGGGCATCATGTTACGGTCAAACCAAGACTGCACAGACAGCATGCGAAAAACATTCCCCCAATCTGAACCAAGAGAAGAAATTTCCGTAGATCACTGAACTTCTTAGGTATCTTGTTTTGGACCTCTGCGCTATAATCCATTGAAACCATCATGACATCACTGTCATTTGAGGCCTTTGCTGAAATCAGACTCTTCATAAGCCTGCGTATAGAAGGCATCATCTGAATCACATCAATCAACTGGAGTTCAATACTCAAGTCCTCAAGCATCTCTCTGCACTTTGTCTCTTCCAAATTTTTGCGAGCTTTCTTTGCTGGAACAGGGTAAGGCACCTTGGGTATGTCGACTTGGACAGGAGAAGTCTCAACAGGTGACTTAGGAGAAATTGTTTCGTAATCAACCTGCTGCTCCATCGCGTCTTCTGTGCTGGGACTAGTCTTCGGGAGCAGCTTCTCTGAATCTTTCGCTTTTCCTTTCTCAACCACTGTCAGTCTCTTAGATACTGTCTCCGCAAGTTTCTTTCCACTCCTCAGCTCCACTTCATTGCAATGTTTATTCCTGAGACTTTTTCAGGTTTTCCAGCAAGTTTCCCTTGTTTCTTCTTAACATTCTCAACTTTTTGGGCAAGCTGAATGTCAATCCTCTTCTTGTGGCCAATGATAGCATCATACATAGTGTTAAACTCAGTGAACATGTTGTCCATCCTTGTGTTGATCTCTGTCGTAGCCTGATTCAATGCCTTGACTTGACCTTGTTGACTTTAGACTAACCCTTGCTAACTCTGGAGCTACTCCTGCATAAGAGTACTGAGGTTTTTCATCTCGTCTTGAAGGTTGCTCACGCAATTGAAGCAGCTTGGAAGGTGTTGCCTTGTGGTTTATGATGGTTAGTTGTTTGGAACATGGTCTTTCCTTGAAGAGAATTGGAACTTGGTGGTCCTGTGCAGTATAGATGGATGTATCTTTACGAGCGGTATATGTTTCATCTGAAGAAGAAGTTCAAGAACTTAAGTAAGGTGGAAGGTTCTATAGTCGCACAGATGATCAATGAAAGAACTTCAAACTTTGCTGAGTACTACTTTCCAGCAGAAGTGCAGACAAAAAACAGAAGACTTGCTCGACATGATGGTAGAGGCGAAAGGGCAACATATTATGTCATGGTTCCAAACATCTTCACAGATGTTGGACGACTTAGCGGAAAATCAAAGGACCATCGACTTACTGAGCAGGAGTACAGTCATTTGCAAACATATTTGCTCACCGACTGGGAAGATATTCTTCAATATGAGAGGTACATATATAATTCTGTTTTAAAATTATTATTTTAACTAGTTGTAATTTAAATCTTAATTAATTTCATTTATGTGTACAGGATTTCATGGCTGAAAAGCGGTTCACGCATAGACACGCCACATAAGAGGAACTTGAAGAACTGAAGCAGAGAGAATTTGCTGCTTAGATGCTTGTTTATGTGAGTGCTTTAAACAAATTATATATTATTAATCACATAATTATTCCAATTCACAGATATTGCTTTAACATATTTTCTATTAAATATAGGTGTATGGTGGAATTGCCAGAGGTGAAATATTTGACGATTGGATACGCGAGATGGTGTGTAGACCACAACATGTTGTGAAGTCATATCCAAGATTTTGTACTCGAGGATATGCATTCACAACCCAAAACTTGAGACGTTCAAGTACAACTTATGATGCTGGTTGTCTCTTCTGCATCTGGAGATGATGTGTACTACAGGAATATACGTGAAATTTTGGAAATCAAGTATCCGGGCAGGATTGGATTGCGGTGTACTGTTTTCTATTGTGATTGGTACAACAACATTGCAGATCGAGGTGTGAGAAGAGATGATCCATGGGTCACTGTTACATAACTCAATACGAGAAGCCGAGTTCACGGAAGTTCTGATCAAGACCCACTACAACCAAGCACATCCGGCAACTTAAGTGCAACTGAAGATTTAGCAAATGTTGACTTTGTAGTCGATTTAACCGACTTTGGTGAGGAAGTTGTTGTTCACGAAGAGGATGAACATGTGATTGGAGAGTTTCGCAAAGATTCAGATTCAGATTCATCTGGTGATGACTCAGAATCAGAGTTGACCAGACGTTCGGAATTTTTCTTTTTTAAGAATACTAAGGATATTCTGAGGAAATAGGAGTTATTCTCGGAATTTCTCCGTTATGCTTCTGAAAAAATCAGATTTGGGGATTTGATTTTAGGGGTTCTTTTCCTCGGATTTTCCTCGGTATATTGCGAGGGAATTCCGTGGCAAGAACCTTATTACTCGGAATATTCCGAGGAATCATGATATTTTGAACCGAAAATTTTATTTTACGATTAGAAATGAAACAATACAACTAAAACAAGCCTTAACAAGTGTCTTAAACTGATTTTGAGTCCAAATAATAGTTTTTGTTCAAATAATAAACACTCTTCCGATTGTATGAAAGAAATTCATACACCTCAACATAAACACTTATACACTTTAATGAACGGGAACGGCAATACTTGTAATCGATTTTGAAATTTTTTTATTTTCATGGTTTATGCACATCTATAGAAAGAATCCTCAATTTTATGCATTAAAAAACTTTGAAATTATGTAAGAAATGATCTAGGGTCCACAATTTTGAGGTTTCAAAACCCCAAACAAGGTTCCTCGAAATATACCGAAGAATTTCCGAGGAAACATGATTTTTTGAACCAATAGGAAGACATGCAGAGTATATTCTCTATTCCTCAGAATTTCCTCAGAATATTCCTAGGAAAAGAGTATATTCTATCCTCGATTATGAATTTTTTTGTCCGATTAATGAATATTTCGAGGAAATTTCGACGGACTGTTGAGTGTTCCTCGGAATTTCGTCAGAAATGTTTAAGTGACCGGGAAAAGGAACCGCCAAAATTTTCGCGAAAATCAAGTTAAGTGATTTCCAGCGGAATATCGACGAACTGCATCTGTCGGACGTTTCAGTGTTTATTAACCAGAAACGTTTCAGTGTTTATTAACCAGAAACGTTTCTTCTTCCCCATTTCTCCTCTCTCTCTCTCTTTAAGAATTCCGGCGAAAATCTCTCTCCTCTCTCGGGTTCTCGAGCCAATCCTCACTTTCCCTTCTCAAAATCTTTCACAAAAGATGTAAGAACCCTATCCCACTCTCTTAGGTTCTTTTTGTTAGGTTTTGGAATGGATTTGATGATTTTAGGAATGGTACATAGATGTTTTTTATTTAGGATTGTTAGGGTGAATGGTAGATTGATGATTTTTGTTAGGATTGTGTATTTTTATATTATAAAACTATTTTTATATTTATAAAAACGTTTTCATTATATTTATAAAACGTTTTTGTATATAAAATCTATTTTTGGATTTATTAAATCTGTTTTTATAATTTAAAACGTTTTTTATGTTTATAAACGTTTTTGTGTATATAAAAACGTGTTTTGTATTTTTAAAACATTTTTGTATATAAAATCTATTTTTAGATTATTAAATCCGTTTTTATACTTTTAAAATTATTTTTATATTTATAAAAACATTTTTATATTTATAAAACATTTTTGATATATAAAATCTATATCTGGATTTATTAAATCTATTTCTTTATGTATTAAACTATTTTTATATTTATAAAAAGTTTTTTGTATATTTATAAAACTTTTTTTGTATTTAAGATGTACTTTTCGATTTATTAAATTTATTTTTAGATTTTTCATATGTATAAACCAATTTTTATAAATATTAAAAGGATTTTTATCTTATTTCATTTAAAAAGAGTTTAACTGGATTTTCCATATTTTAAAATTATTTATAGAAAAATATTGTAATTGCATGTCTGGTGGCGAGAACCAGGTTAGGTGTCGTTGTTCCGTACCACGAGGTCGTAGTGGTACGACCTCCCACTGTCTGGGCTCTTCATCGTCCCAAAACCAAGCTCCCGATGGTTTTTTTGCTGCTCACCCTATTGCTCCTCTAGTTGTTCCGGGTACAATGACTGTTGAACAGTGTGTTCAACAGCCAGGTCGAGAGCATCTTCTCATTCTCACTTCGTATCCCCGGGGACGACAACAAACATGGTAAACAATCTTTTTATCATTTTCTTTCATTATATTTTTTCTTGGTTCTAATTTTTTTTCTTATCTTAGGTTCGACCGGTCGGGGAACGGGATCAGCAGCTTCATCAACCGGATGATGTACTCGACCCTCAAGAAGGGCCATCCTACCTTCACCAGCTTCCCTCCTGAGGAGCAGGAGATGTGGTTCCGTCAGTTTGCGGTATTTTAAGAAAAAAATAATTTATATTTTTAATGTTTGACATAAAATTTTTACTAATTGTGTTTTTTTCAGCAAGAATTCAACTGGAGTTCTGATCAGACAAACTATATCCGTAATTTCTTCTAACATAAAGTCATGGACAATTACGGGAAGCAGATCTATGAGTGGAAGCAGAAGTGACACGTAGGAAAGACACCGAAATCGATTAACGAGATGGTGTGGGCCGAGTTGATACAACATTGGGAGAAGACCGAGACGCAAGACCTCTCGGTGACCAACTCCGGCAACCGCAAGAGCGATCGTCGCGGGAAGGGCATGTACAAGCACAACTTGGGTTCCCAGAGTATTCACACTCTGGGAGATCGAATGGTTAGTTGAATCTACTTTTTATTTCAATTCTTTAAACATTTTAATTTTAATTTTATGCATTTCTTTCAATTTCAACAAATGTTTTTTAAAGGCAGAAGAAAATGATGGTGAGCCGGTTGATGATATCGCCTTAATGAATATGGCGTATACCAACAAAAAGACCAGCGAGATTTCTAATGGTCCTGTGAAGGAAGTGGTCGAGCTGGTCCAAACCCAGAAGGAAGACGAAGAGTTTTGTCTATCTAAGCTTCTCTCTAACGAGGACGCCACTATTGCTGGTTCCACCAACTTGTCTCGAGATCGAATCAACGAACTCGTTGGATCGGTAAGATCTTCATTTTAATTCTTACTATAGTTTCATCTTTATTACTACTAAAAGTTTTATGTTTTCTCTTTCAGGCAGTTCCAAAGAGAAAAGGTCGTTTGGTCGGTTTGGGTCGTCGATCTCAGTCCGTTGCTTCTTCTTCATCATCGCTTTTTGTTGATGCGTAAATTGTGGAGCAGCTACAGAACAAGGACGACCGGATAGCAGCATTGAAGACTCAGATGGCCGATCAATAAGCTGAAGTAGCGGCAGCAAAGAGGATGAATGAAAAAATGATGGATATGATGAAACGGTTGTTCCCGACCGAGTTCTAGTTTGTGTTTTTCTTTTTTTTTTTAAAACTCTAAATGTTTTATTTTAATATGTAAAACTTTTAAATATTATAATATGTTTTCTATTTCAGATTTAATTTAATTTTTAAAAATGCAATTCAAAAAAAATATTAAAAATTAATTATTTTTCAAACAAAAATTCGGAATATTTCGAGGAATTGTATCCCTCGGAAATTTCCGAGGACAGAAGCCTCAGAATTTTCCGAGGAATGATTCCTCGCAATTTTCCGAGGGATGATTTCTCAGAATATTCTAGGAACATGTTTCCTCAGAAATTTCCGAGGGACACAATTCCTCGGAATATTCCGAGGAACTTGTTTCCTCGGATATTTCTGAGTGGTACAGTTCCTCGGAATATTCCTGTGTATTCTGATGCCACATCCGCCGTAAAAAATCCGACGAAATCTCTATAGGAACCACAGTCACTTTTTCACTCGGTCAACCTCGGAACCACAGTCACTTATCATCCTGTCAATCAGTGACAAACTACACAAAAAATGAAAGGAATCAGAGGAGGAAAATACGCAAAAAAAAACAAAGCCTTGAGACAAATTTCCGATCAAACCTTGGCACGATCCTTCGGCATCAAGAGGATTGAGATTTTTGGGGTCAAAATCGGTCACGATGAAATCAATTTCTAAAAATCCCGAAACATTCGTTTTCTAAAAAAGTAAATAAAATCAAGGGAAATTAAAACAAGAACTTCGTACAATTTAAAAAGGATTCTACGACAAGTAATCGGAAAAGACAATCTAGCAACGGAACAAACAAAGCTGCCGTGTCTAATCCGCCCCACGGCAAGTTGAATGGACCAAGCCCAACTCGCCATCAGGTGAGCTGGAGCAGTTCGCCCAACTCGCTTGATGGAGAGTTGGATGGTCCATCAGGCAAGTTGGGATTGCTCGACCAGCTCGCCTGATGGTGAGTTGGATTGTCACAGTCCAAATCGCCATCAGGCGAGTTGAGATTGCCCATCAAACTCGCCATCAGGCGAGTTGAGATTGCCCATCCAACTCGCCATTAGGCTAGTTCGATCAGCTCATCCAACTCCCCTGATGGCGAGTTGGATCGACTACGTTCAACTTGCCATCATGCGATTTGGATCAGCACCACGAACAAGAACGAATGATAGATTGTCGATTTTAGGATGGATAGATGAATGGCAGTTTCTGGAAAGATAGATGGATCGATATGTCACACTGAGGTTGCGGAATGGCCTCAGATACACCACTCTCTGGTTCTGTATATGACACACCAGTCAACAGGAGAGGTTGCTGATTTGCTTTGGGTTTACAAACTTCCATAATCAGGATGTTCATAAGAACAATGAATTATCAGATAGAAAAGAAAATGATTTTAATAAAAATGATGATTGAAGTTTCTAATACATGCCCGACCAGAATATAGAGAAAGAGTTAGATTGCTGCATGAGCAGCCTAGAATGCATAAAAACAAGGAAATAACTAAGCAAGTTGCATGAACAACATAGAAAACATAAAACAGACAATGTAGTAAATGCTGGTGGTTGGATGGTTGAGACAATGTTAGTTGCAGCCTTCCGTTAATGAATTTCAACCAAGCTTTTTCTTCACTCTTCTTAGCCCATTATCTTGATAGAACATGAGCCCAAGTTCTATTTAATAGCCCAATACGTTCAGCATCAAGTCTATTATTTTCTCTCGGTCCAGAACTTTGTGAATCATCCCAATAAGATTCAGAATAAATCCCATAGGTTGGACAACACCAGGCCTTCCCTCTGGTCCAAACCAATACATCATACCTTCGTGACTACTGTTGATCAGGATTGCATCATCTCCTCTCCCATGTCAAATCCTTTTTTTAAGAGTGTATAAACCTTCCAAATCAAGCTTGAATGCAGCTACTTTCTGATACAGAATTTGGTTACTTCTTCTCAGCACAAACAAGCTTCCTCGTTCGAAAAAAACCTGCTGCAATCCTCTGACAATCCACAAGTAATCCAAAAGGTTGAACTGTAAGTATGGACATAGGTCTGATCAGAATTCACAAGTTAAATTCTTAGTACTTTCACCTTGATCAACCAAAGTATACACAAATTATGCAGCAGTAGATGAATCTTCAAGCACTTCGTCTGTTCTCGTGGTTTGATCAGATACATGAACACATACAACTTGGGTTTCCTTCTCTGGTTTCCGAACGCTGATTGGTTGATTCCAGCACCATATCTTCTTTCTTCTCAACAAGTTCTTCTTGTCCAGTACAACCGCAGGCAAATGAGACTTCTTGTGGTTGATTATGTTGTTCAGGAACAACCATGGCCCTCGGACCATAGTATACGCTAAGCGACCTCTGCAACGTTGAAGATGCTTGAATGAACTCTGAGGTGGCCCGCATGCACGAACACTACTCATCCCTCACCTATACTTCCGCCTCAGCGCGCGAGTTCACAACCTCCTATGAGAGCGATCTCTAACACGCACGAACGATCGGATCCATGGGACTACTAACTTCTCGATTAATCCTGTTCTCATACAACAATGATCGCCAGTCAAGCAACATACAAGTTACGTTTACCAGTCTTTCTTGAGTACATGTTGCCGTCATCATTAGAGCTCCCCATTTCTCACTCTCAATTATATAATGGCTTCTGTTTACCCAATAATCAGTTATGTTACCTGATCAGGTACCGTGTTTGCCTCCTTCAAATCTCCTCTGCTTGTCATGCTACAGATTGCGTTTTGTTCACTCCATCTCTCTCCCTTTAAATAAGTATTTAGTATCCTATAGAATAAATCGTATCTTCACGATGTGAATGAACTAATTGCTAAATCAAGCTTGATTATGCCTGAGGAAATTGCTTTCCTGAATAAAATGTTGCTTCGTGATTACTTTCTTTTATATATACAACACTTGCTTCCTCCTGGTTCAAAAAAAAGATGTTTTTTTTTTTTTTTTTTTTTATTTTCCATTGCAGACCTTGAAAAACCTTAAGATAATCCACGAGATGTCTCTGAACCATTACAAAAGAGGATTTGGTTAGTTTGATCACAAGAAACAGTGTTCAGCATCACCGTGTTCTAGCCAAATCTCGCAAGCACTAAATCAAGTAGCTCATAGTTTATCCCAACAGTACTCCTTCTTCAGCACTTACTTTAGACAGCACGTGATCATCAAAAACTTGTTGTTTTCTGTTCTTGTTTCAGTATGGCCAGCCAGGTGTTTCCTCTTGTAAAGGAAAAAGCTGATTCTGGTCACTTTCTTTGTGTCTTCCTTGTTGGTAGTGCAATGGTGATTCTTTTGAGAGGTTTTTGAAGTTGAGATGCTGATGATTTGGTACATTCTTCCGATGTTGGTTCTCCTTCCATTTTTGTTCCTTCACAGCCTCAGGGAAGTCTTTTGATATGTTACCTCTTATCAATGATTATTCTGAAGCTCCTCCCAAAGTTGTGATTGTGGTTTTCCTTGATACCACGTTTCTCCTCTTCTTTTAAAACCATCTTATAGCCTCATCTCATTAGTTCTACTAACAGCCACTGTTAACCTTTCGTTCTTAGGTATGCATGCGACTTTGCAAAAAACATGGTTTCCACAATTCAGTCCAAGAGAGATAGATTCAGGAAAATTTCCTCCATCAAAAAACTTAGGTATGAACATAGGAACATGTAACCAATCCCAGAACCAGAAAACTCGAAATCAAACCAGAAAACAATAGAAACTCGAAATCAATCTCATAACTAATAAAGAACTCGAAAACAATCCCAGAAACAGAGGAGAATTTAAAAACCAATTTTAGAAAAATAAGGAAGTCTACAACTAAACCCAAAAAACAGAAATTGAATTGAAATCCAAAAACACAGAAAATCTGTAACACACAAAAACAAATTGAGAAATAAACCCAAAAATGATTTAATCTTAAGAGTGTTCTCTGATACCACTTAATGAAACTCTCCCTAGGACACTCCATTTTTATTTTGGTTGGATCGAACAAGAACAGATGATAGATGCTTGATTTTGGTTGGATAGATGAATGACAATTTCTGGATAGATAGATGGATCGATAGGTCAAACTGAGGTTGCCGGATGGCCTCAGATACACCAATCTCTTGTTCTGGACATGACACAACAGTCAACAGGAGAGTTTCTGATTTGCTTTGGGGTTTACACACCTCCACAATCAGGATGTTCATAAGAACAATGAATTATCAGATAGAAAAGAAAATGATTTTAATAAAATGATGATTGAAGTTTCTAATACATGCCCGACCAGAATATAAAGAAAAGAGTTAGATTGCTGCATGAGCAGCCTAGAATGCATAAAAACAAGGAAATAACTAAGCAAGTTGCATGAACAACATAGAAAACATAAAACAGACAATGTAGTAAATGCTGGTGGTTGGATGGTTGAGACAATGTTAGTTGCAGCCTTCCGTTAATGAATTTCAACCAAGCTTTTCTTCACTCTTCTATAGCCCATTATCTTGATAGAACATGAGCCCAAGTTCTATTTAATAGCCCAATACGTTCAGCATCAAGTCTATTATTTTCTCTCAGTCCAGAACTTTGTGAATCATCCCAATAAGATTCAGAATAAATCCCATAGGTTGGACAACACCAGGCCTTCCCTCTGGTCCAAACCAATACATCATACCTTCGTGACTACTGTTGATCAGGATTGCATCATCTCCTCTCCCATGTCAAATCCTTTTTTTAAGAGTGTATAAACCTTCCAAATCAAGCTTGAATGCAGCTACTTTCTGATACAGAATTTGGTTACTTCTTCTCAGCACAAACAAGCTTCCTCGTTCGAAAAAAACCTGCTGCAATCCTCTGACAATCCACAAGTAATCCAAAAGGTTGAACTGTAAGTATGACATAGGTCTGATCAGAAGTTCACAAGTTAAATTCTTAGTACTTTCACCTTGATCAACCAAAGTATACACAAATTATGCAGCAGTAGATGAATCTTCAAGCACTTCGTCTGTTCTCGTGGTTTGATCAGATACATGAACACATACAACTTGGGTTTCCTTCTCTGGTTTCCGAACGCTGATTGGTTGATTCCAGCACCATATCTTCTTTCTTCTCAACAAGTTCTTCTTGTCCAGTTACAACCGCAGGCAAATGAGACTCTTGTGGTTGATTATGTTGTTCAGGCTTTGTAGGTAGCATGATTCTCCACTTGGTACCATCATCACACGATCTTCTCTGATTTGAGACATCACAGCTTCCACTTGCAACAGATTAATTCTTACTGCTGGTGGATTAGCTTTTCCTTTTGAATCAGCCATGGGTATTATTAGTTTGAGTTGAGATGCTGATGATGGTACATTCTTCCGAGTTGGTCTCCTTCCATTTTGTTCCTTCACAGCCTCAGGGAAGTCTTTTGATATGTACCTCTTATCAATGATTATCTGAAGCTCCTCCCAAGTTGTGATTGCTGGTTTTCCTAGATACCAACGTTTCTCCTCTTCTTTTTAAAACCATCTTATAGCCTCATCTCATAGTCTACTAACAGCCACTGTTAACCTTTCGTTCTTAGGTATGCATGCGACTTTGCAAAAAACATGTTTCCACAATTTCAGTCCAAGAGAGATAGATTTCAGGAAAATTTCCTCCATCAAAAAACTTAGGTATGAACATAGGAACATGTAACCAATCCCAGAACCAGAAAACTCGAAATCAAACCAGAAAACAATAGAAAACTCGAAATCAATCTCATAACTAATAAAGAACTCGAAACAATCCAGAAACAGAGGAGAATTTAAAAACCAATTTTAGAAAAATAAGGAATCTACAACTAAACCCAAAAAACAGAAATTGAATTGAAATCCAAAAACACAGAAAATCTGTAACACACAAAACAAATTGAGAAATAAACCCAAAAATGATTTAATCTTAAGAGTGGTTCTCTGATACCACTTAATGAAACTCTCCCTAGGACACTCCATTTTTATTTTGGTTGGATCGAACAAGAACAGATGATAGATGCTTGATTTTTGGTTGGATAGATGAATGACAATTTCTGGATAGATAGATGGATCGATAGGTCAAACTGAGGTTGCCGGATGGCCTCAGATACACCAATCTCTTGTTCTGGACATGACACAACAGTCAACAGGAGAGTTTCTGATTTGCTTTGGGTTTACACACCTCCACAATCAGGATGTTCATAAGAACAATGAATTATCAGATAGAAAAGAAAATGATTTTAATAAAAATGATGATTGAAGTTTCTAATACATGCCCGACCAGAATATAAAGAAAGAGTTAGATTGCTGCATGAGCAGCCTAGAATGCATAAAAACAAGGAAATAACTAAGCAAGTTGCATGAACAACATAGAAAACATAAAACAGACAATGTAGTAAATGCTGGTGGTTGGATGGTTGAGACAATGTTAGTTGCAGCCTTCCGTTAATGAATTTCAACCAAGCTTTTTCTTCACTCTTCTTAGCCCATTATCTTGATAGAACATGAGCCCAAGTTCTATTTAATAGCCCAATACGTTCAGCATCAAGTCTATTATTTTCTCTCGGTCCAGAACTTTGTGAATCATCCCAATAAGATTCAGAATAAATCCCATAGGTTGGACAACACCAGGCCTTCCCTCTGGTCCAAACCAATACATCATACCTTCGTGACTACTGTTGATCAGGATTGCATCATCTCCTCTCCCATGTCAAATCCTTTTTTTAAGAGTGTATAAACCTTCCAAATCAAGCTTGAATGCAGCTACTTTCTGATACAGAATTTGGTTACTTCTTCTCAGCACAAACAAGCTTCCTCGTTCGAAAAAAACCTGCTGCAATCCTCTGACAATCCACAAGTATTCCAAAAGGTTGAACTGTAAGTATGACATAGGTCTGATCAGAAGTTCACAAGTTAAATTCTTAGTACTTTCACCTTGATCAACCAAAGTATACACAAATTATGCAGCAGTAGATGAATCTTCAAGCACTTCGTCTGTTCTCGTGGTTTGATCAGATACATGAACACATACAACTTGGGTTTCCTTCTCTGGTTTCCGAACGCTGATTGGTTGATTCCAGCACCATATCTTCTTTCTTCTCAACAAGTTCTTCTTGTCCAGTTACAACCGCAGGCAAATGAGACTCTTGTGGTGATTATGTTGTTCAGGCTTTGTAGGTAGCATGATTCTCCACTTGGTACCATCATCACACGATCTTCTCTGATTTGAGACATCACAGCTTCCACTTGCAACAGATTAATTCTTACTGCTGGTGGATTAGCTTTTCCTTTTGAATCAGCCATGGGTATTATTAGTTTGAGTTGAGATGCTGATGATGGTACATTCTTCCGAGTTGGTCTCCTTCCATTTTGTTCCTTCACAGCCTCAGGGAAGTCTTTTGATATGTACCTCTTATCAATGATTATCTGAAGCTCCTCCCAAGTTGTGATTGCTGGTTTTCCTAGATACCAACGTTTCTCCTCTTCTTTTTAAAACCATCTTATAGCCTCATCTCATAGTCTACTAACAGCCACTGTTAACCTTTCGTTCTTAGGTATGCATGCGACTTTGCAAAAAACATGTTTCCACAATTTCAGTCCAAGAGAGATAGATTTCAGGAAATTTCCTCCATCAAAAAACTTAGGTATGAACATAGGAACATGTAACCAATCCCAGAACCAGAAAACTCGAAATCAAACCAGAAAACAATAGAAAACTCGAAATCAATCTCATAACTAATAAAGAACTCGAAAACAATCCCAGAAACAGAGGAGAATTTAAAAACCAATTTTAGAAAAATAAGGAATCTACAACTAAACCCAAAAAACAGAAATTGAATTGAAATCCAAAAACACAGAAAATCTGTAACACACAAAACAAATTGAGAAATAAACCCAAAAATGATTTAATCTTAAGAGTGGTTCTCTGATACCACTTAATGAAACTCTCCCTAGGACACTCCATTTTTATTTTGGTTGGATCGAACAAGAACAGATGATAGATGCTTGATTTTTGGTTGGATAGATGAATGACAATTTCTGGATAGATAGATGGATCGATAGGTCAAACTGAGGTTGCCGGATGGCCTCAGATACACCAATCTCTTGTTCTGGACATGACACAACAGTCAACAGGAGAGTTTTCTGATTTGCTTTGGGTTTACACACCTCCACAATCAGGATGTTCATAAGAACAATGAATTATCAGATAGAAAAGAAAATGATTTTAATAAAAATGATGATTGAAGTTTCTAATACATGCCCGACCAGAATATAAAGAATGAGTTAGATTGCTGCATGAGCAGCCTAGAATGCATAAAAACAAGGAAATAACTAAGCAAGTTGCATGAACAACATAGAAAACATAAAACAGACAATGTAGTAAATGCTGGTGGTTGGATGGTTGAGACAATGTTAGTTGCAGCCTTCCGTTAATGAATTTCAACCAAGCTTTTTCTTCACTCTTGTTAGCTCATTATCTTGATAGAACATGAGCCCAAGTTCTATTTAATAGCCCAATACGTTCAGCATCAAGTCTATTATTTTCTCTCGGTCCAGAACTTTGTGAATCATCCCAATAAGATTCAGAATAAATCCCATAGGTTGGACAACACCAGGTCTTCTCTCTGGTCCAAACCAATACATCATACCTTTGTGTCTACTGTTGATCAGGATTGCATCATCTCCTCTCCCATGTTAAATCCTTTTTTTAAGAGTGTATAAACCTTCCAAATCAAGCTTGAATGCAGCTACTTTCTGATACAGAATTTGGTTACTTCTTCTCAGCACAAACAAGCTTCCTCCTGGTTCGAAAACAACGTGCTGCAATCCTCTGACAATCCACAAGTATTCCAAAAGGTTCAACCGAAAGTATGACATAGGTCTGATCAGAAGTTCACAAGTTAAAGTCTTAGTACTTTCACCTTGATCAACCAAAGTATACACCAATTCCGCAGCAGTAGATGAATCTTCAAGCACTTCGTCTGTTCTCGTGGTTTGATCAGATACATGAACACATACAACTTGGGTTTCCTTCTCTGGTTTCCGAACGCTGATTGGTTGATTCTAGCGCCATATCTTCTTTCTTCTCAACAATTTCTTCTTGTCTAGTTACAACCGTAGGCAAATGAGACTCTTGTGGTTGATATGATGTTCAGGCTTTGTAGGCAGCATGATTCTCCACTTGGTACCATCATCACACGATCTTCTCTGATTTGAGACATCACAGCTTCCACTTGCAACAGATTAATTCTTACTGCTGGTGGATTAGCTTTTCCTTTTGAATCAGCCATGGGTATTATTAGTTTGAGTTGAGATGCTGATGATGGTACATTCTTCCGAGTTGGTCTCCTTCCATTTTGTTCCTTCACAGCCTCAGGGAAGTCTTTTGATATGTACCTCTTATCAATGATTATCTGAAGCTCCTCCCAAGTTGTGATTGCTGGTTTTCCTAGATACCAACGTTTCTCCTCTTCTTTTTAAAACCATCTTATAGCCTCATCTCATAGTCTACTAACAGCCACTGTTAACCTTTCGTTCTTAGGTATGCATGCGACTTTGCAAAAAACATGTTTCCACAATTTCAGTCCAAGAGAGATAGATTTCAGGAAAATTTCCTCCATCAAAAAACTTAGGTATGAACATAGGAACATGTAACCAATCCCAGAACCAGAAAACTCGAAATCAAACCAGAAAACAATAGAAAACTCGAAATCAATCTCATAACTAATAAAGAACTCGAAAACAATCCCAGAAACAGAGGAGAATTTAAAAACCAATTTTAGAAAAATAAGGAATCTACAACTAAACCCAAAAAACAGAAATTGAATTGAAATCCAAAAACACAGAAAATCTGTAACACACAAAACAAATTGAGAAATAAACCCAAAAATGATTTAATCTTAAGAGTGGTTCTCTGATACCACTTAATGAAACTCTCCCTAGGACACTCCATTTTTATTTTGGTTGGATCGAACAAGAACAGATGATAGATGCTTGATTTTTGGTTGGATAGATGAATGACAATTTCTGGATAGATAGATGGATCGATAGGTCAAACTGAGGTTGCCGGATGGCCTCAGATACACCAATCTCTTGTTCTGGACATGACACAACAGTCAACAGGAGAGTTTTCTGATTTGCTTTGGGTTTACACACCTCCACAATCAGGATGTTCATAAGAACAATGAATCATCAAATAGAAAAGAAAATGATTTTTCTAAATATGATGATTGAAGTTTCTGATACCTGCACAACCATAATATATAGAAAGAGGTAGAATTGCTGCATGAGCAGCCTAGAAAGCATAAAACAAGGAAATAACTAAGCAAGTTGCATGAGCAACATAGAAAACATAAAACAAACATTGCAGTAAATGTAGGTGGTTGGATGGTTGAGACAATGGTGGTTGCAGATCTCTTCATGAATTTCGACCAAACTTTTTCTTCTCTTCTTAGCCCATTTTCTTGATAGAACAAAAACCCAAGACCTATTTAATGGCCCAATAAGTTCAACATCAAGTCTATTATTTTCTTTTGGCCCAGAACTTCGTGAATGATCCCAATAAGATTCAGAATAAATCTCATAGATTGAACAACGCAAGGTCTTCCCTCTGGTCCAAACCAATACATCATACCTTTGTGTCTACTGTTGATCAGGATTGCATCATCCTATCTCCCTTCAAAAGAATTGGACAACAAATCCTTTTTTCAAGAGTGTACGAAGCTTCCAAATCGAGCTTGAATGCAGCTGATTTCTGGTACAAAGTTTTGTTACTTCTTTACACACAAAATTTTCCTCCTGGTTTGAAAACAACCTGCTGCAATCAACTAACAATCCACAAGTAATCCATAAAGTTGAACTGTAAGTATGACATAGGTCTGATCAGAAGTTCACAAGTTAAAGTCTTAGTACTTTCCCCTTGATCAACCAAAGTATACACCAATTCCGCAGCAGTAGATGAATCTGCAAACACTTCCTCTGTTCTCTTGGTTTGATCAGATACATGAACACACACAACTTGAGTTTCCTTCTTTGCTTTCCGAACGCTGATTGGTTGATTCTAGCCCCATATCTTCTTTCTTCTCAACAAGTTCTTCTTGTCTAGTTACAGCTGCAGGCAAATGAGACTCTTGTGGTTGAATATGATGTTCAGGCTTTGTAGGCAGCATGATTCTCCGCTTGGTACTATCATCATACAATCTTCTCTGATTTGAGATACCATAGCCTCCACCTGCAACAGATTAATGTTTACTGTTGGTGGATTAGCTTTTCCTTTGAATCAGCCATGGTTTTTCTTAGTTTCAGTTGAGATTGCTGATGATGGTACTTTCGTACGAGTTGGTCTCCTGCCATATTGTTCCTTCACAGCCTCAGGGAAGTCTTTTGGTATGTACCTCTTATCGATGATTTTTTGAAGCTCCTCCCAAGTTGTGATTGCTGGTTTTTCTTTTATTCCAACATTTCTCCACTTCTTTCTACCACCATCTTATAGCCTCACCTCATAGTCTACTAACAACCACTGTTAACCTTTCATTCTTGGGAATGCGACTGTGCCATAAACATGTTTCCACACTTGCAGTCCAAGAGAGAAAGATTTGAGGAGAATTTCCTCCATAATAAACTTAAGTATGAACATAGGAACGTGTAACCAATCCTAGAACCAGAAACCTCGAAATCAAACCAAAACACAATAGAGAACTCGAAATCAATCCAAGAAATAATAAAGAACGCGAAAAAAATCCAAGAAATAATAAAGAACGCGAAAACAATCCAAGAAACAGAGGAGAATTTGGAAATCAATCTTAGAAAAATAGAGAATCTACAACTAAACCCAGAAAACATAAACTAAATTGAAACCCAGAAACATAGAAAACTCTGTAGCAGACAAAGGATTGAGAAATAAACCCAAAATTATTTGATCTTCAGAATGGTTCTCTGATACCACTTGATGAAACCCTCCCTAAGATACTCCACTCTGATTTTGGTTGGATCGAACAAGAACAGATGACAAATGCTCGATTTTAGGATTGATAGATGAATGGCAGTTTATGGACAGATAGATGGATTGGTAGGTTAAATTGAGGTTGCGGAATGGCCTCACATACACCACTCTCTTTTTCTGGATATGACACACCAGTCATCAGGAGAGGTTGCTTATTTGCTTCGGGTTTATACACCTCCACAATCAGGATGTTCATAAGAACAATGAATCATCAAATAAAAAAGAAAATGATTTTTATAAAAAATAATGATTGAAGTTTCTGATACATGCACGACCATAATATATAGAAAGAGGTAGTCTTGCTGCATGAGCAGCCTAGAAATCATAGAAACAAGAAAATAACTAAGCAAGCTGCATGAACAACATAGAAAACATAAAACAAACGATGCAGTAAATAAAGGTTGCTGGATTGGTTAAACAATGTTTGTTGCAGCCTTCCTTTCATGAATTTCAACCAAGCTTTTTCTTCAATCTTCTTTAGCCCATTATCTTGATAGAACATAATCCCAAGTCCTTATTTAATAGCCCAATACGTTCAGCATCAAGTCTATTATTTTCTCTCGGTTCTGAACTTCGTGAATGATCCCAAGAAGATTCAGAATAAATCTCATAGGCTGAACAACACCAGGTCTTCCCTCTGGTCCAAACCAATACAGCATACCTTTTTGACTACTGTTGATCAGGATTGCATCAAACCTCGATCACACTGTCTCTTGTTTCGTTTCGATTGGAGTTATCGTTGCAACTTTACGATAAAAAAGTAAAGACTTGTTTTCTCGTATGAATTCAAACTGATCGTATAAAACGGCAATGGTTGACTTAACACCGAGGTTGCCTCAACTATACAGTTAATTTAAAACTATTTATAAACTGACGTTGTACCAAAGGTGTTTTCTCAGAGAAATTATAAAAATGTTTAATTCGAAAAACGGCCCGAAAAGGTCTAAAACGCGGCTAAAATCCCACTTATGATTTTAGACAAGATTGAGCCCAAGGATACTGTGACGGTTTATCTACTGCTCATGAGCGAAGATAAATGTCAAGTTCCGGAAGATAAATGTTAAGTTTCGAGGGATAATTATGAAGATCAAAGAAAAAATGGAATATTTTTGCAAAAAAATAAACTCAACTCGGGGCCGAAAAGGAAAGAAGAGACTGCCTTAAAGTTGAGTATATAAGGAACACCAAGGTTTGAGACGAGGGCGACACATCAAATTTAGCACTTAGAGGAATTTAGGCAATTTTCTGTTTTCTATTCTCGAGTTGCGACTCAACTAGGTTAACAAGTCTTAGGTAGTTTGTAACATCCCGAGTTGTGATATGTTGAAATGCTTAAGAGAATTGATTTGACTACCTATGTCAGCAAAGTTGACTTACCTTTTCCGTCACACATCCATTTAGAACTCCAGAGTTAAGCGTGCTTGGGCTGGAGTAGTGAAAGGATGGGTGACCTATCGGGAAGTGATTCGCGATACCGTGCTAGTGAGGCCAAAACACGGGGAAAGGTCGGGTGGTGATTGCAGGGACAGTAAACAATGATTTCGAGCCTTGAAAAAATTAACGCACCGACCGTCGGACAGAGGTGGGGCCCATGAGCCCGATAGAGGGATGGGTGACTCACCGGTAGGGGGACCCGAGAGGCGTCTTGAGACCTGTCATGGGGCGCAACGAGGGCGTTGTGTTCTTTGAGAGGGGGTGAATTGTAAACATCCCGAGTTGTGATATGTGGAAATGCTTAAGAGAATTGATTTGACTACCTATGTCACCAAAGTTGACTTACCTTTTCCGTCACACATCCGTTTAGAACTCCATGGTTAAGCGTGCTTAGGCTGGAGTAGTGAAAGGATGGGTGACCTATCGGGAAGTGATTGGCGATACCGTGCGAGTGAGGCCAAAACACGGGGGAAAGGTCGGGTGGTGATTGCAGGGTCAGTAAACAATGATTTCAAGCCTTGGAAAATTAATGCACGGCCGTCGGACGGGATGGGGCCCATGGGCCGAGAGAGCGGGCGTGGGTAGTTCATTAATCGTGGGCGATCGGGGTGTTACATAGTTAGTACTAGGGAACTCGCCAGCAGCTCTTGCGGTCGTGGCTTTATCTGTTGTGACGCTCATTTATTCGTAATAAGATCTTCTTTCCTCTCTTTCGTTTTTATCGATTTATTATTTCCTCTGTTTTTATTGCCTGCTTGCTTGACGTTTGGCTTAGCAGAAATCCGAGACCTCTGGGAAAGGTAGGATCTCTTAACTTTCCTCGTTTTTAAAGAAAATCGACGGTGCAAATTTCGGTTCCCATAGTTTTGGCGCTATAACGAGGGGGTACATATCAATCTAACTCTCCACCACAAACGCTCGATCAGACATGTCTACTGACAATAAAAACCAACCGAAAAACTCGCCATGATGGAATCATCGGTGACAACGTCAATACTCCAGCAGTGAACGTTCCCACTGTTAGCGCCGATGCCAACACCGCGGCGTTCAAGGAGGTAAAAAAGATGTTCTTCGCTTTTGAAAAGAAGTTGGAAGAACAGGAAAAACTCATGGGATCTCTCGCTAAACAGGTAGAAACCCTAACAGCGAGGGCCCAAGCAGTTCATCCTCGCGGAACCACTAGGGTCCGCGGGAGAAAACTCGACTTCGCAACTCCGCTAGACAGGCCTGGAAAATAGCGGGAAAATCCATCAGGATAAATCCCGAAGAGACAACCCCTGCTTAGAAGAACTCTGAAAACCCTCCACCACTGGAGCATGGAACAGAGAAATACGTGGTCGAACATGTCAACTTGGATCCCAGTCATTAGTCCGATAATTCGGAAGAAGACGCTGACGTACTTCAGAGAAGAAAAAGAATCCACGTGGCACATGAAGACTCCATGTTCGACAAACCCATGACCAAAGAAGAATAAAACATCTTCTGGGTAGAACAGGAGAAGCTAGCTGAAGAGCAAACTCAGATAACTCGCGGAAAACGCCAAAGAGGTCGAAAAAACCCATTGGATATGATCTCGATGTTTGTGATCGCTGTGATTACATCACGGAAACGGTTGCGGAAGTAAGAGCAGTGAAATCTCAAATTCACCACATTACTAGCGCAGCGTCCGAAGTCGATTGACTGCTCGAGAAAGCTAAGAAGACACCCTTCACAGCTCACATCACCGATACCAAAGTATCAGATCCTGGAAAGATCAAGGTACCCACCTACAACAGTACGACTGGTCCCAAGACGCATCTACAAGCCTTCAAGATCAACAATGGGAAGGGCAAAATTCAGAGAGAACAAAAGAGACACTGGCCATTGCCGCCTCTTCATCGAGAACCTCCAAGAACCAGCGCTCGTTTGGTTCTCCCGCCTTAAGCGAAATTCCATCAGAAGTTTCTGACAATTCGCTTTGGAGTTTCTCAAACAATTGTCTATGTTCATATACCGAAAAACCTCTAATATCAACCTTTGGAGCCCGGCTCAAAAGGAAGACGAACCTCTCTGCGACTTCATGAACAGATTCAAAATCGTCATGTTTAGACTAAGCGGAGTAAGCGACAAAGTGGCCATAGATGCGCTCAGTAAAACGCTCTGGTACAAGTTAAAATTCAGGAAGTGGATAACCCTCGACAAGCCGTGCACGATCCAAGATGCACTCCACAAAGCAACGGACTACATCATCATCGAAGAGGAGACCAAGGTCTTTTCTCAAAAGCATAAGCTGATGAAGGCGTCCTCAAAGATTCAGCATTGGACCAGAAGCCGAAAAAGAAAAACTCACGTAAAGACAAGTACTTCCATCACGAGGGAGAAGATCTCTAGTGAGCGCATATCTATGCCATCAACTCCAGATCAGAACAAGGGCGAACAAAGGGTGACACATGGACACGAAATTTGAATTACGATGAGAACACCTTCTGCGACTTCCATCAGACCCGAGGCCACAAAAACATAAACTTCAAAGTTCTTGGGGCAAGGCTGGCTGCAAAGTTTCTCGCAGGAGATCTCTCTGATATATAACTAGTGTAAAGAATCTCATCCGCGATTCTGATCGCCCCCCCCCCCTCAAAGACTAATAAAACCCCGCAATCGAAGAAGTCTTCTCAGGGGTAATGACAACAATCGTTGTAGAGTAAACATGATCATTGGAGGATTGCAAATACTGCAGCGATACGGTATCATCAATCAAGTCTTATTCGTGGAAAGCTGAATCAATTGCAAGCAGGCCAAGTTGGTCTCCACCCTGAAACGTTCCAAATAGAGCCATCACTTTCAAAGAAGAAGAAGCCTGTGGAATCGACCAGCCCCAGAGCAACCCGCTCGTTATCGATCTTGTAATCAGGGATTTTAAAGTCGCCAGAATCCTCGTGGACATGGGAAGCACGGTCAACATCATCTTCCGCGACACTCTCAAAAGGATGAACGTCAAGCTGGGAGAAGTCATACCAATGGCAAAACCGTTAACCGTTTTTCGAGCATAACGTCGATGACTCTCGTATCGATGAAACTCCTGGTCATGGAAAGGAAGTCATGAAAATCGTTGACTTTACGGTTGTCGAAAACCCAACCATCTACAGGCGTCATCATGGGAACTCCTTGGTTAAATGCCATGAAGGCCGTCCCATCGACTTATCATCTAGACATCAAATTATCGACTCCTAACGGGATTGCTGCAATATGGGGATGCCATACACAGTCGCGACTTTGCTACCTAGCCGAATACAAACTGAGGCAAGTCACGACTACCGCGATGGTAAGACCAAAACGCGCAAAGATAACTCAGCCATTGGCTGAAAACATGACAGCGTGCTGGTTAAGGTTTATTACTAAGCAGGCAATCTATCCAATTAACCCTACAAACTACTCTTGCCAAGAGAGGTCAAATTGTAGTACTTAGGGATCGAATCCACATAGAACGAGGGAACACAACAGATTTTGATTCCTAAAGGTTTAGCTAGGTAAGCTATAAATAGGGAGTTTGTAATGAGGATTTATTCCAAAAAGGAAATTTGCTAATAGGTCAACTGATTAAAATAAGAAAAATATAGATCTAGGGTTTCAGGTAAGTAAATTATAATGAATAAGATGCAGCAAATTATGAAATATGCAAGGACCTTAATCACAATCAAATCCCCTCTCGTTCCAACTCTTGTATGCGAAGAGAGAAGTCGACCATCGATCGACGGCAAAGGCCTGGTATCGATCGACGGTTATAGGACATGAAGTGTGTCCGCTAGTTTAGTTAAACCAGCTCTCGCATGTATCACAACCTAACTCAATGGAATCAATTCAGGGAAAGAACCTATTCTGGTAGTTGTCTATGTCCTAGGTTCGGGGTTCTAGTTAGCTAATTTAGAACACAAACATTAAACACAATTCCAAAGATGGATACCTTTTCATCCTAGCTATCCTATTTTTGGGGATAATCCATCAACACCATAATGAACCCTAAATCTAACAAGAGAATTACTTAGACATAATCATAGAAATCATAATAAACTAAATAATAAAATGCATAGAATAGATAATGGGGGTTCCAATACAAATCTCTTAAGAAGATCAGATCTTCTCCCCAAAACTACTAAAAACTCTAAATAATATTATGCTATGAAATCTCTGTCACGTGTTGTGTCTTTTGCCTAAACAATGGCAAGACCTTATAAACTAGGTCAAAAGTCGTCGAGGGACATTCTTGTAAATTATCTTGACTTGGGCTTGAAGTCGGCTAATTTCTCTGCGCGTAGACCGTCGATCGACAGCAAGCATGCACCGTCGATCGATGGTCAGGCTTAACCTCGACTCTGACTGAAAAACAACTCGATATCTTTTCTGAATGCTATACAAAGCTCCATTATATCCGTAATGCTTCAAAACGTACCTTGATCTGAAAAGACTCTAAAACACAGTCTAGACATATATAGCCGACTCCAAATAGGGTCTGAATGATAGTCTTAAACTGGTAAATAACAAGGTATATCAACTCCCCTAGACTTAACCTTTTGCTTGTCCTCACATAATTCATAAGCATGATTATCACCCTACTATATCGCAACCACGTCGAATAGTGCCAATCAAAGAGAAACTTTATATGCTTTATCCTATTAGGAACCACCTATTATATCAGCAACTCAACAAATACTAATCTGACTCACCCTCTACTGATCTCATTTCTTTGCATAAATAAAGTGCAGGCTTTACCTCGAGAGTATCGATCAGAGGACACATAGACTCAACTCCTGCAAACCTGTATGTATAGTTATAAAGCCTTTTCTGATCCCTCTCTTTCCTCTTTTCTTTCAAAGTCTTATAAATCTTAAATTCAATGGACAATGATGCTGCTACAGTCCATATTGCCATCTCCTATTCGATTTTTTTTATTATTTTTTTTTGAATACAGAGTTGTAGGCGAATAATGGGGTCATCGGTAATGTACCTACCCTCGCTGCCAACAATGTGTGATCATTCCTTTGAATTAGAATAATGGGGTCATCGGTAATGTACCTACCCCTCTGCATCTCAGGAAACCATCGTAATCTTTTCTATTATAGATATTGAAGAGAAAGAGAGAAAGGAAATCAGAATTAACAAACTAGTACCTTACATACTTGCAGAAGGAATCTGATGCAATGTATACAAATCCCCAAAGCAAGCAAAGTAGTCAGTAATAATTTGGAGATCAGATTTGGTTCCTTTAGACTCTTTTAGTAAGCGTGATCTAATGGAAGGATGATCCACTTTCGCATCTCTAATACTCTCTGCAATCAACATGTCTAAGAATGGTGCTAAAGTATGGTTAGTTAATAAATAAGTTCTGATCATAATCCCTTTCTTGACTCTATTGAAACTATTTGAAAAACTTTAATAAATAAAAACTCAAAATAGATAAAAGCATCAGCGACCTCCCCCAGACTTGAATGACATTGTCCCCAGTGATATCTCATCGGGTTTGGTTAATAAAACTAAAGCATAAGTAAAAGGCTGAGAGGAATTCGAGGTTACCAAACTCCCTAAGGAGCGTCGACCGATGGTGGGTTGTGGGTGTCGACCGATGGTAGACCATCCAAGCCGTCGACCGATGATGAGGTATCGACTGATGGTGATTTCAAACTGTTATGCTCCTCTAAACAGTGGGTTGACTTGCCCTTAGGCTTGGTTATTGTCTTAAGCTTAACGTTATGACTTCTGGATTCGGAAGGTGGGTTATAAAACCAATGTGGAAAGCTAGTATCTACATATTCGCTGCATGTCCCAAACCATGCACTGATATAACCTCTTGCAGCCGTGTCTGCTCTGTCATGCTGATTTTCCCATCTTCTTCTGAGTGAAAGACAATGTGTGCATCCCCTCTTCAATTATTTGAATTCGTTCCGTTAGCATATTAATTCTGGCATATGTGGGCTCTGAGATGTCTTCCAAACTCTCGTCGATACTTTCCTTCATTATGTCCTGAGAAAAGTAAAATCCATCGAGCTTGGTCATGTAATAAGTCCTCTGTAACCAGTATCTTCCCAGATGTGCGTCATGACCGTCGATCGATGCCCAAATATTGTCGTCTATCGTTGCTGAGTTGACTGCCTCACCTGATGTCTGATTTCTGAATAGATTCCCTGCTCCATTGACCATGGCTAGTATGTCTGAGATATCGTCCTTGGATACATTTAGAATTCTTCCATCCATTGCACGTGCATATCCATCTGGGTCTCTCATGATTCCAAACACATCTGGTCTGCGGTAGCCTTAATCATCACCGTATCATGTCGGGTCTTCGTCGATTGATGGTACAGAGTCACCGTCAATCGATTCCGCATTCCAGCTTCCATAAGATCCTCTGAAATTTTCAGATTCTTTGAGTGCAAAGGCATGGTACTCGACTGCTTCTTCTTCAAGGTAGGACTCATCATACTCTTGGTTGTCAGGTTCTGGCATCCTCTCACGGTATTGTTGCTCGGTGTAGACGATCTCTTCTTGACTTTCTTCGTTGTTCTGATTTGGGGAAACACCTTCGTTCGATGGTGTTGTTCTCGTCAATCGATGCTAGAGGGTGGGATCCATGCTGGTTCTGGTTGAAGAGACCGTCAACTGCTGCCAAGGGTTGGGTGTCGATCTTTGTCCGCAGGCTCATCGTCTTGATCATATTTTCAGAAGCATGTAGCAATCAAACCTGGATCATTACCCAATTCTATCTGAGTATCTTTGTTCTTGACTTTAACAGGTTCATAGAAAATGTATGGATCAATCAAGGATATATACAACCTGTTTGTCTTCATGTCGCAGATACCTCCCATTGTTGCCATGAAAGCTCTTCCAAGGAGTAAGGAGGAGTTCCAATCAATCTTTATGTCCATCACATGGAAGTCTACTGGAACTATGGCATTGCGATTCTGCACTGGGACGTCTCTGGCCATCCCTCTTGGGATTACTTTGGAGTATTCCACAAAGGTGAAAGAATCACTAGAAGGCCCCACTTTCAGGTTTAGCCTCTCTACCATTACTCTAGGCAAAATTTTAACTACTTCTCCAGTGTCGCAGAGGGCGTTAAGATACTCGTGACCTTTGACATAACATGGGATCAAAAACTCCTCAGGGTCACTTTTCTTCTTGAGAGTAGTCCACTTCTTCGTCCTCTCCTTGAGGTCATTGAACATGCGCTCTATGTTCTTTTCTGTTTCCCTGGATTCCCTGGGAAACATCCACAATATGTGAGTATAATATGCTTCATCAAATGGAGTATCTATAGGAATTTTAAAAAACTCCTTTAGCAAACCCATCCATCTCTTTGTCAGTTTCTTCTCTGCGAAGATGTTTGAGAATCTACTGCTTTCTCCTGGAGTGTCCCTTTGTTGTTATGGGATCATGTGTATTGGCATTATGTTCCAGGTCTGACGAATAGGCTGGCACTCATACTTGGTAGACGACTCGAATCTGTTGTTAGGGGCTGTCAATCGATGCTCTCTTCATGTCGTTATCGACGTTGGTGGATGCATATGAGGCGACTTATTCTGAAGGTTCCGTCAATCAACGGTCCGGCTCTGGCGTCGATCAACACCAATGCAAACTGCCGAAAGACGTGACACTTTCCAGCCAAAAATCTCCTTCTTGCAGCTACTCTCTCTTCACTTCTTGCCAAAAGTCTTCACCTATCATTGCATTGACGTGGTGCTTCTGACTAGCTTCCCCTTTCTCCTTAGTTAAGGCCTCATGTCTCTGAATGGCCTCATATGTTGGGACCACTTGATTATCCAACTTCTTGGCATGAGTGTTGAGGTTTTTCGAACTTGGTGTTGAAGTTCACTGCCATCTGCTGCTGCTGCTCCAGTATCCTATCAACCATAGCTTCTAACGTGCTCTCCTGAGGCTTCTGTTGCTGTGGATTCTGCTGAGGATTCTGATTGTAGTTACTCTTGTTGCCACCATAGGAGTTCCTGTTGTATCCTGGATTTCCTGGTCTCTGGTAACCGTTTCCACCAACAAAGTTCACATCCTCTTCCTTGTCTTTTTCTTCCAAGGCTTTCACTTCTTGCTTCTTAAGAAACTTTTGAACACTGTCCAACTTTGCCTTGACCTCATCTATCTGCTCCATGCTTAGATATGGAGCTGATTTCTTCCTTTCATAGTCAGTGTTCTTGGTGCTATTGCTGGACACCAAGTTCTCAATAAGTCTTGTTGCTTCTTCTGGACTCCTAGTGCTGAAGTTTCCTTCACTAGCGGTGTCTAAAACCATCTGGTATTGCAGATCAATACATCTGAAGAAGGCACTCAGTAGTTGCACTTCATTGAAGCCGTGGTGTGGGCAGTCTCTCTAGTAGGACTTGAATCTGAACCAGGAGCTTCTGAACGATTCCACATGTTCATGTGTGAATGTAGCAATCCTGCTTCTCAAGTCTTCTGCCCGTGCATCATCAAAGAAGTTGCGCACGAATGCATTCTTGATGTCTGTCCAGCATGTCAAAGATCCTGGTGGTAGTTGCTGCCAATGCGAAGCATCTCTAGCAAGTGAGTACTTGAAGAGCTTGCACAATATATAGTCCTCAGGGACTCCATTGGCCTTGATGGCAGAAACTAGATCCTCAAATTGCTCAAGATGATCCATAAGGTGCTTGTGTCACATTCCATGGTAAGGTGTATGCGAAAAAAGTGCGAAGAAGGACGGTTGATCTCAAAATCATTCCTCTGGAAAGTTAGAGAACGAATGGCAGATCTATTAGCATAAAATTGGTTTGGACGATTGTAGTATGCTAGTGTTTGTTGAGCAGCTTGGGCGGCCGCTTCAGGTTGAGCTACTGCAGCGTCTGCTTCTGGTTCAGGGATCATATCTCCATGTTCATCAATCCTCTGACATCTTGCGTTACGCAGATGACCTTCAAGGTCATACAGGTCCCCTATCTCGTCTCGAACCACCGTTAGTGTTGCAACCATTTTTCTGGAGTTACCGTCGATCGATCACAAAGGGGTACTGTCGATCGATGTTGATGACTCAGTATCGATCGGCGGCCGAGTGATGTTGTCGTTCTATGCTAGTCGTGTCTGCTTGCGGTTTGAACGTTCGATTGCAACGGGTCTGAAAAGAGTATTTCCTTGTTATTTTGGCTCTGGTACTGATGGGCATGCACCTGAAAAACAAGAAAAATAAATTATCAGTAACTTGTTGTAAAAGAAAAACCTAGACTAAACCCTAGAAAATAAATCTAATGGCGATCCTTGCTTCCAAGCAACAGCGCCAAATTTGACAACGTGCAGATTAAGGTTTATAATTAAGCAAGCAATCTATCAAATTAGCCCTATATACTACTCTTGCCAAGAGATGTCAAATTATAGTACTCAGGGATCGAATCCATCAGTACCATAATGAATCCTAAATCTAACAAGAGAATTACTAAGACAAAATCATAGAAGCATGATAAACTAAATAATAAAATGCATAGAATAGATAATGGGGTTCCAATACAAATCTCTAAAGGAATTCAGATCTTCTCCCCAAAACTACTAAAAACTCTAAATAATATTATGCTATAAAATCTTTGTCTTGTGTTGTGTCTTTTGCCTAAACAATGGCAAAACCTTATAAACTAGGTCAAACTCGTCCAGGGGCATTCTTGTAAATTATCTTGACTTGTTCTTTAAGTCAGTCAATTGCTCTGCGCATAGACCGTCGATCGACAACAAGCATGCACCGTCGATCGATGGTTAGGCTTGACCTTGACTCTGACTGAACAGCTACTGGATATCTTCTCTGAATGCTCTACCAAGCTCCATTATCTCCATAATGCTCCAAAACGTACCTTGACCTGAAAAGACTCTAAAACACAGTCTAGACATATATAGCAGATCCAAATAGGGTTCGAATGATAGTCTTAAACTGGTAAAGAACAAGGTCTATCAAAACACTTGGAATAAGACGATTTGACATAGTCTAATCAAGTAACGGTCTCGGACACCAAAAACCAGCAAGTTTTCGAGCCCAACGTGTTGAGAAGCTCCTATGATCCGAGAATTCTTGGTGGTTATTCAAGAAGAGGAGTCAACCGGTTTAGGAAGTGTGGTGAAGGATGAAGAAGCAATCTCCAAGGCGGCTTTTAGTGTTGAGGTGATTTGAGAGAGGCTGAAGCATCCTCATGTGGTTCCAGCAACAAGGTGGCGACTCATGAAAGAGAATCAACCAAAACTCATAAAGTGTTTGGTACTCAATGAAGAAGGATCTTGTATGTTCGAGCACTTCAACCTAACAAGAGGTTTGGTGAAAGGGGGGAGACCAAGATCGGTTCTAAAGAAGAGTACAAGAAGTGTTGGTGATGTGAAAGAGAAGTGATAATCTACCGTGCATCCCAAGAGGGCCGTTATCCAGGGTCTTTGTGTCCATCAAGAATATCTTAAGACACAAAGACCCATTGGCCAATCCCTATGCCTTGAGGAAGCTACTCTTTTTCCCTTACCAGGTTTTGTCTCAAAAAGGTTTTCCTTTTAAGGTTTTTCTTTTAAGGTTTTTTTATGAGGGGATTATTCAAGGTTCCAATCTTGACTAAGGATCACCTATAGTCAAGCTTGAGGGAGAGTGTTAACTTGAAGAAGGAAATGGAGCCAAAGATGAGTTTGGATTGAGATTGGGTCTTGTACACACTTAGGGCAAGAACTCCGGAGAGTGTTGGTCAAGGATTCAAGAGTGGATTGGGGAGTCGAGAAGTGTTTGAAGAGTGTGAAAAGATAAAGTTTAGGTCCATAAATGACTTAGACATCATTTGGAAAAGTTTGGGTGTTGGTAAAAAAATAGGGCGACCCGGAGTACGGACGGTACGGAACTGTACAGAACCGTACGGACCGTACAGATCGAGGTCGACCCAAACATGTTTTGGTTCGACATTTGGAGAAGCTTGGACAAGAATGCAAAAATATGGCGAGGTACAGACAGGAGGTCCATACCATTGACCGTACGGAAGCGAGATTGTACTAAACCTTCCCGGATCAACCAGATTTGATGATGTGCAAACTTAGGGCGCAAGATTCCTTACCTGAGAATCCTTGTGACTGTTTATGGATAAGGAAGGAGAGAAACGGTGTGGTCAATGAAAGGCTGTCTCTGACTGTAAAGGAAGAGCAGCCTTTACCATGTATCTAGCCACCTTTGTGTCTAGATTAAGAGGAGCCTATGCTTAGCCAATCATGCACTAGTCTCCTCTTTTACCAGAACCTGTTAACCAACCAGCTTCAGTCACCAAGATCAACCCAAGACTCAATCATAGGCGTACATCCTTCAAGCATTTATCAAATGTTAGATTGGGTTCTGATTTTTAAAGTTGTAAAAGCTTATAAATACTCATGTATGTTCTTTGGTTAATGTTAAGCAAGTAAGGGGGTTTCCCCTCCTTCTTCTTCACGAAACTCAGTCTCTCTAGTCTCCCTAATCGCTTAGTCTCTCCATAAACTCCCTAATCTAAACTACAAACACTCATCTCCATCTATCTCTCTAAATTGCCATCAGTCTCTTATTTTCCCCATTGGGGTTTGCTTCAGACAATAAAATATTTTACAACGCCCTGACCCAACCAAAAGAGATAAACCCGGAAGAAGAATTCGATCCAGCTACAACTAAGGTGATCGATACAGGCGCAACAACTGAGTAAACACACTCGCGGGCCAAATTGAACTAAGAGATGGCTTGATACTCGAAAGGGGTACGTAGGCAGATCATCAATAGAAGATTTCAGCTATCCCCCTCTCTAAAAGGGTGGGTGGGTGGGTGGGTACATATACAAAAACTCGTATACTACCACATTTTCAATATTCGCACTTGTACTCGACATTTTAAAAAGTAATCGATAATAAGAAAATGCAATAAAGATTTCTAGAAAGTCTTGCAAATATCTTTTGTCGCATAAACACCGCGAGATACATTCGGAAACACCCAAGTACGAACAGAATATTTATCGTACAACCCGGAAACAGAAATCTTCAAAATATCAGTCTAGCGAAAACTATTCAACCTTCCAAACGAAAAAAAAAACATTTTCTACATTATTTCACAAACATTTCTCGGTCACACGGTTGAACCGACTTCCGACCAAAACATGAGACGGCCTCGTTCTCAAACATTCGAACACACAAGTTATATTTCTTGGAAACAATACGAGACGTCGCGTAAAACCTTTGAAAATATATCTCCAATTTTGAAACGCAAAAACAGTTCGACCGCGACTATAAATTGCAAACGAGCACTTGATCTTACATAACATTCGTTGATTGGCCCCAGAAAATACATCAACCATTCTCTTTGGAGATCCAAGTTTTTGGTCAGCAGTTCCAGACGACTTAAAAACAGTCTTTAGAGAGATTCTCGATTCTTACCACACAAGTCGTATAAGCAGAGAACCTATCGCGGACTTTAAATTGGTACGAATCAGTTTTAAATCGCAACGGGTAACCTGATGGCCGATTAGTCATCGCAAAACCTTAAACCGAGAGTAAACCTATGTATTTCCCTAAACCAAGCACAAAGGTCTATAACATCTCAAGGCGTGATATCAAACTGATACGAGATCTTAAAACATGTCTCTTCGTTCATATCTAAACGTTCACGAAACTTCACATACGGCAACCCCTAGACATTAAAAATAACATGGCCACACTTGTCCGAAACAAACCCTTAAATAAAGAACAAATTCCTATAACCAGGACTACAATCTCACTCATCTTGAAAAGACGGGGCCTCAGCTTCGCTAACAGCAATGCCTGGGTCAGAGTCACGCAAACCCACTTCCATCAATCTTATCTTGAGACGCCATCCCCACATGAGATAATTCCTCAGAACCAGCGGAAAGGGGGAGAAGAATGTAGTCTGACTTCAGGCCAGTGAAGATCAAGTCGAAGTCTCCCTCGATCGCTGCCAGCACTTGCCTACGAGCAGACAGTCTATCCGCTTCAGCCTTTGGAGACGGGGCATTTCTCCCTTGAAGTAGCTTGACCTCACCAACATTACCTTCGGCAACGGCCAAAGAAATATCCCTGCTATGGATTTCCATCAAGGCATCTTGCCAATTTTTGATCCTCATCAAATTCAACTAGAATTCACTGCATAAGGCATCCCTTTCAAAGCCTTAACTTCCTCAACCCCACGGTTCATCGAACTCCCCTCGCCATGGATTTGATGTCTCAAACGGCTTACTTCCAAATATTTTGAATCTCTCGTTTTCTTCTCTTTAATCAAGAGACTGGCGGCTCGCCTAAGGTCTCTCTCAAGATCACTGATCTAGCTTCCGACTACGACCTACCAAAGGAGTGTTTGCTCTGAATCTCCCCTAGTCTCACTTCAAACTGTGACGACTTCTCCTTTGACTCAGAAAGCTCCTTTGTGTCTCGTAAACCTCGGAACCACAGTCACTTATCATCCTGTCGATCAGTGACATAAACTATACAGAAAATGAACGGAGCCAGAGGAGGAAAACACGTAAAAAAAAAACAAAGCCTTGCAACAAATTTCAGACCAAACCTTGGCACGATGCTCCTGCATCAAAGTGGATTGAGATTGTTGGAGTCAAAATCGGTCATGACGGAATCAAGGTCTCAAAGTCCCTGAAACATTTGTTTTTTAAAAAAAAAAAGATAACAAAAAGGAAACTAATACTAAAACTTTATAAAAATTCATAAAGGATTGTACAACAAGTTATCGGAAAAGACAATCGAGCAACAGAATTATTAAAATTGTCGTGTACAACTCACCCTTCAGCGAGTTGAATGGACCAAGCCCAACTCGCCTGATGGCGAGTTGGATGGTGTCTGTCCAACTCGCCATCAGCCGAGTTGGGATTGCTCGACCAACTTGCATGATGGCAAGTTGGATAAGCACCACCCGTCATGCTTCCGATCAGTATCTCCTTTGAACCTCGATCACATTGTCTCTTGTTTCGGCTCGATTGGAATTACCTGTGGAACTTTATGATAAAAACTTTAAAGACTTGTTTTCACGTATGAATTCAAACTGATCGTATAAAACGGCAATGGTTGACTTAAGACCGAAGTTGCTTTGACTATTCGTTTAATTTGAACTATTGATAAAGCTGACGTTGTACCAAAGGTGTTCTCTCGAAGAAATCGTAAAAACGTTTAAGTAAAAAACAACCCGAAAAGGTCTAAAACGCGGCTAAAACCCCACTTACAATTTTAGACGAGATTGAGCCCAAGGATACTATGACGTTTTATCTGTTGCTCTCAGAAGAAGATAAATGTCAAGTCTGAAAGAAAAATGTTAAGTTTCAAGGGACAATCATAAAGATCGAAGAAAAATGGAATATTTCACAAAGTGAAAACCTTGACTTGGGACAGAAAAGGAAAGAGGAAACCGCCTTAAAGAGGAGTATATAAGGAATGTCAAGGTTAGATACGAGAGGACACAACAATTTTTTTCACTTAGAGAGATTTAGGAAATTTTCCGTTTTCTATTCTCGACCTACGACTCAACTAGGTTTACAAGTCTTAGGTAGTTAGAACTAGGGAACTAGCCAACAGCTCTTGTGGGCGAGGATTTACTTGTTGTAACGCTCATTCACGAATTCAGAATAAGATCTTATTTACTTTATTTCCATTTTATTGATTTATTATTTTTTTGTTTTCATTGTCTGATTGCTTGACGTTTGGCTTAGCAGAAATCCGGAACCTCTATAAAAGTTAGGATCTCTTAACTTTCCTCGTTTAATGGAAATCAACGGTGTGAATTTTGGTTCCCACAGAGATGCTCCCAAAGGTGAACGCTTTGCCACAACGCTTTTAACATATCTCCTCCTTTTATCCATCACAGGATAACCACTCTCAAGATCACCACTAGGTCTCTTACGCCCATTTGGTGCATCCGAGATAGGTCTACCTTAAAAGAACACACAAAATACATATCCAAAAAATAGATATACCTTTAAAGTAGTAGAAAATGAGAGAACCATGTAATAAAAAATCTGCAAAAGAAGATGAATTAATGAGAAAGACATGAGACAAACAAATGGTAAATTGATATAAAGTTTGGTGTTTCAAGTTGTAAGAGATGTTGGAGAGTTTTAGTTTGTGAAAAAGGCAAGAGCTTTAAGCAAACAAAGACTTACCAAAGCTCTGCCATAGACACTTACCAAAATGCTCATATCTATTATGAAAGAATATATATGGGAGAAAACTCGGCTAGAGACTTCCAAGAAGACTTAAATGTTAGATGGCTTTAGAGATAACTTCCTTGGAAGTCTTCCAAGTCTGTCTCGATTCTGAAAAAACTGCATATCCAAAAGCATTCAAATGGCTTCAGAACATTGAAAAGGTTCAAAAATAAGGTAAGATTTTAAAACAACAAAAACAGTTTTCAAAATATAAGAGCTTTATACAACAAGAGGTTACCAAATAAAAAATAAGATTTATAGATCTACCTTTAAAGGAGTAGAAGATGAGAACCAAATATTGAAAACCTGCAAAAACAAAATAAATCAGTAAGAAAAACATGAGAAAAAAATGAGAAATTGGTTTAAATTTTGTTTTTTAAGTTCAAAGAGATTAGAGAGAGGTTCGAGAGTTTGCGAATGAGAAACATTACATTTTTTGTAGCTATTTGAGAGTAAGAGAGAGAATGTGTAAATTTTTCTTTATATATGGAAACAAAATCCAATAAAATTAAATATTTTCGATTCAGAAGACTTTCAAGTTTTTCCTTCTAATAGAAAACCTCCTAGAAGACTTACTTGAAAGTCTTATAGACCTTAAATTTACTATTCGCCCATAAGACTTCTGCGATAGTCTTCTAGTGCATTATTTGTTGGAAGACTTAAGTCACATAAACCCTAAATTCAAAATAACAAAATAACTAGAAATAAACACTTCATAAAACTTAAATCCAACTTTAAGAGTATTTAATATAGACAAAACTAAACACATATAAGTCAAAATTTAACTTTTTAAAAAAAAAAAAAAAGAGTTAAGTTTCCAAAATCTAGCCCTAAAAATACATACAATAGTACAACATATGTTACCAAAATGAACTTTAAATGTGTTTAATATACACAAAACAAAACACATATATGTTACAATTCAAGTTTACTAGATCTTAATTTATATCATTTACAAATATTTATAATTACATTATTTCACTTTTTCCCACATCAAAATATTTTTTTATGAAATTTATAAATTATTTTAAGATCTACAATTGGAGACGACTTCCTGGAAGTCTTCTAGAAAACTTACAGAACCTCAGAAGACTTACAAAACCTCAGAAGACTTTACGGGGTTATATTCTTAAAAATGAATTCTGCTTTTTGGTTTGGTCGTAATGGGTTAGTTGTAATTTCACTAGCCTTTTGGGGTTACTTTTGCATTTGATTCAAGTTTAGGTATACTTTTGGGGTTAAAATCAAGTTTGAATCATATTTGGCAAATTCCCCTTTCTAAATTCATTTTGTTGTCTATCTTTATTTACAGCATTTATTGTTGGGGTCAAAATCGGTCACGGTGGAATCAATGCCTAAAAGTTCCTGAGAAATATTTTTTTCTAAAAAAGAAGAAAATAAAGTGCATGAAACTAAAACGTCGTATAAATTCAAAAAAAAAAGAATTATACGACAAGTTACCACGAAAGACCCTAGAGCAATGAAACGATCGAACCAATCTGCGTCCAACCCGTTTGACGGCGAGTTGCATGGACCAAATCCAATTCTCCTGATGGCGAGTTGGATCAGATCGCCCAACTCGCCAGCGCGCCCAACTTGCCAGCGCGCCCAACTCGCCTGATGGCGAGTTGGATAGCCCTCGTGAGTTGGATCATCTTTGTCCAACTTGCAATCGGGCGAGTCGGACCAGCTCATCCAACTCTCTCGATGGCGAGTTGCATCAACTTCACCCAACTCGCCATCAGCCGAGGTGAATTAGATTGTCTTCATCCAACTCGCCTGAAGGCGAGTTAGATTGACCACGTCCAACTCACCATTAGGCAAGTTGGGTCAGCATCACCGTCTCAGTCCCGGCCAGTCTCTCCTACAAACTTTGACCACGCTGTCTCTTGTTTCGTCTCGATTGGAGTTACCATTGGAACTTTACGATAAAACCCGTAAAAACTTGTTTTCCCATATAATTTCAAATTGATCGTATAAAACGGCAACGATTGACTTAACACCAAAATTTCCTCAACTATACGAGTGATTTGAAATATTTTATAAAATTGACGTTGTACCAAAAGTGTTCTTGCAAATAAATCGTAAAAGCGTTTAAGTCAAAAAACAACCCGAAAAGCTCTAAAACACGGCTAAAAGCCCACCTACTATTTTTGATGAAATCGAGCCTTAGGATATTACGACGGTTTATCTAATGTTCGCAGGAGAAGATAAATGTCAAGTCTGGAAGATAAATGTTAAGTTTCAAGGGATAACCATGAAGATCGAAGAAAATGGAATATATCCGCAAAGCGAGAAACACGACTCGGGGGCAGAAAAGGAAAAGGAAACCGACCTAGGAGGAGAATGTAAGGGATTCTAAGGAGAGAGGTGCAAAGGGCGACTTTGGAGTTCTGAGAACTCTTTGCACTTAGGTACCCTATGCTTTATTCTCCACAAGTTCGGTTTCTATTTCTGGTACTTGATTACTAAACGAACTGGCCCAGACTGTTTGAGCTCTTATTCCACTCTTTCTATTGAACTACGTTCGGCTTGATCCTCGAAAGGGGTACATAGACAGCCTTTCATAAGTTCCAGTCAAAAATCTTTTAAACCTTTTACGTCTTTTTCGTCTATTTCTAAGCAAGTTGCAGCTCACATAAGTTTTTTCGAAATGGGTGGTTATGGTAGCGAACTTAGTTAGATTTTACTGTCTGTGTCATGCGATTTCCTTTGTAATCCCATTTCCAGACAAGCTTCATGTATGTTTTTGTCTCTGGAACGCTCATATGCAAATTCAAAATAAAGATCTACTTTTTCTAAACTCGCTTTATTGTCTTTGCATACTTTCCACGTTTATTTGAATACTTGTCTTTGGCTCTCGCAGAGAATCTGGACATCTGGGAAAGTTAGGATTTTCTTGACTTTCCTTATTTTACGAAAATCAATAGTGCAAATTTTGGTTCCTACATTTATGAGATCACTTGTCATTGGCCCTCACAGAGAATTTGGACCCTCAAGAAAAGCAATCTTTTCCTCCATTATAAATTTGACAATGCAAATTTTTGTTCCCACATGGATTAAGTTTCGTAACGCCTCACTCCGAGATCTTCCTGAGACTCCCACTAACATGAACACATGCTGCAGAAGTTAGGGAGAGTAGCTTGTCTTCTCATCTTTCATTAAACTCCTCTCTCTGCATTCTTCACTTTGGTTTATAACGACCAACAAAAATGTCACACCATAAGTTTCTTTAGATATTGTTTTGTAGTATCTATAGTTTGTTGAGACATTCACGAATGACACGTGAATCGTCTACAATGATATAATCTTGGGACTCGTTATTCTCTATAACCCCTCACACTACAGAGAAAATATTAAGAGTTAAGGAAAGAGATTGTATCTTGACTCCATGTATAGATTACGAAAGCATTTTCTTATCCGCTTTTTCGTAATTTTCCTTAACATAGGTTTGATATTATCATTTATGTCATTTTAGTTTTCTGGTTTCCTACAATCCTAACTCTTAATTGCTCGGTCTCTAAGTTTGGATCAGATTGATTTTAAAATTATTTTATAAAACGATTTGCTAAAGGATTTTATAAACGTTTTTGGTATTCTTATAGAATGGTTGTTTGCGATTTGCTTTGGGAATCTCCGTGAAATGTTTCTGAAATTTTTTCCTAAACGTTATAAATCATGAGTTTCCACAAACGCTTTTATGAAGAAATTTAAAAGCCTACACAAATGGTTTCTCTGAATGCCTCTAGCGAGTTTGCAAAAAAAATTTCGGCTTCAATCGATATCGATATTAGACAATTATTTTTATTAAAATGATATTTTATTTAGAGGTGGTGTACTGATAAGCTTTCTCGCTTGTTCTGAACAGAAAAATGACTAACTATAACAACAACACCTTCGAAGATCAAACTCCACTCAACGGTGCTCAAACTGACGCAACATCAACCGTGACAACCGCTGCAGGAACGACGAGTACTGATGATTAAACCATGGGCCATAACCTGTTTTGTGCTGGTTTGTGTCAAGTGGGTCGTTCAACTGATACCTGGTTTAATCACTCAGGGTGTGATGTCAGACAAGTTCGATGACAAAGGCTTCAAAATGTGGCAGATGAAAATGTTGTTCTTCCTCACAACAATGAAGTTGGAAAAATTCACCAAGGAAAATACACGCCTTGTGCCCCACTGGATTGAGGATGTTCACACTCTCTTGAATGTTGACATTTGGATGCATTCTGACTTTATCACTACGGATGGATTTTGGGTCTCTTCATTGATCCATTGTACCAAGTCTACAGTGAGACTCCTATGGCAAAAGAGCTCTGGAGATCCTTGGACACGAAGAACAGAGGTGAGGAGGCAGGCTGCCAGAAGTTTGCAGTTGCGAGGTTCCTTGACTTCAAAATTGTGGACTCTAAATCCATCATGGATCAAGTTGAAGCTTTGCAGCTTTTATGCCATGAAATTGATGCTGAAGGAATGTCCATTTGCGAGACATTCACTCTAAACTTCATTGAGTAGCTCCTTCTAGGTATCAGACTTTCAAGAACTACCTTAAGCACAAAAAGAAGATAGGTCTTGAAGACCGCATCATGAGGCTTCAGAAGGAGTCCATGAACCGAAATGCTGAGATGCTCATCATAAAAAAAGCATAATGTCAACAAGGCCAAGTTGAAAGGAAAAGAAAAGGCACATGCCAACTCTCCTGCCAAGCCTTAGAAAACGGTCGCACCATTGAAGAATTCTAAAAAAAACTTCAACAATAAAGCCACTGAAGCAAAAATGGAAAACTGCAAAGTTGGACACACGACTGTTGAGTGCCGCAACAAGTTCAAATATGAAAGGCTCAAGCGAATATCACTGAGGAGGATCTTCTTACAGTGATGATTGTGGTAAACATGGTTAAGGATAAAAACCCCAAATAATGATTGTATGATATACGAGCCACCACCCACATTTGCACCGATAGAGCGATGTTCATTACGGTTGGAGTCAAAATCGGTCACGACAAAATCAATGCTAGAAAACTCCCAAGAAATATTTCTTATCTAAAAAAGAAGTATAAATCCAGGAAAAAATCTTAGTGTAATTTAAAAGAAAGAAGTTACACGACAAGTTCTCGGATAGGATGGTCCGATCCAAACAAACAGGTTTCGGGGAAAAAAACAATTGTTGTGGTCAACAACAGCTATCTCAAAATCAATGTTAGAATTACGTTTCTGTACAAAAGCTTTCTCGACACAATCTCAATAAAATTTCCTGAGCAAAGTACTCAAGACAAATGGATGCACGGGATGCACGACATCCAACTCGCCGAGCGTGCGAGTTGGACCGAGCAAGCAGTCCAACTCGCCGAATGGGCGAGTTGGATAGAACAACAAGTCCAACTCGCCCCAGAAGAGAGTTGGACCGAACATGGACCGGACCTATGCCTTCCAATCAAACCTCGGCAGATCCACCCCTCGCTTTGTCTCGATCAGAGTTACCATTGGGACTTTAAGAAAAAAATCGCGAATACTCGTTTTCAGGAATGAAGTTCATGGTTATCATATAAACGGAAACGGTTAACTTAACACAACGGTTGTCTAAACTATACAAGAAGTGTGAACTTCCTCGTTAAATTGACATTGTATCATTAAACGTTCTTTCAAAGAAGTCGTGAAAATGTTTAAGTCGAAATATGGCCAAAAGAGGCCTAGAACACGGCTAAAGACCCACTTGTGATTTCATACGAAATTGAGCCCATAAATGTTATGATGATGTATCTTTACTCGCAGAAGAAGATAAATCTCGCTAAATCAGAAAATAAATGTCAAGTTTCGAAGATAATGATGATGATCGAGATAAAAGGGAATATTTCCGCGAAATGATAAACTCGGCCTAAGGGAAAAAAGAAAGGGGAACCGACCCAGAAGACATATATAAGGGGATCTAAAGAAAAATGAGCAGGGATCTAAGGATCTAGACCTAGAGAAATTCTAGATTAGAAGAACTTAGAACTTAGGTGGCTAGAACTACAGAGTTATACTCATAAGTTTCTCCATCTTTGTTCGACGATTCTGATTTCTTTAGACTCTCAAACTCATTACACTTAGAAACCCTAAGCTTTATTCTCGAAAAGCTTGGTTTTATGACTGGCACTCTATTACCAGACGAACTTGCCCCGGCATTTCGATCTCTTGGTCCATTCTTTTAATTGAACTACGCTCGGCTTGATCTTCAAAAGAGGTACGTAGGCAGCCTTTCATAAGGTTCAGTCCGAAATTAATCAAAAAAATTTCTCATATCTTTTCCGTCTTTTGTTATCGAGCTGCGACTCAAGTACGTTTAAGGTCTTTGGTTGCTATAATTAGGTAACTCGCTATCAGCTCTTGCGGCCGAAGCTTTAATAATCCTTTGTAATGATCGCAACTCTCTTACGCGGATTCGAAATAAGATCTACTTTTTCTATAGATCTGTTTTTTTTTATCTCTTCATACTTTCCGCGTTTATTCGATTACTTGTCGTTGGCTCTCGCAGGAAATCCGGAACCTCAGGGAAAGTTAGAGTTTCTTTACTTTCCTTAATTTATGGAAATCGACGGCGTGAATTTTGGTTCCCACAGTTTTGCGTTAGAAGGAGGGGGTACGGATTACTCTAACTCATGGCCACAAAACGGTTGATCGTAACGATGTCTGGAAATACGAAGGACAATATTGCAGCTCGCAACAATGCTGGTAAAAAAACTCCAACAGTGACTGCTTCCATCGCCAACGCCGCAGTGCTTGCGAAAATTGAAAACTAGTCGTGACTTTTCGCCACAGGCGGATCACTGAAACAAGCTCGCCATTTCTCTCACTAAACAGAAAGGGAAACGATAAAATCTATCAAACCCCGTAAAGTTCATCTCATTACCGAGTTGGAAAATCTCAGCGCATAAGGGTTCGGCCAAAACACCTTTTTCAAAAACTTTTTTGAAAAAATAAAAACTTGCTCTTCCAGAAATTGCGGAGAAACCATAGATTACTCGTGGAGAAAGGAAGCACAGCAAATCGGGCGCACAACCCCCACTGCTGTACTTCTTCCAAACAATTTTCGAAGAAACGAAGTTTATCTCTATTCAATCACTCAAACCAAAAACGGTTGTCGAAAACTAAACTAAGAAAAACGGGGGATCGTATCCTTTATTGCTAAAACGTTTTCTAAAACCTAAGATTTCGTAAAATTCAAGATTTGATTCTACGCGACACATTCAGTGAATTCTCGATGATTGTCACTTAAACTTACTTCGTAAAAACTACTCAAAATCCTCTCGGATCAATCCTGCGGAAACGAGAAAATCTCTGATTAAGTCGACTACCAATAATTAAGCTAATCACAGCAAAAGTTTCAGAGGCTAAAACGTGAGTTTTCCGAAAATGGCTCTCGTACATCCAAACACGAAATACGCTTGAATAACGACTTTCATAAATTAAACTCAACAACATTTTGTGAAACAGCTTTCGCAAAACTAAACTCATGACATTTCGCGGAATAACTTTCTTAAAATTAAAGCTCAACAACATTTTCCAAAACAGCATTCGTAAAATCAAACTTGACAATATTTTATGGAACATCGTTCGCAAAGTGAAATGAGTTAGCATTTTATGATACAACTTTAATAGAAAAATATGGAAATTATTTGCAAAACGACCGCACCAGCATACCATCAAAACGAGATTCGGACCAGTCCAATTCGCCGAACAGGCGAGTTAGACCAAACGAGCCGTCCAACTCGCCCATTCGGCAAGTTGGACCAAATGAGCCGTCCAACACGTCTGTTCGGCGATTTGGACCGAACGAACCCTCCAACTCGCCTGTTTGGTGAGTTCGACCAAAATATCCGTCCAACTCGCCGAACGGGCGAGTTGGACCGAATGAGCAGTTCTTTGGATCACCTTTTCTTTCTCCTATGAATCTCGATCAAAACGCTTTTCGTTTCGTATCAATCGGAGTTTCCGTTGAGATTTTACGATTAAAACAAGTTGGACGCACACCGTCCAAATCGCCCTGATGATATCAGAATGTGAAGCATGTGCCCGACATGAGAAAGAGCCTGATTTCGGGAATCTTTCTCAGCAAGATAACTCTTGAGGCGAACAAGCTCGTGCAGGAAGAATGAGGTTTATTTGAGAAATGGTTATGTTTAGGATGGACTGGTCAAGATATATGTAATGACAGTACCTCTGAAAGTTTTAGCTCCAAAATTTTCAATGAATAAGAAGAAGCCAATTTCTTATTTGGTTGAGTCTTCATGAATGATTAGGCTAAGGAAACTACAAATCAATACAAACACTAATGAATCTAAATTAATCCAAAAACGCAAAACAAGTAAAGAAAAATGTGAAGTATTCGTACATGCCAAGCTCACAAAGATACCATTACCTCATGTTGAAAGAACTAACAAACCTCTAAGTTTAATTCACACTTAAATATTTGAATTAAAATACATACAAACTAGAGGTGGAAAGTATTTTGTGACCTTCATATATAGATGCACAAAGTATTGTTATGTATTACTACGTAACAAAGATGAAACCTTAAATAAGTTTAAGGAATTTAAAATTGAGGTTAAAATCAACTTAAAACTACTATAAAGATAGTAAGAAGCAGTAGAAGAGGTGAGAATTATGGTCAGTTCAATGCTTTCTGTAAAGAGCATGGAATTATCAATCAAAGTACAGCTCCAAATTTACCATAATCTAACGGAGTTGCTGAATGAAAAACAAAATGAAACTATAAAAGAGATGATGAATGCAATGTTGCAGGAATATGGGCCTTCTGATATTTATTTTGTGTACTTTAGGGTGAATGTTTCATATAGCTCTAGGAGCTTTCTTACAAGTGTGTCCTCGTATGCCACATTTTATGGGTAAAACGTTCCTGAGTTAAAGTGCTTTGAGGAGCATGTGGAACTTGGTCGACTGACGAGAAGTTCATATTTTCCGTTAACTTTTTGGTTGTTAGGACTGAGTCTTGTTTTTTCAACTATCCATTTCAGCTAGATCAAGTGTTGGCCATAAGAGCCGATTCTCCGAGGAGCACCTCCGTATTTTCGGGTCTGATTTATATGGGAGAAAGTATAGCCTTTGTTTCTTGTTTCTTTCTCTAGCAAAACTGCCCGACCATTTCTACTCCTAAGAATATGAATCAGGCTCACATCTTCGATCCTGAAGTCGCTGGAACATCTTGATCTCGGTCGCGAATGTTGGCCAGTCCATTGGATTCATAGTCATCTCAGTCCGTCTCGAAACAGATCAAGGTTATCCTCATGTCTCTCAAATATAAGGCTGCCCAAAGTAAGCCGTCCATCTCAGCATGTAAAGCTGAGAGGCTCCTGCTGTACGCTCTTAATCCAAAAGATTCATAACCCTTTTGATCCTTAAGACTCCACCCAAAGCCATTGATACTGCCATTATCGATCTATGACGCATCAATTGACAGGTAGGCATTCAGGGTATCTAAGGGGGTACTGTATCAACCTCTGTAGTAGGATGGTCGTCATGATCCTTGTCTGCTTCTTCGTTTTCATTGGCCTTAAGCAAATACTCTTCCGCAAGGGGCGCATGTTGGAGAGTGTCAATCGGGAATACGACTTTGCCATTAAAGAGTTTGTCGTTCCACGCCTTCCAAATGTACCAACAGATCCATGGAAATGTATCGATGACTGAGTCTTGTTATAAAGACTTTATCGTATGATTTATGTTTTCATGTTATACGAAAGTTATTGCTTTAGTTATCACTTGGTGTTTCTAGGCGAATCGTGGATAGTCGTTTTGCCGTTGAGTGATCAGATGAGCATTGGTTGCTCAAATGTTTTGGCTTGGCATGAAGGTTGTATTCAGCTGTATAGTCGGGGGCGTTGTAGGTCGCGGATTAGATCATGCCAATTTCATGTTAGTATTAAGCTCATACTAGCTTAGAATTTTACTTAAAGGGGATGCCGATTTCTGGTTTGGGATTTTGGGGAAGGCGTAATTGGCCGAGGGCCAAAGGGGTTCCCTTGAGAGTGACAGGCCAAGTATGATGGAGTTTTTAGCATTAAGGTGGCCGATATTGTAGAAAGCAATTTTTCACTACAGTTTTCAGTCATATGATGAGTGTTTTCTATAATGCTTTCATTAGTTGTATGGAAATTGTTTTCGCATAAATTTGTTTCAGTCATGAACGCCGTTACTTTCATATGAAAATTATTTTCGTTTTTGTTATCACCAGGAATACGAGGCCTAAGAGGCTTGCTTGGCTGTAACCAAGGGGAGTGAGAGGCAGAAGCCAACGTGATATAAGACTGAAAGAAGTGTTTTTGTTAGACCGTAGTGGAAAGATATAAAGTTTAGCTTTGTAGTCAAAAGATGAATCAGACGGCTCTGAAATATACGAAAAAATTGTCTATTGAACTTATTCATAAATCTTGTTCTTGGTCTGACTATACGAAAGACGTTTCATGTAAGTTTTGTAAGTGGGGATTCACATAAAAGTAAAGGGAGTGTGTTGCTTGAAGATTACTTGTAATGCTTGCGAGCAAGAACAAGGTTCTCCTCATTCACGTTTTCGTATTGCGAAGTCGTTTTGCACGATACCAATCTTGTTTTCCCGTAGGCTGTTTCGTATCAAATGCCTTACTTATACGAAAGTAGTCGGCAACCGGTTATATGAAGACTGTGGCGTGGATTTTTGTCAGTAGACATCAAAGTAGCGATACTTAGTTAAAACTTCTTCATGTTACTCATGGAGTTTTTACAAAGGTTATTCCATTATGTTGTTTGCTAGAGAGTTTTCTTAGGTTTTGAGAGGTATTCTCATGACATATTCGTTTCTTGAGTGGAAGGAATCAGTCAACCAGGGGTAAATCCGGTCAATGAGCGAGGAGAAGGTTTTTCCCTTGTTGTGCTTGCTGCTATTTGTGCCATCAATTTTTCTTTGTCGCAAATGTTATTGATGATATTCCGTGACTCACTTGGTTCAACGGAAATCGGGAGCAATGCTTTAGTGTTTGAAGATTTCTTGTATAATTGTGAGTCTTATACGAAATTTGTTTTGTTAAGTCAAAAATTTCCTCATGACTTTGGCTAACCATCGTGTTATTAGTTCGTTGTTGGTACAGGTTATCTAAACGTATGATTGTGATATGAAATGCTTTAGAGTTTTCGAGACTGTGTTTTTTGTTGTTCGGCTATGTCGTTGGTGTTAGACGAATCGTAGGTTGTTGTTTGTCCTTTGGAAAATTTCTATGGGACATTTCATTTCCTAAGTTTTTTATGCCTAATGTTGTAAGAGTTTGCTTTGTCGGAATTGTTTTCTTGATGTGAGGCAAAATAAAAGTTAAGTATGCGAGTATATGAGTAAAGTATACATACTCACTCCCCCTTTTTTAAGAAGGACAAAGACTGAACCTATCTTTTGATGGGTTTAGTTCGTTCTTCTGATGAGGTTTAAAATGATCGAAAATTCGGTTTGACTTAAAGACGATGATGGGATTATGTTCTTTGGTGGTTCTCAGGTTGACGACTTCGATTGAGTTGGTTTTAAGAAAACTGTTAGAAACGGGTCATTTTTAAGATGATGTTTGTGTCTCTAGTTCTTTCTTTCTTTAGAAATCTAGCTGAGTATTCTTTGAATTCCTGATGATCGTTTCTCGGTTTTGCGAGAGATTTGATCGATTTGCAAGATCTGCATGAACAATTAACGAACAAAAGAACGAGAGAGAAAATCGTCTAATAATTAGTTCGCTTAGACTATCAACCTAGATTCTAAGTTTCCTAAATTTTACGGCAATCTCCTATGCGTTTTTATTTCTCAGTGATTTCCTACAAAAATTCCAAGTCTGATATCAAGATTTTCCAAGTCGGACATACGTTAGTCTTCTTGGAAATTAGGGTTCGCCTCTTCATCATTTTGTCAACCCCCTACGGAGAGTAAGAAAATCGATTCTTCTTGGATTTCTCTACGTTCCTGGCCGTGTTTAGGCTAAAGCCTGTTTTGCGGTTTGGTTCGTCTATCCATATCTTCTAATGGGGGTTTTCAGTCTCCGTATCACTGGTTTTATGAAAATAAATAAGCCTCTCATCAAAAACTTTTGGCGTTTAGGAATAGAAATTTTTGACTATATAGTCTCCCAAAGTTGGCCGCATTGCTTTTTTCTTATAGATTCATATCTTCCATTTTTCCGATCTTTCCTTATTTTGCCGAGATTCGAATTTACCCCTTTCGAAAAATCTTTCATTATCATATTTCTTCCTTATACCCCTTCAAGAAAATAAAACGTGATTGAAAATGATCTACTTCACATGTTGTGTCCTAAGTGGGCTATTTCGTGTTTTAAGCCATTTCAGGCTGTTTTACGACTTACGTGTTTTTACAAATTTTCTCGGAAAATCATTAATTTGATCCGAGTAGCATTTTTATGTTGTTTTTTAATGAAATGATTAAAATCATTTCATTTTATCGAATATTGGTGTTTAAGTTAACCATTCCGACTAAGCGTTTGGCTAAATTTGACAGAAAACAAGCGATTTCTTGTTTTCTCCGTAAAACCTCAATGACAACTCCAACTGCAACAAAACGAAGAGCGTTTCAGACATTAAGCGAGAATACTGTGAATAAAGGAATGGGCAATGAGGTGATTCCAAGGGATAACAGGAGATGCCAAGGGCGACCAGGAAGAGCCATGTGCGATCAGAAGATTCCAAGGGTTATCAAGGAGAGCCAAGGGCGATCAGGAGATGCCAAGGGCTTTCAGAGAGAGCCAAGGGCGATGTGGACTGCTAGATGGGTGATGAGGCCTCGGAGGGAAGGTCATGGGCAATGAGGCAAGAGATAGAGAGAGGCGATGAGATAATGGAGAGAGGTCGATGGGCGATGTTCACCTCTCAACTCTTGCTCCGTCTCTTTTTTTTTCTCGTTGATCATTACTTGTTTGACTTTTCGAAGCTTGTCGAATTGTTTTCTGAGTTTTATTTATGAGGGTTGATACATATATGTTGTCAGATTTATTCTACAAAAGTTGTATTGTAAAATACTGTCTTTTTAATTTTACCAATGATTTTCGTAGAATATTGTCGAGTTTAATTTATGAAATCTCTTTCGTAAATATTATCGGGTTTAATTTTAAAAGTTGTGTTTGTAAAATGTTGTCAAAAGTTGTTTCGTAAAATGTTGAGCTTAATTTTAACAAAGTTATTCAATTAAAAAAATCGCGTTTAATTTTACGAATGTTGTTCCTAAGTCGTTATTGAGTTTGATTTTACTAAAGATTTCTCGTAAACATTTATCAATTTGGTCTTTACGAAAGCTGTTTTATTTTTGGAAAACTCACGTTTGCACTTATTCTGTGAATTTAGTTTCCGAGTTTTGTAACGGAAGCGCAAGCTGCAATGGGCTTTAATATCGCGATCAAACTTAATTGAAAATTTTCTCGTTTCTGTAAGATTGACCTGAGGGAGTTTTTAGTACTTTTTCCGAAGTAAGCTTAATGGATAAATATAGAGAATTCTCAGAATATGCTGATATGTAAACGACGCTTGAATATTTCCAAAATGTTTTAGAAGACATCTTAACTGTAAGGATATGATCTCCCGTTTTGCTTTTCCAATCTTTTATCAACCGCTTTGAGTTTTGAGCAATTCCGGAGAAATAAACTTTGTTTTCTAAATGTATTTCGAAAGAATTACAACAGTGAAGGATGTGCACCCGATTTGTTGTGCTTCCTTTTCTGTGAGTAATTTAGGGTTTCTCTGCGATTTCAGGAAGAGCAAGTTTATTTCGAAAGAATTACAACAGTGAAGGATGTGCACCCGATTTGTTGTGCTTCCTTTTCTGTGAGTAATTTAGGGTTTCTCTGCGATTTCAGGAAGAGCAAGTTTTATTTTTTTCCGAAGACTTTTATGAAATTTTGTTTTGAGTTAGTTCTCGCGTCGAGATCTCTCCATCTCGGTAACAGAATGATATTTTCGGGGTTAGATAGATACTATTGTTGCTTTTTTCTTCGAGTGGTATCACGGTCTTGTTAGCGACATCGAATATCTTTTTGAATTAGCATTTGGTGATTTTTAGTAAGAGAATCTGCCCCCCTCCCTCCTTCTAGCGCCAAACTCTGGGAACCGAAATTTGCACTGTTATATTTTATAATGGAAGAAAGCGTAAATTTTTTTGAGGGTTCAGATTCTCTGAACAACCATATAAACACAAGAAAACAAAAAAAGACAAAAAGAGATTGTGAAAAAAGAATTTTATTGATTTCAGACTGAACCATATGAAAGATTGCTTATATACCTCTTTCGAGGATCAAACCGAACATAGTTCAATTTACAAAGATTTCAATAAGAGATCAAACTGCTTTTGTTACTTTCGTCTAGTAATAAAGTGCAAGCAATAGAAAAAAGATATGGCAAAAATAAAGCTTAAGTTTTTGAAGTGCTAAGTGGTGGGCGATGTGGAAAAGAGAGGAGAAGGAGGTGGGGGCCATAAGTGATGAAGTCTTTCTCTTGTAATATGATTTTACCATAAAATCGTCTACAATGATTTTACCATAAAATCGTCTACAATGATTTTACCATAAAATCATTGTACATAAAATCATCTACAATGATTTTATCCTGGGACTCGCTATTTGATATGGCTCATGTCACAAAACTGTTCTATTATCGGGTTCCATTTCGTAATTTTCTCTAACACCGGTTTTATATTATCTTGTATGCCAATTCGGCTTTCTGATTTTATATATCATTCACATACTTTCTGAATAACTAATATTTAAATATTTAATTTCTAAAAAAAAGTGAGACATTTATTCGATAAGAATTGTCTTGTATCGTGCAAGTGGAAGTGCCTGGATCGACGCACAAATGCCACAAGTCACATAATATGCTCCAAAAATATACAAAAATCCAAAATGAAAAAAACTGATGGACCATCCATAAACTCATGGTCCTACATTCTTTTTAAAGGAAACAAAAAAAAATAAAGTAAGATTGTAGAAAGAGGGCAAAATGTAGTAAATGGACCCAAAAGTGGAGAAACAGAGCAGAACAAAAGTGGGAGACAGTTGTGTTTTGAAAGTGTTGTTCCATGTCCAGCTCACGAAACAATCTTGCCTCTTGTCCGCGACTAGGAAACCTCTCCGAATCTTAATACACACTTTAACATAGTAAAAAGGAATTATAAATGTTCATTTTTCTTTTGTTAAGGGCTCCAATAGGCCGTTTGGATAGCGCGTCTAGAATGATTAATCAGACGTGTTAACTAAATTCTGTTGGGGGCCTAAAGCCTTTTCTAATATGGAGCTCATTAAAAACATATGATGTTTTAAGCAAGCTAAACAACATATAAAAGAAAATCAAGAATTTGATGATAGAGAACAAATAAATCCATGGATTCAGAAATCTGAAAGATGGGGAGAAGACATGTCCATCTCTCCTTTAGTTTCTTTCTTCTGACTTTATATAGAAAACACAACAACAACGATGCACCAAGGAAACACAGAAACAGAATGTTTTTGAGTTTTTTTACGTCATCGTCCTAGGTTTTAAGTTTATGGAGCAGATGCAGATGAGTTCAACAGTGCGGTAGAGCAAAGTGGATCGCTTCCATCGCTGTTCTTGTTGCTGTTATCACCAAGGACAGTGCTGCTTCCTGAGCTGCTGTTAGAAAGAGAACCAAACGTGGACTTCTGCAAGACGCCTGTTGGAGAAGAACCAAACTTGGGACTATTCGTAGTGCTGTTCAATACCTCACCGAGAGGACCTCCCATGGAGTTAATATTACCCCATGAGATTGGTATCCAGTTATTCGCCTTTTTCGCAGGCTCAAGAAACTCAGTGTTGACACCTAACCCCATCTCGATGGCAGGGTCAAACTCACGTGATAGCCTTAAAGGCGAGAGAGCTAGTTTATCTTGAATAGGGGACGATGGAGCCATAGGGATTGACATTGAGAGCTGAGTCCAATCCGATTTCAGCTCTTCAGTCCAAGAATCGACATTAGAGTTCTTTGCTTGGTTGCTGAAGTCAAGATACGATCCAAAGCCTTTGGAGGAGTTTGCGTAGGAGTGTTGTTTATGGGACAGGTTACGTAACGAGTCAGAGGAGGTTAGTCCAAACTCGAAAGGGTTACTGCTTTGTTTCTGACGCGATTCCTTCGACTGTAAGTTCATTGTGGCAGGACAAACCGAAGTCCCTTGAGCATTCTGAACTCTGTCATTGCAAAAAAATAAAAATAAAACATTTAACATTTTCACAATAGATGTAATATAATGTTTTTGGACATCATTGACTAAAGAAAGGAGAGTGAATCGTTCATAAAATCACATCCACAACACATGGAATCCTAAGCCACAATTAATAAGGAGTGGTCACAATCACAAAAGAGTAGTAATAATGTGTGGGTCAACTTACTAATAAGCCAAAGAAGCAAAAAAAAAAAAAAAAAAAAGGTATGATCATTAAAACTTAGGAATGTGCAAATATGCCATAACGAAAAGGAAAAAGAAGATTTTAATTTTACTACCTGTTAGCCATAGAAGGATTGGTATGATGATGAGTTCCAACGGTGGCGATGCTATTGTTATTATCAGATCCACGCATCGCAACAACCGTAGTCGCTGCTGCCGCCACCTTGGAGGTGGCCGCAGCATTAGTATTGTGGCCATTTTGACCTTCCACAGGCTTTCTTGAACGATGGCGGCCTCGGTTAATGTGTCGTTCACAGTACTTTTGGTCGGGAACAGCATCCCTTGAGCACCGCCATTTCTTTCCGTCTGTTCGGCGACATCTCCCAGGCTCGGGATCCATGTTGCCGCCGGAAAACCCCAGATGAAAATTGCCCCATCCAACTACATAATAAACACAACAAAAAGGAACCTCTCAACATCTCTTAAAACAACCATTGGCAACAACATTCATCAGAAAAAGAAAAAGAAACAGGAATATTTAATAAAACTTTAGTGTGCAAAGATAACAAGTTGGGAGGCTCGTATAAATTTGATTCTTGGCTAATGTTTTGGCAGCAAAAACGAATCAAAGTACTGATCAATATCCCAAAGTGTTCACCTAGAGACAATGTTTAAATCAATAAGAAGTAGGAGCTTACAGGAATTAGGAGGCAAGGATCCATAAGGGAAAAAAGATTTCTTGAGTGAGAGGAGCAAACTAGATGGCACAGGAACATTGGCTGTGATGTATTTGTAGATCAACGCCTGTTGCTCTAGCTCGGCCCATTGAGTCAATGAAAAAGGTCCTTTAACTCCTGTCATAAAGCTTCCATGCACGTTGCTTGTGTTCGTCATTCCTCCTAAACCATATCCTGACACAAACCCAAAACCATATCTAAAAAAATTTAAATATGACAGAAACCCATTTCAGAAAATAAATTTCTAAGCCAAACCCATATAGTAATTTACAATGTTGACAAAAATCCAATTCAGAAAATCAAATTCATACCTAAACCCATTTAGTCTAGGATAGTAAATAGTTAAAAAAAATCTTTTACAAAACAGTGTATTTCATTTAATCAATATCTAGAGAAAATATATATGAAAAGTAACTTAGGTAAAAAGAAAAACAGAAGTACTCTATTTCAGGACCTGAGTTTCTACAGTACTGAAGATAGGGCGAGACATCTGATTTGTCGGAAGCAGGGGAGAAGCTAAGCATCTGTTCTTGCCTGCGAAGATCGACGGAGGTAGATCTCAAGAGAGGTATGTTTTGATGAAACGACAGAGTCTTAGCTGCAGCGGAAGAGGAAGAGAATCCATCTATTGATGTTCTTGAAAGCTTCGAGCTCCTCCAGAAATCTTCACCGTCAAAACCGGATCTTTCTTGCTTGTTTCCGAAACCAGATCCGAGTTCTGTTTGACCCGGAGACCCGTTTTCAAGACCCGAAACTGACCCTTGAATCCGAACTCCAAGATCCATAGAAATGGATGCAGAAGCAGACGGAAAGGATCTAAGTACTCACTTCAGATGTTTTTCCCATGGGAAGTAATCGCTTGAGCTCAGAGTGAAGAGAGAGATAGAGATAGAGGGAGAAGAACGAGGCGAAGTTTTTATTTTCTTGATACAGTAGATATTACTTACTAATTTTCTAAAATAAAACAAAATAATAGTAATAATTGAGGGCCAGATATAATATAATATAGCTTTGGGTGGAGACAAAGAATGGTACCGCAAACGCAATCAAGATCTTAAACATGTAGCATATTTATTCATGTTTTGTTTTTGACTTCGGAGTTCCGGCGAAGTAATATTGTTTTATTTTATTTATCATTTTTAATTTTTAAATAAAGATTAAAAATTTTTTTAATTTTTTATATTTTTAAAATAAAAATATAATTATTTATAAATTTAATTATATGATAATTAATTAAAAAATAAAATTATATATAAAATTAATAAATTTTGTATTGAAATCATAAAACGATATTTATTTTGAAACGAAAATGTTACTCTATAATGACATCTAATTTAAAACGGAAGTAGTATCTAACTGATTAATATTCATGGTCTTTGTCACCAGTGCTTGGTAAACCATTAGTTTGCAAAAAGAGTTACATATCACAGTTAACTGACAAAAAAATAATCAAAAAGAAAAGTTTCAAACTTACTTACGAACCATAAAACCTTTACGAGGAGTCTTAAACACCTGGCGACACCTTTGTGGTTTTTATTCATGCTTTTGGAAAGAAAAAAAAGAAAAAAAAAACAGAGATTAGACGATTAGTAATTTATATTTTTACAACTAGTCAGTTTATTTTATTTTAATGATTTTTCGTTGTTAAAACTAGAATATATAATGTAGTAATTTAATGTATATGATTACTTTAGTGACATTGTGGAACATAATTATAGTGGAAGCAACATAACCCCTAAGATGAAAGACATGTGGACACCACGTGAGACATGTCTCTACGACGACTATATTTCAACTTCAATCCCTAAGCAAGGAATTTCATTTGCATTTTTGCTTTTCGTAATTATCTTTGTTAAATGATGTAGATCAGCGAAATGACGATTGATAAAAAGCTATAAGTCAGTTTAGCAAACTTTAAATTGTGCCATCATGATTAGTCCAAGCCCAGTCCTGGTAGTACTTGAGTCTCCTCACGAAGAAACCCACCCGTCCAAAGTCCGCGAAGATATCTTCGTCATCAGTGTAGAAAGCATCGCGTCCAAACAATGGTATAAGCGTCATGGATATCATTGTCAGCTCATCATCCAAAACATTACCAGATTCCCGTCGGGTGAATAGAGTGTTGGCTAAGAGGCAGTGGACATATCTGATCACCGGGTTTTGAATGCTGGTGTTCTTGTTTCTTTGAGGGTTATGAGCAAACGCTGCAATAATAGGCCAAACCTTGTCGGGGATGCTGTAGTTCTGAGGAAGATCACTTTGCTTGTTATCCTTGAACCCCATGATATCGCTGATCTCCTTGAAACTGAGTTTGTAGAGCTTCCCTTTCACCTTGAATTGGATTCTGCCAAACCCGAACTCTGCTGGTCCATCGCTGAGGGGTGACACTTCTAGTGATGATAGGAAGTGTTGTGAAGCTTCTTCATACATAGGTTGGGCTTCCATTGTAAGAAGAGATTGCAGTCCCATGATTTCCAGTATCTGAAAGACTCCATCATAGAGGCCTGTCTCATTGAGGAAGATCGGGCAAGGAAATCTCGTAGGCGCCCATGCAAGATCGTTTTTGAGGTGACTGAATAGTTGGGACCTTGTTGGGATGACTGATCGATCCCTTTCTTGTGTTGTGGTCTTCCCTTTCCCTTTTTCTTTTCCTTTTTCTTTTTCTTTCCCTTTCCCTTTGGACTTTTTAGCCGGTCGTGGAGGCACATCATCCTCACTATCAGTTGTGGCTTGCAGACCGTCTTCTATTTCCCTCTCAATCTCTTCAAGCTGCTGACTTTCTAACTCAAGCTCACTCGCTGTCTTTCGTTGTGGATTGCAGTTTCTGCTAGGTTCCTTTGATCTGGTAGTTCTCGCCATTGATACCTGGAATCGAACACAAACAATCCAATTCAATCTCAGTGAACCGATCAATTTATTGACTAAACAAGTGCTAAACGAATTGGAGTGAAGTAATCTCTTGACAGCAATTATAGAGCATTTGATTAGAGCTTATGTAAGCAAAGCACCCAAATAACTCTATTTCTCCTTCTCTTTTTTTTTCTCGTGAGTTTTTTTTCTTTTTTCAAGAGCACCAAGAACCCTAATTCCTAAATTCCCAATTCACACTTATCTACCACGAGATTCATCGACCCAAAGCCATAAACAAGCATATAGAAACATGAATGGCTAGTTTTCAACAGAAAATTGGGCATGCAACAACTTTTGAAAAGTTGGAAAATTTTCCATGAACAAGAATTAGCCCAAAAGATTCATACCGTTGCTTGATTGAATGACAAGATGGAAGATAAAGAATCAGAGAGCAATTTCGAGGTTACAGCAATTTAAACAAGTGAATTTGGTGAAGAATTGGGGGAATTTGGTTTGTGTGTTCTTGAAAGAGTTTTTCTTTTTGTTTTGGGGAAGAAAAGGGAAAATGAGGGGTTGAGAGGGGTTATATCGAGTGGATAGGGAGGGGGTGGTTGGTTTTGGTCCGATTGGACCGGTTTAGAGGTTTAGAAAACTTACCTGGCCCGTGTAGCGACTTCACCTGGTCGCTATGCTTGGTCGCTACACCATCCGCAAAAGTCGCATCTTACGTAGCGACTTCGTCTGGTCGCTACGATCTGGTCGCTACGGCCCTTAGCATTTTTTCAACTTTGAATCTGTAGCGACTTGGTGATGTCGCTACACCTGGTCGCTATGGACTTCGCAAATTGCGTAGCGACGTGTTGTGGTCGCTACGCCTGATCGCTACAGACGATTCTTTTTTCCCACCTGATCAACTTTCACCCCTGAAAAGACTCACTCTCAAACATCACATTGTCCTAAAAAAAAGAAGATGAATAAGAGACAACTAAAATATATACAAAGATAGACATGGGACTTCCTCCCAAGTGAGCTTGTTTAAAGTCTCTAGCTTGACTTCCTTTCTTTTTGGGTTAAGCGAGGGTAGGGTCTGATAATGGAACCGAGAATCCATCCTTCTCACTTGAAGTTCCCAAGTAGAGCTTAACTCTTGGTCCATTGACTATGAAGTCTTTTCCATCCTTGCCCACAACACTATGGCTCCATATGGCCTCACTTCCTTAACCTTGAAAGGACCTGACCATCTTGACTTGAGCTTCCCGGAAAACAGCTTCAACCGAGAATTATAGAGCAACACTTGGTCTCCAACACTGAACTCTCTCTTCAAGATCTTCTTATCATGAAGAGCTTTGGTTCGTTCTTTGTAGATTGCTGAGCTTTCATAAGCATCTAGGCGTATCTCATCAAGTTCACTCAGCTGGATAAGTCTCTTTTCTTGGGCTGTTTTGATGTCAAAATTGAGAAGCTTAACAGCCCACAAAGCCTTGTACTCAAGCTCAACTGGTAGGTGACAAGACTTCCCATAGACAAGGTTGAATGGTGTAGTGCCTAAGGGAGTCTTGTAAGCTGTCCTATAAGCCCAAAGAGCATCATCAAGCTTGCTAGACCAATCCTTCCTTGTAGTGCCTACAACCTTCTCCAAGATGCTTTTGATTTCCCTGTTTGAGATCTCAACTTGTCCACTTGTTTGAGGATGATAGGGAGTTGCTACCTTATGCTTCACACCATTCTTTCTCAGAAGGCTCTCAAAGAGCTTGTTGATGAAGTGAGAGCCTCCATCACTTATCACCACTCTAGGAACTCCAAACCTTGGGAAAATGATGCTCTTGAACATCTTGAGAACCACCTTAGCGTCATTAGTGGGGCTAGCAATGGCTTCAACCCATTTAGATACATAATCCACAGCTACTAAGATGTATTGGTTGCCAAAAGAAGATGGGAATGGTCCCATGAAGTCAATGCCCCACACATCAAACACTTCAACTTCCAAAATAGGGTTTTGAGGCATTTCATTCCTCTTGGTGATATTTCCTCTCCTTTGGCATGAATCACATCTTGAGACAAAGTCTTGTGTGTCCTTGAACATGTGTGGCCACCAAAATCCAGCTTGTAACACCTTTGCAACAGTCTTGAAAGTAGCAAAATGGCCTCCATAAGATGATCCATGACAATGTGTAAGGATCCCATCGACTTCCTCTCCATCGACTTACTCTCCAGCCACTACTCTCCAGCCACTACTCTCCTATAGAATGTAGAGGTAAGGCTCATACCAAATGTATCTCTTCACATCTTTATAGAATTTCTTCTTTGCATATCCCTCAAGATTTAATGGCTCTTTCCCACAAGCCAAGTAGTTCACCAAATCAGCATACCAAGGTTCCTTTTCTTCGCTTGCTTTGACCTCTTCAAGGTTCCTACCGGTCTCGCACAAATCCATAACTGCTTTAATAGCCATGATCTGCTCAACACCCGACTTGTCTTTAATCTCGAGATCAAACTCTTGCAGCAATAGAATGCATCTCAACAATCTTGGCTTAGCATCTTTCTTCGCCAAAAGGTGTCTCAGAGCTGCATGGTCAGTGTAGACAATCACCTTGGAGCCCACCAAGTAGCTTCTAAACTTCTCAAAGGCAAACACTATAGAAAGAAGCTCTTTTCAGTTGTGGCATACTTCAATTGAGCATCATCGAGAGTTTTACTTGCATAGTATATCACATGGTGCTTCTTGTCTTTCTTTTGACCCAAGACTGCTCCCACTGCATAGTCACTAGCATCACACATGATCTCAAAGGGGAGATCCCAATCTGGTGGTTGAACTATGGGAGCACTAATGAGCTCACTCTTCAGCTTTTTGAATACGTCAAGGCACTCTGCATCGAAGCTGAAGACAGATTCCTTGCATAGCAACTTTGTCAATGGTCTAGCTATCTTCGAGAAATCCTTGATGAACCTTCTATAGAACCCAGCATGGCCCAAGAAGCTTCTTATGTCCTTCACTGATCTTGGTGGAGCCAACTCAACCATCACAATCAATCTTCGCTTTGTCCACTTCAATACCTTCCTCCGAAATCTTGTATCCCAGCACAATCCCTTTATTCGCCATGAAGTGACACTTTTCCCAATTTAGCACAAGGTTTGTCTCTTCACATCTTTGCAAAACCCTTCACAAATTAGACAAGCACAAAGCAAAGGAAGATCCGTACACAGAGAAGTCATCCATAAATACCTCCACAACATCCTCAATAAGATCAGAGTTGCTGGTGCATTACATAGACCAAATGGCATCCTTCGATAAGAAAAGGTACCATAAGGACATGTGAATGTTGTCTTTTCTTGATCATTGGGGTGTATGGGTATTTGGAAAAACCCTGAGTAACCATCAAGGAAGCAATAATAAGGATGATTTGCAAGTCTCTCAAGCATTTGGTCAATGAATGGCAAAGGAAAATAATCCTTTCTAGATGCAACATTAAGTTTTCGATAATCAATGCACATTCTATGACCTGTTATTGTTCTTGTGGGTATCAATTCATCCTTTTCATTTTTAATGACAGTGATACCACCTTTCTTTGGAACTACATGCACAGGAGATACCCAAGTACTGTCCGAAATAGGTAAATCACTCTAGCATCTAAGAGTTTGAGAATCTCTTTCTTAACAACATCTTTCAAGTTGGGATTCAACCTTCTTTGATGTTCTATAGAAGTCATTGATTCATACTCTAGATGTATCTTATGCATGGATAAATAGGGTGATATCTCCTTGATGTCTTCTAGTGAGTAGCCAATTGCTTTTCTATATTTCTTAAGCTCAACTAGGAGTTTAGACAATTGGTTTTCGCTAAGTTGGCTACTCACAATTACAGGATATGTATCATTAGTTCCAAAAAAAGCATACCTTACACTATGGAGAAGAGGTTTGAGCTCCACTTTGGGTGCCTTGAGCTCACTCCAATCATCTTGAACCTCTTCTTGGGAAGTGACTGAGGCAGCGTTGGTGAGTGATTTGAGTCAGCTCCATGAACCTGTCTTTGCCAACCTTCTCTTTGTGGGAATCCAACATCTTCACATACTCGGTGCTCACCCTATCCTTAAACAATTGGGATTCTCTATAAACTGTTAGAGCATGTTGTGGAAAATCTTCTCGTGCCATCTCCTCAAGAAACTCATCAACTAGAGCATCCATGGCTTCAATATATAACACTTGGCCTTGGATTGTTGGTCTTTTCATCACCTCCTTAACATCAAAGTGGAGAGTGTTTCCCTTACCAAGATGAAGTTCAATCTTGCCATCTCTTACATTCACTATAGCTCCAGCAGTAGCCAAGAAAGGTCTCCCAAAGATCAAGGGGTCTTTAGGCTCTTCATCCATTTCAAGAACCATAAAATTTGTTGGAATCTCACAATCACCAATCATAACCGGGAAATCTTCCAAGATGCCTACATGAAGTTTCACTGAGCGATCAGCTAGCACTAAGGAGATTCTACACTTCTTGTACTGAGTGAAACCAAGCCTCTTTGCAACTGACAAAGGCATTAAACTCACACTAGCCCCCAAATCACATAAACACCTTTCAAACCTCAAAGGTCCAATGGAACATGGCAATGTGAAACTGTCCGGATCTTCTAGCTTCCTTGGGACAGTCAATCTCTGAATGATAGCACTACATTCATGTGTAAGAACCACCATCCCTTCCATTTCCTTCTTCTTTTTAGTCACAACATCCTTGAGAAACTTACTGTATTGAGGTACTAGCATGAAGGCATCTATGATAGGCATAGTGATTTGAACTTCATTCATCTGCTTGTCAAAGAGGGCCTTATACTTCTCCAGTAGTTGCTTCTTGAATCTTCCAGGAAATGGGAGTGGGTTAATAGGGAGGAGTAGTGAATGAAGCTTCTTTGGAAGAAGATGCTTCAGTCTTGTCAACTTTCTTCTTTTCCTCTCCAACTTTTCCTTTTCCCTTAGCCTCAACTATCTTCTCCAAGATTTCCTCATTAGCCTTTTCATCCACAATGACAACATCATCATCAAGGTTGATGACCAACTCCCCAAATTGCTTCTCATTATCCTTAATGAGAACTCTTTCTGGAAGCTCACTACCACTCCAAAGGGTGATTGAGTGCAATGTCTCCTTGGGGTTCTGCTCAGCTTTTCCAGGAAGTGATCCCATAGGCCTTTGTGAGTTGGAAGTCATTGTAGCAAACTGTTTCTCCAAAGCTTTGAACTTGTTGTTGAGCTCGTTGTAGCTCCCATCAATTTGGTGTGGATGTTTTTAAGCTCATCACCAATTTGCTTCTGAGTACGTGCTTGAGATTCCTAGAGCTGTTTAAACATAGACTCCACGCTTGTATCCCAAGGTTCTTCTTGAGAAGAGCTTCCTTGAACAGCAGTGGACTGCCTTCCTTTTGGGTTAAAGCCTGGAGGGTAGGATTGCTTTGGTGGGTAACTACTTTGCTGGTTGTTGTAGGCCGGTTTCTGGTTGTATGGGTTTTGGTATTGGAAGTTGGGTTCCTTTCTTTACCATTGACCATTAGCGTTTATGAAACACAACTCTTGTTGTCCTTCCAAGCCTTCAACTTCATTAACCTCTAGACCCTCTGGCTTACTCTGATTACCCACAAAGTTCACCTTTCTTCTTTTTCTCTATCCAATAGGAGCATATCAAGCTTATCCTGAAGGGATTTCAACTCTTTTTTGTGTGGGAATCCTCACCACCTCCACCTCGATTTTGCCTGTCGCAGTCATCATTGTACACTGAGTCACTTTGTGCCATGTTTTCAACAAGCTCCTTTCCATCTTGAGCTTATCTTCCTAAGAAGAAACCATTGCTTGTTGTGTCTAACATGCTTCGATATTTAGGCAAAACTACTTTGTAGAAAGTGCTTAGTATACTCTCATTGTTGAAACCATGGTGAGGACATTGTGTTAAGTAGCCCTTGAACCTTTCCCATGCTTCAGCAAAACTCTCTAGGTTCTTTTGTTGAAATGCAGAGATCTCATTTCTCAGCTTGGCATTTCTTGATGTGGAGAAAAACTTGTTGAGGAAGACCCGCTTGCATTCTTCCCAAGTGTTAATGGTCCCCTGAGGTAATCTCTTCTCCCAAAGGTGGGCTTTGTCTCCCAAAGAGAAGGGAAACAATCTTAGTTTGAAAGCGTCTTCAGAGATACCATTGATCTTCGTTGTTCCACATAGCTTGTCAAAGTTATCCAGATGGTCAAGGGGATCCTCTAAAGCGAGACCATGGTACTTGTTAGCTTGGATCATGTTGATCAAGCTTGAATTGATCTCAAAGTTGTTGTTCTCCACTGCTGGTTCTCTGATACCGGCCCTATTACCATGGATGCTAGGCTGGTCATATGTTCCAATCGCTTTAGCTTGGCATTGAGAATGTTTCTGCTGATGGTTTGCAGCCCCTTAGCCTTGTCCGGCTTGAACTCCTGCTGGAGGAACTCTGTTAGGGTTTTGGCCATTGTTGTCAGCTCCATGGACATTCTGATCATGGTGGTGTCCATCCATTTCTAATCCCAATTGGTCGAAAGGGATCAGTTGCTCTTGTCTTCTTTTTCTTGATAATTTTCTCTCTAAAGCTCTGATGTTGTCTACTCGGGGAACAAGGTTTGTTGGTCCTCTACTCCTAAAGTTCATACACCTAGTATTTCAAAGAAAAATGAAGAAAGAGTGTCAGTAAACAAATAAAATAAAGTTGCTATGCTGTCCGCACATCTCAGGTGATTCTGTAGCGACCACTCCTGTTCGCTACGGGTGGTCGCTACGACATCCGCACATCTCGTGTGATTTTGTAGCGACCACTCCTGGTCGCTATGTTGTGGTCGTTACGGGTCTCCAGAATTCATTATAGTGACCACGTTTGGTCGCTACACTCGTGCCAAATCTTGCTTTTGTCCCAAACTTCTCTTTCTCAGCCTCGATTGCCTTCGAACTAACCAATAGAGAACTCAAATACCTGATATAGACGAATGAAATGCAATGCAACCTAAACATGCCTAAATGTGAGTATAAATGATGAAAACGTGCAAAAATTGGTGATCAAAACAATGTAAATAAGTGAGATATCAATACCCGCAGTGACTAACAAAGTCATCAAGAAATGCCTCGACCTTAAGAAAGGCTGATCAGCGGATGAACTAGACGGAGTTCTATGGTCGCACCAAACAAACCTGAGAGGCACAACCAAAACGACCCTATTCTCCTGAGCCTATGGAGTTGAGGAAATGGATCCTACAAAATTCAACGTCACGAGCTTGTGCCAGGCCAAAATGCCACAAATCATCAAGCTCAACAAAGAAATGATGTTTGATGCTCTGGATGAGTTTGAGGAACGATGTGACCAGGCCTTACTAAGCATTTAGAACTACCAGCACCAGATCGAAACCACTCGAGGTCGGGGACCTCATGATGTGTAAGGTGTTTGAGAACACTAAAGACTGGAAAGCAGGAATGCTTGGCACCAACTAGGAAGGTCTCGACAAGATTACCCAAGTCATCAAATATGGCGTTTACAGATTAGAAACATCGACCAGCAAGCCCGTACCAAGGTCATGGAACTCCATGAACCTCATGCGCTATTACGCTTAAGGAAAATATGTTACCCGAGTAACTAACATATTGTCACTTCTACTCGGGCGAATAAGCGAGTAAATGATTTACAATAACTTTTACTCAAAAAATCAAGTAAATGAGCCCCAATCCACTTTTACTCGACTAAAAGGTATTACGAATGGCTTGATCCTCTTCGAGGGTAAGTAGGTAGCTTTAACTGGCCCAGCTACACAAAAAAAGATACACAGGAAGTTTCTCTAAGGCAATGACTCGCCGAGTAACAAATGTCATTGTCCTCTCGGTGCAGGACAGCTCACGAGATTCCAAAGTAACTGATACCTATGGTCGTCATGATTCAGACCCCCCAACATCTACGCCCTTGTAGTAGGGAAATAATCCTTGTAGCGTACTACATAACAATACTTGCACTACACCAACAACTACGTCCTGATCAGACCTTTAGTTGAAAGACCACCGAGTTACGGACCACTTGTATCCAACCAGGTTACTGGCCAACTAATGAAACGACAATTTTTGGTACCTTAATAATCTCTATATATGGTTTGTCCGAACAAAAACTTGGGAAGGTTACATTAGTTAAGGACGATCAAAAACTGTTGCCGCTTAGGTTTTAATTGTTTATAAGTATCGTTCCCGATTAAATCGTTACGAGAAAACTTTAATTCCATATTAATTGTCTTTAAGTATGATTTGCGATCAAACACACTTACGAAGCAACTTTAAAGAATAAACATCAGACTCCTAAGTTATGAGAACCGAAATTTGCACTGTCGATTTCCGTTGATTTAGAAGGCAAGGTAAACCTAGCTTTCCCAGAGGTCCCAGATTTCTGCTAAGCTAAAACCTCAAGCACCAAACAGTGAGAACAAAAGATATAAGAATTGATGCACCCCAGTACGTGGAACCAGCCCAGCATGGTGATCAGGACGATCAGATCAGTCCAACCGAGGTTCACCCATCCAACCATACCAGATCAACGAACAGTGCCGTTTACAGAATTAACCCGCGTATATCCGGAAATGACCTAAGGCTGGAACCACGACCTAATGAACGAATTGACTGTCCCACAACAAGTCTTTGCCGACTCATTCGACATTCTAAGACCAATATTCAAGCCACAACTCAAGATCAACGAGTGTAACCTGAGTTAGGACACAACACGTCACTTCTGACCCGTTTGGTACGTACCGCATGTCCCGATGGACATGAACATAACTTTTCCGACCAGTTTGAAGATTTCATGATGATCGATCATTCTAATCTCTCTAAAGCAAGGATACTTAAGCTCTCTGAAGATTTGGTTCATCTAAAATGGTCATCCGTTCACGAAAGTTCATCAATCACCCACACGGACACACCACAGTACGTCCTGCTCCTTACCGCAGTACACCCGTTGGGTACAGATGAACCTGGACAGTAGGCGAAGGGTCATTTGTTGACCAGACTAGATTCAGATGAACCTGGACAGTACACCAAGGGTCATTTCGACCAGATTAAGAACCAAAGAGTCATTTGACTATTTTTAATCTTTGTTGCTTTTTCTATGCATGTTTTTCCACAAAATTCTAAGTCCTTTCACATGCCTTTACTACTATAAATATGTAATCTCATTTCAGCAATAAACGATTCGATTATCATCTTTGTTTTGAGTTAAACTCTTTGTTCTTTGAAGAACTCTTCTTGTTTCTTGGTGAGTCATATCCAAGTTAAACAATCCTCAAATCGTTGGACTTGTGAGTCATATCAAGCGATGACTAGAGAACCTTCCTTTGGTGGACTTGTGAGTCATATCAAGCGCCAACTGAAGTCGGGAATATCGGAGGCCTTCCGCAACCTTCGTGCGACCCTTCAATCCATCCAGTTCTCATCCGTGAGTTCATATCTAATCCAATCCGGTCGAGTGATCCTATCTAGGGCGTATCAAGTGGTATCAGAGCCACTCTTCCGGTATTGTCTATTCATCCATCTTTCTCATCTTCCATTTTCTTCAAACACTTCTTCTTCTACCTATCTTAAATCCGGGCCCCTCATTACCATCCACTAGTTACAAAAAAAAAGAGAAAAGAAAAGAAAAATCTCGATAAAAAAAAGATTCAAGAGTTTGATTTGTGGATTGGTGGTGAAAGAGAAAGCCTGCTGGCTGAGGAGAAATCCAGCCTTTGAGGAGGTTAAAACAGATTTTAAAACCCCAAAAATCTCTTATCTTTCTATCTTGAGAAATTCCCTCTTGTTTACTTGAAATTGTCCATTGGGATTCTTGATCAGTTTTCTTAAAACCTAGAGTGGAAACTCGTGTGTGTGACCACCAAAATCTGAGAGAAACACGTGTGTGGGTGAGGATCAAACACTTGAGAGTGTGAGATTTTTGTCTAACGTTTTGTGTTTAAGAAATTTCAGGAACCATGAGTAGTGAAGGAGAAAGAAACCAACCTGGAAATTCATTTGCTGGATTATCTAACCTACAAATGCGTGCTTTGAATGATTCTATGACTAACTTGATGAATGCATGTTTAGATCAGATCCATCAAAGGCTTGATGAGCTTCAGGCCAGCCAACAAACTCATCCTAGAACCGGAGCAAGAAGAGATCGCCCAAGGAGGTACAACCGGTCCGATGATGAGACCCTAGGGGAAGATCTTCGAGAGGATGAAGTCAGATCAACCAACCGACCTAGGAGAGGTCATAGAAACCGAGAGCAAGGTGAAATCAATCCATTTGCTAGAACTGATCGTGCTGATGATAACCTAGGAGGATTGAAACTAAAAATCCCAACTTTTATGGTAAAAACGATCCTGATGCTTTCCTTGAATGGCAAAGAAAGATTGAACTTGTCTTTGATTGTCAACACTTTTCTGATCTTAAGAAAGTTAGATTGGCTGCTACTGAATTCTCTGGCTATGCTATTAACTGGTATGACCAAGTTGTGACTCATAGGAGGAGAACAGGTGAAAGGCCAATTGAAACATGGGATGAACTTACCATGCTGATGAGGAGACGATTTGTTCCCTGCTCACTATCACCGAGACCTCCACCAGAGGTTGAGACGCCTACTTCAGGGCACCAAGTCTGTGGAAGACTACTACCAAGAGATGGAGATCTTGATGATCAAGGCTGATGTGGACGAGCCTATGGATGCCACAATGGCACGATTTCTTTCAGGTCTCAACCGTGACATCCAAGATCGTATGGAGCTTCAAGAGTATGGTAGTGTGGAGCAAATGTTACACAAAGGCCATTTTGATTGAACAGCAAGTCATAAGAAAGAACTACTCAAGGCCGGCTCTTGCTCCCAAACCGGCATACGCTCCAAAACCAAGCTATCCAGACAAAGGTAAGTCTTCTCCCACAACACATAATGCTTTTAAGACTAATGTTCCTGCTCGTGTGGACAAAGGAAAGGAAGTTGAGACTTCTGGCCGAGCAAGAGACATTAGGTGCTTCAAGTGTCAAGGTCTAGGACACTATGCCAAAAACTGCCCCAACCAGCGAGTGATGATTCTCATGGAGAATGGTGAGGTTGAGTCCGAGGATGAAGAGAAGGACAAGGAGGATTTGGTTCCTATCTTTTATGAGGAAGAGGAAGCCTTTGACTACCCACACCACGGACCTTTGCTTGTCACTAGAAAGGTCATGGACTAACCCATCTTCGATGAGGAGGTAGACCGGCTGGTCGATGCTTTCGGCCCGACCTTTGACGCTGATTCTGGTCCAATTTTTGATGAGGAAGATTGCTTCGACCATCCAGCTCACAGTCCACTACTTGTCACAAGGCGATCTTTGAGTGTTCAGCCCAAAACCAATGAAAAAGAACAAAGGGAGAATCTCTTTCATTCTCGTTGTCTTGTTTCTGAAAAAGTTTGTTCTTTGATCATTGATGGTGGGAGTTGTACTAATGTTTCTAGTGATACTCTTATCAAGAAACTTGGACTTGTGACTAAGCCACTCTCTCGACCTTTCCGGCTTGAGTGGCTACATGAAGCTGGCGAGCAAATGGTGAAAGAACAAGTCACCGTCCCTCTTACCATCAGACGATACGAAGACGAGGTTGTGTGTAACGTCCTTCCCATGGACGCATGCCATATTCTCTTGGGCCGGTCATGGCAGTTTGATAAGAAGGCCGTGCATGATGGCTACACAAACCGACACTCATTTGATCATAAGGCAAGAAGATCACGTTGGTCCCATTGACTCCTTTGGAAGTTCACCAAGATCAGATCCAGCTCAAGAGGAGTCGAGACAAAGAACCAAAGAAGGACGAACCTGAAACATCCACTCGAAATTCCAACTTCTTTATTAAAGAAAGTCAGGTCAGGAAATCTCTTTACTCTCAAAAGCCACTTCTTTTACTTGTGTACAAAGAATCTCTTATGGCTGCTCCTTCTGACCCTGCCACCGGAGATTCTGAGTGAACTTCTAGATCTTTTGCAGGAGTTTTCTGATGTTTTTCCAGATGAGAATCCCAAGGGACTGCCTCTAGTTCGAGGCATTGAACATCAGATAGATTTGTTCCAGGTGCATCTCTACCGAATCGACCAGCTTATCGTACCAATCCGGTGGAGACCAAGGAAATTCAGAAACAGATTGGTGACCTTCTCGACAAAGGTTACATCCGGGAGAGCCTTAGTCCTTGTGCCGTGCCAGTTCTGTTAGTACCCAAAAAGGATGGCTCATGGCGTACGTGTGTGGACTGCCGTGCCATCAACAACATTACGGTAAAATATAGGCATCCCATTCCTAGGCTTGATGACATGCTTGATGAGTTGCATGGTTCATGTGTTTTCTCTAAGATTGATTTGAAAAGTGGTTATCATCAGATTAGGATGAAGGAAGGTGATGAATGGAAAACTGCACTTAAGACCAAACTAGGATTGTATGAATGGCTTGTGATGCCATTTGGGCTTACTAATGCACCTAGTACTTTCATGTGTTTGATGAATCACGTCTTGAGATCCTTCATTGGTCATTTTGTGGTAGTTTACTTTGATGACATTCTCATTTACAACAAGAACCTTGAAGATCATAGGATGCACTTGAAATCTGTTCTTGAAATTCTTAGGAAAGAGAGACTTTTTGCAAATCTTGGTAAATGCTCTTTTGGAACAGATAACGTGGTGTTCTTAGACTTTGTTGTAGGTGCAGATGGACTAAGAGTAGACGAGGAAAAGATCAAAGCTATCCGGGACTGGCTAGTCCATCGACCGTGGGCGAAGTGAGAAGCTTCCATGAACTTGCCGGCTTCTATAGGCGATTTTTTCCGAACTTCAGTACCATCGCAGCCCCATTGACTGAAGTAATCAAGAAGAATGTCGGATTCAAGTGGGAACAAGCTCAAGAAGAGGCATTTCAGATTCTAAAAAGGAAGTTGACTCAAGCTCCCTTACTTGTACTTCCTGATTTTTCTAAGACCTTTGAGATTGAATGTGATGCTTCCGGAGTTGGTATTGGTGCTGTCTTGATGCAGGATAGGAAACCCATCGCCTACTTCAGTGAAAAACTTGGAGGCGCCACACTCAACTACCCTACTTACGACCAAGAGCTGTATGCTCTGGTGAGAGCTCTACAAACATGGCAGCACTACCTTTGGCCTAAGGAGTTCGTGATCCACACTGACCATCAGTCCTTGAAACATCTTAAGGGCCAACAAAAGCTGAACAAGAGGCATGCACGTTGGGTGGAGTTCATTGAGACATTTCCTTATGTCATTAAGTACAAACAAGGTAAAGACAATGTAGTGGTTGATGCCTTGTCTAAAAGGTATGTACTTCTTTCTGCTCTTGAAACAAAGTTGCTTGGTTTTGAATTTATCAAGGATTTATATGCAACTGACTCAGATTTCAAAGAGATTTTCAGAAAGTGTTCAAAAACGGCTTATGGCAAGTACTATCAAATCTTTGGATTTTTATTCTTTGAGAACCGCTTGTGTGTGCCCCAATGTTCTTTGAGGGAGTTGTTTCTCAGGGAAGCACATGGAGGAGGTCTTATGGGACACTTTGGAATCAAGAAAACACACAAGGTTGTATATGAACACTTCTTTTGGCCGAGCTTGAACGAATCTGTAGTCAATGTGTGGTTTGCAAGAAAGCCAAGTCAAAAGCTAAAAACCAAGGTTTGTATTCTGCTCTTCCTATTCCTTCTCATCCGTGGGTAGATATATCTATGGACTTTGTGCGTGGTTTGCCTAAATCAAAATTTGGTAGAGATTCTATCTTTGTGGTGGTCGATATATTTTCTAAAATGGCTCATTTCATACCATGTCATAAACTGATGATGCTGTGCACGTTGCTGATTTGTTCTTTAGAGACTTTGTTAGGTTGCACGGAATGCCTAGGACAATTGTTTCAGATCGAGATGCTAAGTTTCTTAGTCATTTTTGGAAAACTTTGTGGTCTAAGTTAGGTACTCGTTTGATGTTTTCCACCACTTGTCACCCTCAAACTGATGGACAAACTGAGGTTGTAAACCGGACCTTGTCAGCATTACTTAGATCATTGGTTAAAAGAATTTAGACACTGGGAAGAATGTTTGTCTCATGTTGAATTTGCTTATAATCATTCCATGCATTCTTCTACCAAGTTTTCTCCTTTTGAGGTTGTGTATGGTTTCAATCCCTTGTCTCCACTTGATCTTTTGCCTTTGCCTTTGAGTGAAAGAGTTAGTACAGATGGCAAGAAGAAGGCGGACACGATTCAGAAGTTGCATGAAAAAGTTCGTGACAACATCAAAGCCAAAACTGAGATTTACACAAGAAAGGCGAATAAAAAGAAAAAGAAAGTTGTCTTTGAAGAAGGCGATCTTGTTTGGGTTCATCTAAGGAAGGAACGTTTTCCTGAAGAAAGGAAGTCAAAACTCATGCCTAGAGTCGATGGTCCTTTTCAGATCCTTAAAAAGATCCATGACAATGCCTATCAGCTGGACTTGCAAGGTAAGTATGACATTTCTTCAAGTTTCAATGTTTCTGATTTATCTCCTTTTTGTGCAGATGATCCAGATTTGTGGACAAATCCTTTTGAAGAGGGAGGGAATGATGCACCCCAGTATGTGGAACCAGCCCAGTATGGTGATCAGGACGATCAGATCAGTCCAACCGAGGTTCACCCATCCAACCGTACCAGATCAACGAACAATGCCGTTTACAGAATTAACCCGCGTACATCCGGAAATGACCTAAGGCTGGAACCACGACCTAATGAATGAATTGACTGTCCCACAGCAAGTCTTTCCCGACCCATTCGACATTCTAAGACCAATAGTCAAGCCAGAACTCAAGATCAACGAGTGGAACCTGAGTTAGGACACAACACGTCACTTCTGACCTGTTTGGTACGTACCGCATGTCCCGATGGACATGAACATAACTTTTCCGACCAGTTTGAAGATTTCATGATGATCGATCATTCTAATCTCTCTAAAGCAAGGATACTTAAGCTCTCTGAATATTTGGTTCATCTAAAATGGTCATCCATTCACGAAAGTTCATCAATCACCCACACGGACACACCACAGTACGTCCTGCTCCTTACCGCAGTACACCCGTTGGGTACGGATGAACCTGGACAGTAGGCGAAGGGTCATTTGTTGACCAGACTAGATTCAGATGAACCTGGACAGTACACCAAGGGTCATTTCGACCAGATCAAGAACCAAAGAGTCATTTGACTATTTTTAATCTTTGTGGTTTTTTCTATGCATGTTTTCCACAAAATTCTAAGTCCTTTCACATGCATTTACTACTATAAATATGTAATCTCATTTCAGCAATAAACGATTCGATTATCATCTTTGTTTTGAGTTAAACTCTTTGTTCTTTGAAGAACTCTTCTTGTTTCTTGGTGAGTCATATCCAAGTTAAACAATCCTCAAATCGTTGGACTTGTGAGTCATATCAAGCGACGACTAGAGAACCTTCCTTTGGTGGACTTGTGAGTCATATCAAGCGCCAACTAAAGTCGGGAATATCAGAGGCCTTCCGCAACTTTCGTGCGACCCTTCAATCCATCCAGTTCTCATCCGTGAGTTCATATCTAATCCAATCCGGTCGAGTGATCCTATCTAGGGCGTATCAAGAATGAATTGATAAAACGAAAAGAGAACAAAGAAGATCTTATTATGAATCTGTGATTTGAGCGTTACAACAGGTAAAGCCTTGGCGAAAAGAGCCGTCGGCAAGTTCCTGGTTCTAACCTTGTACGGCTTGAATAAGCTAGTTGGGTCGCAGCTCGATAACAGAAAAATGGAAATATGCCTAATTTCCCTAAGTTCCATGCTTGCTCCGAGTAAAGTTTTTTGTGTGTGTCTGCATCTTCAGCCTCGAAGCCCTTATATACTCCTCCCAAAGGCAGTTTGCTCTTTCTCCTTCTGCCCTCGGTCGAGTTTATCCCTTCGAAGAATCTTCCATTTTCCTTTGATCTTCGTGATTATCTTTGGAAACTTAATTTTGTATCTTCCAAACATAACATTTATCTCTTCTCCAAAATAAAAGATAGACAGTCATAATGATTAGGCTCGTCTTCGTGTAAAACCGTGAGTGGGATTTTAGCTGAGTTTTAGACCTTCTCGGGCCATTTTTCGACTTAAACTTTTTTATTATTTTATCGAAAGAGTACTTCCAAAACGGCATCGATTCCGAAGAGAGTTCGAATTTCTCGTACAATGCAAGCAACTTTAGGTGTTTAGTTAACCGTTGCCATTTTACACGATCAATTCAAACTTTATACGAGGAAACGAGTTCTTGTGGTAAAGTTCCAACGTCAATTTCGATTGAGACGAAACAAGAACAAGTTCGATCCAATTTTGAAAGAGGGACTTACGAGGATGGGATGAAAATGAATTGGTTGATCCTACTCACCGAATGGGCGAGTTGGATTGCTTGTTCGACCCAACTCACCCGATCGGCGAGTTGGGTGGCTTCCTCAATCCAACTCGCCGAACGGGTGAGTTGGTTGGCTCATGTCGCCCAACTTCCCTGTTCCGCGAGTTGGAGTGGTCCAACTCTTTCGTTCGGCGAGTTGGACGATAGTATTATAGTCGTTTCGTTGTTTCGATGCTCGGGGATCCGTTTGTCCGAGGTCTTGAGTAACCTTTCTCGAGGACTTATCGTGCGAACCCTTTTTCAGAGTTCATACAAAACTCGAATTTGGTTTTCCTGCTCTTCATTTTTTATAAATATTATCTCTCTCTTTTCAAAGAGGACATTTCTCGGGAAGTTTCTGACATCGATTCCGTCGTAACCGATTTTGACCCCAACAGTTAGCCCCCAGATTGTTCGAATCGTGATGTCCTTGCGAGCGGTTTTGGCATGTCACGTAAGTTAGGCGGAATCCAACGTCTAAAAATCCAAAGGTGAATAGCGAATTCACTTGTCTATAAATATGTAAATTTTCAAATTCTTTACTTGATCATGTCCACAAACTCTTGTCTAAGATTAAAAGATCTTTCCTCTCCCCTTGGTATAATTTTTTTATCATGTCTTCAAGGAGAAAAGCTTTCACCAAGTCTTGCAATGACCGTTCCGTTTCTGATGGCTCTACCTCGAAACACAACGACGCTGGGCCAAAGATGGAGTTCGTGACACATTCAGTTGATCCTGAGGAGTCCGAGACGTACTAGGCGGCTAGGGGTAAAGTAAAGCGTCCTAGGCTTTGGACGTGGGTTCCGCCTCCGTTACGTGCTAACCCTGTGAATGGTTGTCCAAGCAAGAGCTGCCTGAATGGGCTTGTTGCCATCTGAGGCTTCTGCCAAGTTTCGGAGTTAGTTGAGTTTCGTCTCTAGGAGTCTGGGGAAGTTTCTGAGTGTCCTCCCAAGGGTTACTTCACGTTCTATGAGGCGTACTTGATGTAATTCCATCTATGGCATCCCATCCTTGAAGTCATCTCACAACTTTTCAACTGATTCAAGCTATCGATCGGTCAGATAAACCCGTGCGGTTTGCAGCACATTGTTGGAATTTGGCACTGATTTACGAACTGGGTATGACCCTCGATGTCGACCACCTTGAAGCTATGCTGATACCCTGGGGGAATTCGGCCATAGTTCAGCTGAGGCCTTGGCCAAGCATGACGATCATAACAGAGTTCGTGTCAAAATATCATGACTAGAGAGAGCACTTCTTCTTTTTCCACGTTAACGATGCATCCGTAGAAGCAAACATCATTCCCATCTTGAGGACTAGATGGGGTAGGAAATGTATTCCTGATCAAGTGTCCTCCAGTTTTGATTCTGAATATGTTCGATCTTACATGCTTGTTTTCTTGTTTTGCAGAGACTAATCCTCTTCCTCCGGAGGACTTTAACACCGTCCGAGACTTTCTCCGTGGACTTCCATCCTTTTGGGCCACGTTTAACCCAAAGTGGGTTGGCCGTGTTGTTGATCTCCCCCGGTCTCGGTTTCAGCCGTACTTGCCGGTCGAGGAAAGGTTGGATTTAAGCAAGGATGGATTAGTTCCGTGTGAGGTTCGGGCGAGGAGGGAAAGGTCGAAGTCCTGCAAATACAAACACATCGTTGTTGATGATGACGTGGACAATGGTCAGTTCTTTCCCGATAATATACTTATAGACTACCTCAACAGTCAAGTAGGCGGGAGCAGTGGTGAACAGAACAATCTTGGCGATTGTTAATGGGGTAAGTTTTGGTCTTTGAGCATTATTTTTTTATGGCCGAGCTTCTCTTGACTTTTAGATCTTTCGCAAGGCATTCTCATCATGAACATAGCTCTTGATGCAAGCTGCCAAGAGGCTTGCATGGCTCAATTCAGGGCTGAGACGGCTGATAAAAAGATTGCCCGTCCGAGAGATGAATTGGAGAGTTCTTGTCATCGCAAGAGAGAGAGAGAGAGAGAGAGAGAGAGAGAGAGAAAGAGAGAGATAGAGATAGATAGATAGATAGAGAGAGAGAGAGAGAGAGTCGGTTGCGACAGAGGTTTGTCGTGCCTATAGGCGAGGAAAGAGAGAGATGGCTGAAGTCATGAAGACCCATCATGACAAGTTCTCGTGCGAGTTCGAGGAGCTTACGAGTGGTTAAAGGATCTCAGGGATTATCGCGTGTGTCATGGTACTGTGGGTGGATTATACCTTATGCAGGACCCTGACTATTTGTTTGACGACGAGTATGCGAGGCAAACTGGGCGTATGAATGAGAGAGATAGGGACTTTGCGATTCCTCAAATCGAGGAGAGGATTTGGGAGAAGTGGAACCTGATTCCCATTTCTCCTGATACGGTGGAGGCCGAGACAGGAGCCGCCGATGAGACGGGCAAAGTGAACCAGCCATCGGCTCCTCTGAACATCAACAACTACTCGCTCGGGAGGTCGATGACTGGGTACTTTGGTCTCGACGACTGATCGTAAGGATGGTTGTGACTTTTTGGGAATGTGTTCCCTTGTATTATAGTATGTTTACGTTATGCGTTCATCTCTGGCCAAGTGTGGTCGTGTATCATGTTGCGGGATTTGGCAAGTGTGGCTTTGAATCCCTACAGTTTATCGACTTTTGTTTGATCCGTTTTTTTTATGAAATGGGTTTCAATAATGTTTGGATTTTGTAAAGTGTAGGGGAAAATTCGAGTTGTCATCTCGCCTTCTACCCCTCTCTGGGATCATCCTATTCGTTGCTCGTTCGAGATGTTTGAGAAGTTCTAAAAGTTTGAAGAGTGTTTATATGCGGATTAAGAGACATGCTTTTAGGATCTCGTATCTTTTCAATAACATGCCTTGAGACGTTAGAGACTAGTGTGTTGGGTTTAGGGTAAGACCTAGGTTTACTTTCGGTTTAAGATCTGTGATGAATAATCAGCTTTCGTTTTGCATGTTGCGATTATAACCTGACTCCTTTCCAATTTAAACTCCACGACAGGTCCTCGGCTTATACGAATTGTCTGGTCAGAGTCGAGCATCTTTTCGGAGACAATTTTTAAGTTTTCCGGAAGTGCTGACCAAAATTTAGGATTTATTTTATAGGGTGCTAGTTATCCTAGTTAGATGTGGGAGTATCTATCCCTTAGGACGGATCTGGATGCATTTGTTTATTACGGCTAAAGCGCTCGGCGGGGACAATCGACGAGCATTTGTGATTTCTGGTCGCGAATGGACTGGGAGTGCGTTCTCAAAAATATAGGTGATGTGTCGCTTAGTTCTTGTCGGGAGTCGATTCCTACAATACTAAGGCATCGCCGATATCAACTGATCCCGCGTACCAATGAAACTCCTCAAGAAACATATCTCGATCGAATTATCGATTCCGACTCCCGACCAGAGCAAGTCGTTTGTTATTGATGTTTTACGTATCTAGGACCGGGGTCTCGTACTCTGGTTGGGAGTCGGAATCGACGATTCGACCGAGATATGTTTGTTGAGGAGTTTCATTGGTAGGCGAGATCAGTTGATATCGGCGATGCCTTAGTCTTAGAGTGGAGTTGATCCGTTTTGAGGTAGGATGTTTTTTTTGCGAGTTTCCATTTTCGGGTTCGTGCGATAATCATTTTGCTCATATATGGATGTTTTCTGAAAGTATAACAAGATGTTTCTTTGCGAGATAATAGAGATTTTTTTGAAATTCTAATGAAGTCTTTATTGCCGAACGAGTTTTGAAAACATTGAGTACAAGACAAATATTTTAGAATGTGGGAAAATATGAGTATTCATATATGTACCCCCTCCCCTCTCCCACCCCTTTTGGAGAGGGAGATAGCTGAACTTGTCTTTCGCCGAGTTTCCTACGTACCCCGTTTCGAGGATCCATCATCTCATAGTTATGCTATTTGAGAGTGTGTTTACTCGGCTGTCGTGTTCTTGTCGACAGCATTAGTTGCAGGATCGACGTCTTTCGCCGGATTTGTTTCCTCCGATGGGGTTGAAGTGTTGGGCACTAGAACTAGTTGTTTTTTTATTGTTGCTTGAGTTGACGATTCTGGATCAACTTTGTCCGAAGTGTTTTCAGTCGGTGCCTGAGATAGCTTCAAGCGTTAGATCTTCTCCATCACGTTGTTTGTGATTTTTCTTAGCTTGTGTTCGACCAGGAAGCAACGTCTTGACTGTTTCTGGCATCCCTAGATCACGGAAAGTCTGTTATGAGTTGGTTATTCAACGCCTAAGTGATAAATCGATGGGACTGCCTTCATGGCGTTTAGCCAAGACGTGCCCATGATGACATTGTAGATGGCCGGGTGGTCAACGACCGCGAATTTGACGATATTGGTGACTTCTTTTGCCGCAACATGCAGTTTGATTGATCCGAGGGTTATTGACGTCATGCCAGAGAAGTTGGTCAGCGATTTTTGCCATGGTAGGACGTCCCCTAATTCGAGGTTCATCCTCGTGAGAGTATCACAGAAGATGAAGTTGAATGTGCCTCCCGTGTCGATGAGAACCCTGGCGACCTCAAGATCTCTTATTACGAGATCGATCACGAGTGGATCGCAGTGTGGTTGATCGATCCCGCCGGCCTCTTCTTCATCAAAAGTGATTGCTCCTTTCGGGATGTCACTGGGCGTGGACCAGGTCGGCAAATTTGCGCTTGTATAAGCCTTGTGCTGATAAGCTTTGATGGCCGAGACAGTACCGTTGCAATATTGCGACCCGTCGATGATCATATTCACCCTGCGACTATTATTGTCGTTGCCCTTCTCGTCGTTCCTTCTTCCGCGCTTTTCTCCCGATTGGACCCTTGGGAAGAGCTCTCCGTTTGAGGAACCTCTTCGTTTCTCGGGGGGCGGTCTGAATCGCGGATTAGGTCTTTCACGCTGGAGACTTTGGAGAGTTCTCTGGCAAGCAGCTTTGCGGCCAACCTCGCACCGAGAATTTTGTAGTTAATGGTTGAGTGACCATGGGCCTGGTGAAAATCGCAGAAGACATTCTTGTTGTAAATCGGATTTTGTGTCCACGTGTTGCCCGTCGTCCGACCTTGCTCCGATCCGACCTTGGATTTTGGGTCGATTTTGAACCGTTTTATGAAGTCATGGAGACTCGTCCTCTCCCTGGGATAGGCTCCAATGGTCGACATTGGAGATTTCTCGATCTATGAACATCGAGTATTGCTTGAAAAACTCCGATGCGAGCTGGCGTAAACTTATGAAGGAATTTCCCCTAAGGCAAGAGAACCACTCGAGCGCTGATCCTTGGAGGTTTTCCACGAAGAGGCGGTATTCGTCGGCGTCTCTTTTGCTTTCTCAGAACCTGGCCCTTCCCATCACGGCCCGGAAAGCCTGCAAGTGTGCATTGGGATCGGTGGTACCGTCGTATGGTGTCACCTTGATCTTTCCAGGATCCGAAACCCTAGTTTTGGTGATGCGAGTAGTGAAGGGCATTTTGGGAGCCTCCTCGAGGAGCAGATCGATATCCGGAGCGGTGCTAGTAGCGTGATGGATTTGAGACTTCACTGCTCTAACTTAGGCTGCCGTTTTTATGAGATGATCGCGGAGACGCGAATCTCGGAGTTTTTGCTAGCAGATTTCTGACCTTGTCGGCATTTTCTACGAATGTTCCGCGTTTTCTCCTCGGCCAGTTCTTCATGTTCCTTCCAGAAGATAGCTTCTTATTCTTCGGTCATAAGGTTGTCAAACTGGGACTCATCCCGAGTCGCTCGGCTCCTTGTACGACGTGGATATACATCTGCGTCTTCTTCCGTAGGCTCGGGATGGTTATTAAAATCCACGTCGACGCATTCGATTTCTCCTTCTTGTTTATTTTCCTTGATAGGGGGAAGGTCTCCCGAGTTTTTACATGTTGGCGCAGGGTTTACGTTGTCGGGATTTTGTCCAGATGGTTTCCCTTGTGCGTTTCCGGATCGGTCTAAAGGAGTCGCGAAATCGAGTCTTCTTCCGCGAATTCAGGTTGTTCCACGCGGAAGAATGGCCATGTTCCTCGCTGTTAGGGTTTCAACCTATTTAGCGGGAGAACTCATGACCTTGTCTTGTTCTGGTGGCTTCTTTTCGAAAGTCAAGTACATTTTCTTCACCTCCTCAAACGCTGCGGTGTTTGCTTCAGCGTTAACCGAAGTGATGTTAGTCGTTGGAGTGTTTTTAATGTTTCGTTGACAATTTTGTCGTCACGAGGTTGTTTGTTTTTGAGATCGTAAGCTGACATGTTTGATGGAGCGTTTTTGGCTGAGAGTAAGATGGATCCGTACCCTCCTCCTTCTAGCGCCAAGCTGTGGGAACTGAAATTTTCACTGTCGATTTTCGTTGATTTAGGAAGGCAAGGTAAACCTAGCTTTCCCAGAGGTCCCAGATATCTGCTAAACCCAAACGTCATGCGACCAAACAATGCGAACAAATGATATAACAATGAATTGATAAAACGAAAAGAGAGCAAAGAAGATCTTATTCCGAATCTGTGATTTAAGCGTTACAACAGGTAAAGCCTTGGCGGAAAGAGCCGTCGGCGAGTTCCTAGTTCTAACCTTGTAAGACTTGAATAACCTAGTTGATAGCTCGATAACAAAAAAACAGAAATATGCCAAATTGCCCAAAGTGTTATGCTTTCTGTGAGTAAAGCTTTTTGTGTGTGTCTGCATCTTCAGTCTCGAAGCCCTTATATACTCCTCCTAGAGGCGGTTTTCTCTTTCTCCTTCTGCCCTCGGTCGAGTTTATCGCTTCGCGTAAATCTTCCATTTTCCTTAGATCTTCGTTATTATCTTTGGAAACTTAACCTTTATTTTCCGAACATAAAATTTATCTCTTCCTGCAAACTAAAAGATAGACCGTCAGAACAATTGGGCTCAATTTCGTGTAAAATCGTGAGTGGGCTTTTAGCCGGGTTTTAGACCTTCCCGGACTGTTTTTAACTTATGCGTTTTTACGATTTTATCGAAAGAGTGCTTCTGAAACGACGTCGATTCGGAAGAAAGTTTGATTTTCTCTTACATTGCAGGCAACTTTAGGTGCTTAGTTAACCGTTGCCATTTTACACGATCAATTTGAAATTTATACGAGGAAACGATTTCTTGGGGTAAAGTTCTAATGTCAATCTTGATCGAGATGAAACAAGAACGAGTTCGATCCAATTTCGAAGGAGGGAGTTACGAGGACGGGATGAAAATGGATTGGTTGATCCAACTCGCGACATGGGCGAGTTGGACGATCGAGCCTTATAGTCGTTTCGTTGTTTCGATGCTCGGGGATCCTAGAGTAAGCTTTCACATTCCTTGTGATCCCATCTTCGCCTAAAGATGTGATGCTTTCTTCCATAATGTAAGCCTTATCTGTGCGGACAAAGAAGCAACCCTTATCCCAACCATGCAAGTTGGATGTAAACAAGTTGATCACCTCCATGGGATTCCCTTGCTTGAGGCAGTATCGGAGCAACAAACCCGTACTCTTCGAATATAGAAAATCTAGAAAATAGTTGACGCTCAGGTCCATCCCTCGTTCTTAACTCAAAACCAAAATTCCGACGAGGTGTTGCAGACCCGCAGGAGAAAGTTGACTTATCGACAAGACATAGTGATCCATGAACTAAATTATGACATCCAGGATGGAAAACCGTAAGCAACAATATAAAAGATGCACCTCGTAGCATGTAAAGTAACCACAAGGTGGAGAGTTGGCACTCTCTCCAAGTTTTGTCATTCAAAACGTCACCTCCTCAGGGACTCGGAATGTATCATGGATGGCGAGGAAATTACTCCTACACTCACTCGGCCCCTCGACACAAGTCAACTGGCGGGGGTGCGGGACCGCATGTTGCTTTCCAATATGCCTCCACCTCCTTAGGGTCAATGAAGTGTCGTAAAAACTCAACCTTTAGAACAACTTCATCACCCCAAATTTGTAGTCTCTCGGGAATGAAAATGGAAGGCAATGCACTCTCAGAAACTTCATTATTGAAAGCCATAATACAAAAGGAAAACAAGGGAAGAAGAGAGAAAAAGTATTCTAGGGAGAATTTTCTTGTGGAAGATAGCACATAAGGATTTGAAAGCTTACTATGCATATTTATAGAAAAAGGGTTTACTATTTGTCCTTAGACTTTTAGCCATCAATTCCGCCTAACTTACCTAACACGCTTAACATCTCGCAAGAATATCTCGGAAATTCTTGCAAAATGGGGACTAAATGTTGGGGTCAAAAATGGCCACGACGGAGTCGTTCCTAAAAATTACCGTGGAAACACTATCTCTCTTTTGAGTACAAATAAAACAAGAAACCGTCGCACCCGAACTCCTCATCGCCCTACCCATCTCTTCATGATCAACGAATCAAGACGTACAATCGAAGGAACAACCGTTTTACTTCCAAGTATAGTCGCCCACAAGCGACTAGACACGCAACGTCTAGTCGCCCATGAGCGTCTAATGTGATCATCATATCCCTAACTAATTTGAAGCTCCATCAAAGTCTCCTCTCAAGCTGCTTAGGAGCCATATGCGACTTAGGTGTACTAAAAGGAGCAAATCTCAAAAACCATGAAGGCTTTCACCATGAATACAATTCTAATGAACTCTACACTCAAGGATATATCAAGAGCAATTTGAATCATCTTAAAATCTGTCTGTACCAGTGAGATAAATTTTTTATAAAATAGAGGTTCTGCAGTCTGTCCAGCTACGAGTATCAGCTTTTAGAAGTAGATTCAAGCCCATAGAAGGAGCGCTCCAAGCCAAAGCCAATGATAGACTTCAATATGAATTTCTAAAATTTCCAACAAAACCAGAATGATGGGAAAACCCCAAGTGAAATTGAAGTTGTGATCAATTTCGCAAAACTGGCCAAACCAGTTCTGCACTTGCCTTATTTGGAAGATCCATGTTTCACATCAAACCAACCTCAAGAATCGCAACCAGGTTACCTTATAAATAATTCAGAGGCACTTCAAAAATTATTAGGAAGCACCTAAATATACTGGATCAGGTGAATCCCAATCACACCAGAAGATATTCCCGGTTTGCATCAATTGGCCAAACTGATATTATTTGTGGAAAGTTTTTAACCCAATCAGTTTGGTTCGACCACAACTTTTCTATGGAGGTCAGGAGATCATCTTAGACGTACAGAAGACATAATCCACGATCCAGAAGAGTTCCCCATCATCTTTCCGTGCACCAGCAACCATTGGATCAAGAGGATCCTCTTATTATTAAACTTACCTTACATGGATGCATTCACACTTGGATTTATTGAAGACCAACGGCTCCTTCTCCTTCTGTTCAGGCACAAATAAGAGACTATCAATACATCACATAATATACCGATTATGCATTTCTTTCTGCCCAAACTCACAAGATACAAGAAGAGAAGACAACTTCCAAACTTCGACATGTCATGCACCAATTAAGTCCAACGGTTAGTTTGTCACTTATTATTTCTTTCCAAGTTATTCTTTTTGGAATTTTTCTTATTTTCTATTTAACTGAGCTAATTCTCATTTGTAAACAAATCTTGCATGAAATCAATAAAGTATTATTCAGTTTACAAAGTTTATCTTTGTTTTGTTCAGCTAATCTTTAGGTGGATTCCTTTAAATTTCTTGTTCGTTCAATTGTTTCTTTAGTTTGTGGATTCATTTTAGGAAATAAGTGTAGGTCTCTGTTTTTGTGTGAATTCACCTAGGCGTAGGCTTCTGGTCTTATCAAAGGGATACCTCCACAACCCATTGTGGCGACAATCGACCCATTCAAGCTTGAGAACTCTTGTTGCCTTGTGATTCACACTTTGACAGCTCAGACTTGTATCATTTTTGGTATCAGAGATTAAAGCTCCTATCCCATGTTGTGTCATCCAACCTTTATCTCTTGTAATCTCGCTTAGCATTTTTGTTTTCATTCCTTAACCAAAAATCATAAAAAAAACTGCTTTCATTTTTACTTTTGTTTTATTTTGTTTTCATATAATGAAAACCCATAAGAAATTAAGAAGTTACATATTTGATTTTTACTTATATGTATTTTTTGTAAAACGAAAACCACAACAAAAAAATTGTTTGTAATTTATTTCTACTTTGTTTCCAAACAAATCTAGAACAAATGCAAACGAAATCTGTTTTTTCTTTCTTGCTTTGTTTTATTTATATAAATTTTAAAACCAAAATAATTTTTCCCTTTATTTATAAGTTATTTTCATCGCCTATAATCAAAATAAAAAACGTTTTTTTAATTTGTTTCCATTTATTTTGAATTCTAAACTAGAAAAACTCAAAACAAATTGCTTAAGTTATTTCTTTCTATTAGTGTTGATATTTGCTTTATTTTTGCATATTCTCTTGTCTACCTACATTAAGGCACAAATTTAATCACTCTATATTGTTTTCCTTGCAAGGTTAAACAAGTCTAGAAGCAATGGAGTCTGAAAGAGAGGAGAGAGATGAATACAACACTTCTGAAATCGATTGGGGAGAAGAAAGCCAAACCTTGTCTGATGAAGAGCCTGCTTATATAGCAAACTTGTGGCATGACAATGAATACTCAGTCTCTGATGTTGAAGAAGAACCAATGAGGAAGAGTTGGAACCTGAGCCACCATATCGCCACCAGATCGCCACCAAACAAACACACACTACACCAAACCATGGGTTGAACTAAGTGATGATTTCTATGATGTTTTTTGTTGATCATGAGACAAAATCAAACTTTTTTCCAGGTGGTAGAAGTTATTATTTAACCATGGCAGAATCAAGAGCCATTAAATCAGGAGGGTCCAAGACGTACCAAGGCACTAGGGAAAACAAAGTCCATACCAAATTCTCTCGGACATACAAGACGAAAACCAGGTTAGGTTTAGATGATGGTTATAAATATTTTCGACCAGAGTTCATTTTATTTCAAGGTGAAGGAGCATGCTACTTAGACTTGTAACGGAACATTGATGAGTTCTTTAGGTACTACCCCATTCCCAAGGAATAAAGGCTCTCCATAGCACTTGGACAACTTACAAGTGAAGCTGAAAAATGGTGGAACAAAGAAGAATATGAGAGATTGTATTAAAAGGAGGGAACATCAGAACGTGGGAGAACTTAAAATGGATTATGTGTGAGAGATATTCATCACCGAGCCTGAAACCGGAAAGTAAAATAACTTCCTTCCAAACGAACCAAGCCAAAGAAACACAAGTTCTACACACTCTCAGCAAGCAACATAACAAGGTAAGTGCTATGTTTCAAAATTTCCTCTAGAACTGACTTGTTTTCAAGTGTAAGGAAATGGTTCATATAGCCAAAGATTGTCTAAGGAATAAAACCATATTTGAATCTGCGGCTTCGTACGTTAGCGTTATAGTACTTTGCGGCCGCCTGTTGATAATTTTGGATTCGTATAAGGGCCTTACCCTGGCGTTCGTTGATCAGGTCGAGCTCGTCGAGCAGCATCAGATTATTTGACTCTTCTTGTTCTGGGAGTAACCTTCTGCATACACCGGGAAACTCGACCTCTGCTGGGATCATGCACTCTGCTCCGTACACGAGGGTGAACGGGGTTTCTCCCGTTGCGCGTCTCAGAGTTGTGCGATGCGACCATAAGACTCCTTCAAGTTCGTCGGCCCATCTACCCTTCTTGGCTTCTAAACTTTTTTTGAGTCCATCAAGGATGGTTTATTAGTAGTTTCGGCTTGGACATCGCATTGCGGGTATCTAGGGGTTGATTTTGTGAGTCGTATCTTCCATTTTTCACAAAAGGCCTCGAATATGGTCGAAATTAATTGAGACGCATTATCTGTTACAATTTCGTATGGGACCCCGTTCCTCCAAACGATGTTTTTCATACAAATCTTTCGACTTGGGCGTCCGTAATGCTTGTGTATGAGTCTGTTCCACCCATTTTGAGAAGAAATCCGTCAAGACCAGCAAGAATCTTTTTTGTTTCGATCTATGCATGGGTCCGACTATATCCATCGACCATCGCATGAATGGGTATGGTGCCGAGATCGATGAGAGGACCTCTTCTGGTTGATGGATAGTTGGGGCGTGCCTTTGGCACTTTTCGCATTTCCGCGCAAAGTCCTCGCAATCTTTGATCATTGTTGGCCAATAGTGTCCGCGGCGTTTTATTTTGGTTGCGAGAGACCTTTTGCCAGAGGGATTTCCACATGACCCAGAATGGACCTCTTCCATTATCTTTCGTGCATTTTCTCCTTCTACACAGGTCATGAGTGGCCCTAAAAATCTCCACTTGTATAGTTCCCCATCAACCAAGACGTATCGCGCGGCTTGGGTTTTAATTTTTCGGGCAGCCCATTTTTCTGCCGGGAGTTTTCCGTCGGCAATATATGCAAGGATTGCCTTCGTCCAAGGTTTGTTGAATCCGTATTCTATCCGCCCAAACTCTTGCGTGGCTTGGTCGTCGACTTTGTCGGTATCGCCGTTGGGAGAGTCGATTAGGTTTATGACAACGGGTGGTCTGATGCTAGGATGTTCTATAAAACTCTACGGGAATCACCCTGCTTAACCCTGGGTCCGAACTTGATGCTAAGGCGGCTAGAGCATCGGCCTGAGCGTTTTTGGCTCTCGGGACCCGGGTAAGTGCAAACTGGTCGAAGCTTTGGGCTTAATCTCGAACGAGTTTTAAGTAAGCGTCCATTCTTTCGTCTCTTGCTTCGTATTCTCTGCTGTATTGGCTTGCCACAAGTTGGGAGTCACAGTAGGCGTGGACGTTGCATATTTTAAGCCATGTGCCAATCGAAGGCCTGCGATCAGGGCTTTGTATTCGGCTTTGTTGTTCGAGGCGTGGAAGATTACCCGGAATGATTGTTCCAGTACTTCCCCTGTTGGATATGTGAGTCGGATTCCAATCCCAAAACCTTGGTTGGATGAGGATCTAACGACGTGGAGGGTCCAGGTTGAGTTGGGTTCTTAACTGGCTGTGCACCCCGCAGGGAGTTATACTAGGAAATCAGCGAGTACTTGTGATTTAGCGTAGGTTTTCGCTCGGTACTCGATGTCGTACTCGCTTAGTTTGATTGCTTATTTTGCCAATCTCCCGGATTAACTGGGACTATTCAAGATAGCCCGCAATGGAAATGATGTGAGCACTGATCGTATGGGACTGGAAGTATGGCCTCAACTTTCGTGCTGACATAACCACTGCGAGGGCCAATTTTCCATCATCGAATAGCGCGTGTCTGCATCAAGCAAGGTTTTCTTATATAGAAAATGGTTTTTTCCTTGCCGCGTTCTTCTCGGATAAGGACGCCGCTTACTGTCGTGTTTGATACTGCGATGTACATGAAGAGTGGTTCTCCTTCTACCAGTTCCGCGAGTACCAGGGGAGTGGCCAAGTAATGCTTCAGCTGATGGAAGGCCTTTTCGCATTCCTCGGACCATTCAAATCTTTTGTTCCCCTTCAGCGTGTCGTAAAAGGGCAAACATTTGTCCGTTGATCGTGAGATAAATCTGTTTAGTGCTGCCACCCTACCGGTCAATCTCTGTACCTCTCGTTTCGTTTTCGGAGAAGCCATTTCGATCAGTGCGGTGATTTGTTTCGGGTTAGCTTCGATCCCACGGTAGGTCACAAGGTAACCTAGGAACTCTCCTGATGCCACTGCGAACCTGCATTTCGCGGGATTTAGTTTCATATTATGGAGTTTTAGCCTTTCAAAGCATTCTTGGAGGTGGGCGATAGGATATTGTTATTCGAGAGATTTTACGAGCATATTATCGATATAAACCTTCATTTTTTCCGAGCTGTTTTGAGAACATACAGTTAACGAGCCGTTGATAAGTCGCGCCAGCATTCTTGAGACCGAATGGCATTACCTTGTAGCAGTAAGTGCCGCGGTCAGTTATGAACGCGGTCTTCTCTTGATCGTCGGGATTCATTCTAATCTGATTATATCCAGAGAAGGCATCCATAAAGGACATGAGTTTGTTCCCTGCTGTCGCTTCGACTAAGCGGTCGATGTGTGGCAGAAGGAAGCTATCCTTCGGGCACGCTTTATTGATATCGGTGAAATCGACACAGACTCTCCATTTCCCGTGCTTCTTATTGAGAACTACTAAGTTACCAAGCCAACCGGGATACCTGACCTCTGTTATGGACCCGACTTTGAGGAGTTTTTTGACCTCGACGTTGACCACTTAGGCATGTTCTGGTCCCAATTTTCGTCTCTTTAAGTTTGACGGGCTTGAACGTCGGGTCAAAGTTGAGCTCGTGACATGTGACGTCGATGTCGATCCCTGGCATATGTTCCGTGGTCATGCGAACGTGTGCGAGTTCTCCTCCAGAAAAACTATAAGCTCGATTTGCAGAGATTCGCTCAGGTTCACACCGATCTCTACACAATAATCTGAGAACGCTTCGTCTAGACATACCGAGAGAATGGGCTCGCAGGTTGGCTCTTGTTTCCCATCCAAAGCTTCGGCCGCTCGCGACTGCCAAAAGATTTCAGTATCGTCCTGTTGTAGAACGTTGTCAACGGCAGACGATCTATTTTTCTCTTTATGAGGAATTTCAGCTAACGGATTCTTCCGTTTAAAATCTGCAGCGAAGTAAACTCGCAAGATCCTACGATCTCCCCAGATGGTCTCGATTCCGTGAGGGTTTGGAACTTGAGGCACATATGGTACGTCAATGGGATTACTTGCATTGATTTCAACCATGAAGTACCTACGATTGCGTTGTAGATGTGGGTCAATCGATCATCAGTAACTCCACAATTTTCGACACTTTACCGGCTTTTACGGAGGACTCGATCGTGCTGATAGTCATGGTAGCCTCCCTTGAGAGCTCTGCTATTGGGTTTGAATCTTCCGCGATTTTGGATAAGTCGACTCCAATTCGTTCGAGTGCGTCTTTGAAGATGATGTTGGCCGAGATTCCGGTGACGACTAATATCCTTGCGACATCGATATTCTGGACTGTCAGCTCGACGAAAAGGAGATCGTTGAGAGGTTTGACCGGGTCGGTCGTTGCTCCTTCCTTGAAAGAGATGACACAACTGTCTGTTTCGTTTGGTATTATATGTCTCAAACGTTTGGTGCCTTTTCAGTTAGATAATCTGAGGCCCCTCCTTCCACTGCCAAATTGTGGGAACCAAAACTTTCACTGTCGATTTCCGTTGAATTAGCAATGCAGGGTAAACCCTAGTTTCCCAGAGGTCTCAGATATCTGCTAAACCACACGCCAATCAGTCAGAATACAAAGTAAATATCAAAACGCAAAGTACAAATCGAGAAGAGAGCAAATATATGTCTTATTCCAAATTTTTGTATGAGCGTTTACAACATGATAGGAGCCTCGGCTATGAGAGCTGTCGGCGAGATCCCTAGTTCTAATAACCTAAGACTGCAAAACCCTAGTTGAGTCGCAGCTCGAATAACAAAAACGGAAAGTTGCCAAAATGATCTAAGTGCTAAGGTATGTTTGCTCTGAGTGGAGATTTTCGTGTGTCTTGCATCATCACCCTTGAAGTCCTTATATACTCCTCCAGAGGCGGTTTGCTCTATCCCCTTCTGCCCTTGGTCGAATTTATCGCTTTGCGGAAATATTCCTTTTTTCTCTAATCTCCAAGATTATCTTCGGAAACTTAACGTTTATCTTCTGAAATTATCATTTATCCCTTCTGAAAAATAAAAGATAAACCGTCACAAAGTTTGGGCTTCACTTCGGATAAAGTCGCGATGGGCCTTAGGCCAAGCTTTAGACCTCGTCGGGCCGTTTCTAACTTAGGCGTTTCTACGATCTTATTGAAAAAGCATTGCTAAAACGACGTCTTCCGAGAGTTAGGATCTTTCGTATGGGGCGTGTGACTCTAGGTATTTAGTTAACCGTAACTTTATCATACGATCTACCTGATCCTCTCTCGAGAAAACAAGTTCTTTCAGTAAAGTTCCAATGTCAATCTTAATTGAGACAAAACAAAGATAAGTTCAATCAAGTATCAAAAGAGGGAGTTAACGGGGACGAGGTTAAAATAGATTGATTGATCCGACTTGTCGTACGGGCAAATCGAATTTCTCGTGCCACCTAACTCGCTAAACGGGCGAGTTGGTTGGTCCGTGCTGTCCAACTCGCCATACAGGCGAGTTGGTTGGTTCGAGCCGTCCAACTCGCCCGTATGGCGAGTTGGTTGGTCCTTGCCTTATAACTCGCCCATTTGGCGAGTTGGTCAGTCCGTGTCTCTTTCTTTAGAGTTTTTGGCCCGGAGACTTTCGTTGGGGCGGTTTCGAGACTGCATTCATATGGAAACGCGATTTTTAGATGCTGATTTCGAGAGTACCGTTTTTGACCCCAACACCAGACGATCGCCATAGCCACTAGTCTCCCCATCGATGTGATTGCTCCTAGATTTTTTCTTACTCTTCCTCTTTCTGAAATTCATAGAATTGATGTCCGCTCCCTCGTTCTCATGTTAGTGGCATTTATAGTTTCTTCCATAGGGAGAGCCACATTCGTGGAAGTCCCTAATTCCATTCCGTTAAGCAAGGCCATTAGGTTCAGTCCCACAAGGTCTAACTCGTCATCCATGAGGGAACAAAGATCTGACATGTCCTTTATTTTCTTTGGCTTCTTTGCTCTTCTCTGATTCTTCTTCGAGAAAAGTTGTAAGCGCTGACCTTCAGTTACAATGCAGGGAAATTCCAATCTCCAATCAACAGCAAGAAACGTCGGTCATAAAATGAAAGTAAATGCTTATACATAGAAAACCAGCGTTAAAACGCATTACAATACTTTGCACGATATGTCTCTTCCACCGCTGGATATTTGCAAGACTTATTTCTGGCCAACGCCGATGACCGAGGGTTGTGATTGCCTGAGCGTCCTTATTTCTGGCCAACGCCGATGACCGAGGGTTGTGATTGCCTGAGCGTCATCATCAGAGCTACAGCAATCTGGCATGACCCATTTAAAAATCGAGTAATGACCATGTCCCGATGAAAACAGTACGATATTATTAGTCGGGAATAGGTAACACATCTTGGTGTCCTTCTGGAAGTAGAACTCGTATATGCACTGATAAATGACAGGCGGGGTCCACGGATTTTGGCGGTGGCTTGGGATGATGAAGGTAACACATGTGGCTCCACACAATCTATGTAGCTTATTAACGCTCCTGACAATCGACCAAATATACATCATGTTCTTCCAAGTCTGCCTTCCATGACCGAAGGACGCACAAGCTCGGGGGGGGGGGGGGGGGGGGAAGATCGGGTGTAGTGGCTCATCCTCCACACGACACAACTGATTCCCCCTGAGGAATTTTCCCCTGAGCCACATGATTACCATCCTCGGGTGTCCTCTGGTCGTCGACGGCAGCCTGAGCTCCGGCCTCCCCTCTGAACAACTTTGCGGCATCAGGGACCAAGAGCCGCAGCGCCTGATTGAGACTCGCCATGTCCATCAGGGTGTCATGATGGATCAAACTTAAATCATCAAGATGACTCATGTTGACCGTCATTTCAGTGGCTATGGCCTTCCCCTTATGTTCCCTCAACAGTCTATTTCTAGGGAGCATATATGTCGTTAGAGAACAAACGTGATGCAAACCATTCTACTATACGGATAAGAAAGGAATGGTAGAGATAGAGAAGTAAAGCTACAAAGAGAGGGTACCTGATAATGCGGAGAATAACGAAGAGAATGAGAAGAAGTCCCTTATTTATAAGAAGGGAGGCGCAGATCTCCAAGAGTGTCATCATTAGGTCTAAAAGGGAATATTGGGCCTAGGGAAGCCACCATTTTTCACACGCCATGGTTCCCGAAAGTTCCACTTCTCAAAGTAAACCGGGCATCAGTTTGGGTTCGCTTGGTTATCTAACCGAACCAATGCTAAATCAAACCAATCAGGTTCAAAATGCTAAGGTATCATTCTCGTCTAGCAACGAATTTCCGACAACCGACCAATGGTCCTCATCACCGCAGTTAATTTTGCTTAGAACAGAATATAGAGTAAACGCGCCTGTTGGTCGTCTTACTCGCGTTAACCATTTCTACCAAGAAACCGACGAACGCATTTAGCTTCCGTTTCTCCCAGAAGTTATCTCGGATAGGTGACAATTCATGCTCATCCAAAGTTCCGACCCAAAAACTCTAATTTCTTTGACATGTTCCCTCCAAAAAGCCCAAGAAAATAGAGGACTCAGCCCACCAGGTTGGCCCGAGGAGATAATCTGGCTGAGCGGCTTCCACAAAACACATAGGCTCGGCTCTAGACTACTTTACTCCTCTTTTCGAAGGACCAATTCGTTCTTGGCTCACGAGCTGATCCATTAGCCCAATCAGTCGGCCTGGGAAAGATTATGCCCACTAAGGTGCGGCGACCTAGAGCAAAGGGGGAAAAAGGGGTCATCTATGTAAGTGAATATACCATGGAATTTACCACTTTTAGACCATGGTATACGTCCTTTTTATATTATATTTTATGTATTTAGAAACTGTTTTTAAAGTGTTTTCACATTCATGTACGTTTTAGAGAATTTTGGAGATTCTAGAGCTTTTTGAGGTCCAAAAATGTGTAGATGCCTCAGAGTTTAACTAGGGATGGAGACATTCCCACGGTGCGATTGAATCTTATGTGACAAGATATATCTTTCAGTTATCTTTCTAATTCCACCGTTGTGAGATCAATCATGATCCAGGATCAAACGCTATGCTTGTTTTACTGAAGAGTGGTCTGTCTTACTCGCGAGAGGAAGCTGTCGAGATTCAGAAGAAGTGTCGATCGACACCACTACCTTGGTGTTGCTCGACACTGAAGCAAGAAGACGGAACGAGTCTATTTCAAGACTGAATTAGGCTGAGACGTCACCACATGTTACCATAATGACCTTGGCCGACTTAAAACCCAATTTATTTGTTTTCTAGGCCATTGTTTAGGCTATGCTTTTTATTTTATTATTTAGGTTTTTCTATTCAGTTAGGAGAGGAAGAGGGGAACTCCTTCAGAGTCCTCATGGAAGTCCTTCAGAGTCCTCTTGGGACTCCTTCAGAGTCCTTTTGCATTCCTTTGGTGTTGGTTTTTGTTTATTCTCATATCTTCTTTTTCTATGATTATGTCTTCATCTATCATGTATGAGTAGATGAATCTGTTAGGTTTAGGTTCTCTAGGGTTTTGAATGAACTTTTGAGATATATATTAGCTAGGATGATTTAATAGATTCCTTCACAAAATTGATCTAACTGCTTTGTGTTCTAGAGTAGCTAACTAGAACCTTGAACATAAGATAACTGGCAACAACGAGATTATGTTCAACTCCTGATAATAATTTTGCTGAGCTAGGTTATTAGGAGCATGCAAAGGCTGGTTCGATTAACCTAGTAAGCAGATCGATTAGGGTGTTAATGCTTATCTGAGGAAGTATCAATCGACACTTACTATGTAGTATCGATCAATACTCGTTCCTTGTTCGCATGTGACAACTAGAACGTAGGACTTTATCATCTGAGTAGACTCGCAGCGAGAGCTGGATATCTTAATATTGCATTTGATTTCCATGATCAAACCCTAAGCATCTATAAAATGTAGTTTTGATAAACAAAACGAAATCCAAAGTCTAGCACCCTTGCTTCCATTGTTTACAACACCTATTGTTGAGGTCAAAAAATGGTACTCTCGAAATCAACATATAAAATTTTTGTTTCCACACAAAAGCTATCTCAAACACCATCCCGACAAAATTTCCCGAGCTAAAGACTCAAGAGAAACGGGGAACGAAAGCAAACAAGCTATCCAATTCACCGAAAAGCCGAGTCAGACCGGACGAACCATCCAACTCGCTGAATGGGCAAGTCGGGCAGTGTTAGCCAACCAACTCGCTGAACGGGTGAGTTGGGTAGTGTCGGCCAACCAACTCGCCCGTTTGGCGGTTTGGACCAATCCAACTCGCCAAACGGGCGAGTTGGGTCGCACAAGCAATCCAACGCGCCCATTCGCAAGTTGGATCAATCAATCCATGTCCATCCCATCCTCACAACTCCCTCCTTCGAAATCAGATCAAACTCATCTTTGTTTCGTCTAGATCGTGATTAACTTTGGAACTTTACCGTCAGAACTCGTTTCCTCGTATAAAGTTCGAATCGATCGTGTAAAATGGCAACGATTGACTAAACACCTAAAGTTTCCTACACTATTTGAGATATCCTTTTTCCGTCGGGATCGACGTCGTTTCAGAAATGCTCTTTCGATAAAATCATAAAAACACTTGAGTCAAAAAACGGTCGGGGGAAGGTCTAAACCTCGGCTAAAGCCCACTCGCGGATTTACCCTATATCGAGCCCAATCTTTATGATGGTTTATGTTTTATTTTGAAGGAAGAGATAAATGTTAGGTTCAGAAGATAAATATCAAGTTCGGAAGATAAATGTTAATTTTCCAAATATAATCACGAAGATCGAAGGAAAAAGGAAGATTTCAGCGAAGTGACAAAATCGACCGAGGGTATAAGGGGAAAGAGAAAACCGCCTATGTGAGGAGTATATAAGAGCTTCGAGGCTGAGGATGCAAATGACACACAAAACTTCGTACTCAGAGCAAGCACAACACATAGGGCAATTAGGCATATTTCCGTTTTACTGTTATCAAGTTGTGACTCAACTAGGTTATTCAGGTCTTACAAGGTTAGAACTAGGAACTCGCCGACGACTGTTTCTGCTAAGGCTTTATCTATTGTAACGCCCAAATCACAGATTCAGAATAAGATCCTCTTTGTTCTCTTGTTGTCTTTACTAATTCATTGTCATATTGTTTGTTGTCACTGATTGGCCGCCTGACGTTCTTTTGCTTAGCAGAAATCCCGGACATCTGGGAAAGCTAGGTTTACCTTACCTTCCTAAACCAATGGAAATCGACAGTGCGAATTTTGGTTCCTACAGTTTGCCGCCAGAAGGAGGGGACTCGGATTTTCTAACTCGAAAAACCACCGAACGTCTGAGACAAGATATGCCTAATGAGGCCGGCAACGATGTCATCTCCTTCAAGGAAAGAGCAACGACAGACCCGATCAAACATCTCAACGATCTCCTTGTCGTAGAGCTGACAATCCAAACTATCGACGTCTTGAGGATATTGGTCGACACTGGAAGCTCGGTTGATATCATCTTCAAAGACACCCTCGAGAGAATCGAAATTAGTCTATCTGAAATTGCGGAAGATCCAAACCCGATAGTAGGACTCTCGAGGGAAGCTACCATGACTCTTGGAAGAATCGTCCTCTAGGTTAAAGCCGGTAGCATGTCGAAAATTGTAGTCATCGATCGACCCACATCTTACAACGCGATAGTAAGAATCCCGTGGTTGAACTCAATGCAAGCAATCCCGTCGACATACCACATGTGCCATAAATTCCCAACTCCTCGCGGAATCGAGACCATCTGGGGAGATCGGAAAATCTAGCGAGTTTGCTTCACCGCATAATTAAAATGGAAGAACCCATCAGTTGAGGTTCCACCTAAAAAGCAAAAGAAATCGTCTGCCATTGACAACGCCCCAGAGCAGGATGAGACCGAAATCTTTTGGCCGTCGCGAGCAGCCGAAGCTTTGGAAGGAAAATGTGAACAACCTACGAGCTCGTTGTCTTGGTTTGCTTAGATGAAGCATTCCTAGATCGCTGCATAGAAATCGGCACAAACCTGAGCAAATCTCTGAAAATAGAGCTTATAGCTTGTCTGAAGATGAACTTGCACACTTTTCCGTGGGCCGAAAAAGTTATGCCAGGAACTGACATCAACTTCACATATCACAAGCTCAACGTTGACCCGACTTTCAAGCCTGTCAAAAAAGAGACGAAAGTTGGGACCGGAACGCGCTGCCATGGTAAACAACAAGGTCGAGAAACTCCTTAAAGTTGGGTCCATAACAGAGGTCAGGTATCCCGATTGGCTCACTAACCCAGTCATTGTCAAAAAGAAGAACGGAAAGTGGAGAGTCTGCGTCGATTTCACCGTTCTCAATAAGGCGTGTCGAAAGGATAGCTTCCCACTGCCACATATCGACCGCTTATTCGAAGCAACGTCAGGGAACAAACTCTTGTCCTTTATGGATCCTTCTCTGGGTAAAATCAGATTAAGATGAACCCCGACGATCAAGAAAAACCTGCATTAATAACTGTCTGCGGCATTTACTGTTACAGGGTGATGCCGTTTGGTCTCAAGAATGCTGGCACAACTTATCCACGGCTCGTTAACCGTATGTTCTCTGAACATCTTGAAAAAACAATGGAGGTATACATCGACGATATGCTCTCTCTCTCGAAGAGCAAGATCATATCGTCCACCTCCAAGAATGCTTTGAAAGGCTAAACCTCCACAATATAAACTGAACCCCGCAAAGTGTAGGTTCGCAGTGACATCGGGATAATTCCTGGGGTACCTCGTCACCTACCGTGGGATCGAGGCTAACCCAAAAAAATACCGTGCTGATCGAAATGGCATCTCCGAAAACGATGCCCGAGGTACAAAGATTGACCGATAGGTTGGCAGCGCTAAACAGATTTATCTCACAATCGACGGACAAATGTTTGCCCTTCTACGACACTTTGAAGGGGAACAAGAAATTCGAATGGACACTTCCAAAAGCTAAAAACACTAATTGGCCACTCCCCCAATACTCACAAAATCTGTAGAAGGGGAAGCATTGTTCCTGTACATCGCAATATCAACCATGACTGTAAGCAACGTCCTTATCCGAGAAGAACGCAGCGAGCACAAGCCTATATTATATGTGAGAAAAACTTTGCTCGACACAGAGACACGCTATCCGATGATGGAAAAACTGGCACTAGCGGTGGTAATGTCCCATACGATCGCAGTACTCACATCATTCCCACTGCGGCCTATCTTGCATAGCCCCAGTCAAACTGGGAGGTTAGCAAAACAGGCAATCGAGCTAACAACTATGACATCGAGTATCGAGCGAAAAATTGCGCAAAATCGCAAGTACTCGCTGGTTTCTTAGTAGAACTCCCTGTGGTGCACAACCATTCAAGAATCAACTTGACCTGGACGCTCCACGTCAAAGGATCTTCATCCAAACATGGCTTTGGGATCGGGAACCGACTCATGTCACCAACAAGGGAAGTGCTGGAACAGTCATTCCGACTAATCTTCCACGCCTCGAACAACGAATCCGAGTACGAAGCCCTAACTGCATGTTTACGATTGGCTCACGGCTTAAAAATACGCAAAATTCACGACTACTGCAATTCCTTACTTGTGGCAAGCCAATAGAGTGGGGAATACGGAGCAAGAGACGAAATAATGGATGCTTACTTAAAACTCGTTCGAGACTTAGCCAAAGTTTCGACCAGTTTGCGCTCACCCGGGTCCCTCGAGCCGAAAACGCCCAGGCTGACACTAGAAAAGTAACCAAAAGCTAAGCATATGTAAACAACCAATTCTTTTAATAAAAACACCAGAGATTTGGCTTTACTTTGTTTCCATTGGAGGCCTCTACCTTGTACATCCATGTGGCCATTATCATCTTTATCACCAGAGACTTAACTCTTCTGTTTAGGTGTTTCCAACAGAAATCAACATGTACGATGTTACACTTGTAGATAGCCGCAGAAAAACAACCTTAGGGTATTACATTACCCCATCTTGAAATTCATCCACCATCTAGAGCCTTAAAACTCAAAAATCCTTCGGAAACGTCCTTCAGGATTCATGGACAAGACAGCATATCCAAGGCTGTGTCATGTGGTATATAATAAGATCCTATGATGATGCTCTGGAACAGATGGGATAATCCTTGCAGAAACGAATCAAAAAGACTCAAGTTTCTCAAGGCATGTGGATCAAATGGTGACACAAGATGGATGGATGATCTCTTGATACTCCTAGGCGACTGGTCTGGATATGACACACCAAATAAGAAGCCCTTAACTCTGGATATTACTCACCAGAAACCTTCAACTCGCCAAAGACAAGAGAAAAGAGAGAAAACTAGTTTTTTTGATAAAAATATGGGTGCTTTATTCATGCGTTTCGACCACAATATATAGAGAGAAGGCTGTACATGCACAACTTCTCGAAAACGTAAGAAAAGAAGGCCAAGAGGCTCCTCTCGAAAATACATAGAGATTAAATGAAAAACATAGGTTAAAACATAACATAAGATAGGGTCTTCATTAGTCTTGGACCGAGATAGCACCTAGGAGATGTGTAAGACAAGTTGTGGCCTCGTTAAAAACCTTCCTCCGTAAAACCACTTGGGACAAAACCAAGAGCAAGGAAAAGAGCACACACAAAGTGCCTTGCCTAGACACTAACTAAGCTTGATGTAGAGATAGCTTGAAAGGTGATCAAGGTATCTCGAATCATCAAACCTTGTCCAAAACTTTCTTCTTGTTGCAATGTTGTTGTAAGTAAGCCTCCAATGGTCTCCTTGAGTTTCTTGGCTCTAGCATGGGTCATGGGGCCTTCTGGAATGGTTAAGGCATTATCATCAAACGGCTGGTCCATGGTGTCATCAGGTGGCTCATCTATGTTCTCCTCTTCCTCATTGGTAAGCTGGTCCATGATCACATCATCCCCTCCCTCTTCAAAAGGATTTGTCCTCAAATCTGTTTTACCTGCAATAGAGGGGACCAAGTCAGTAACATCAAAGTTTGAAATCAGATTACACTTACCTTGCAAGCCTCTTTGATAGGCATTGTTGCTGATTGGTTCGGATATGTAGAAGGCATTGATCCATTTAGTTCCTGATTCATTACTCAAACCTGATACATTGAAACAAAGCAAGTTAGCACATAAAAATTTATCAAAGAGTAATAGTCTTATCCCAAATTGGTTTTTGCTCGGTTTTGGCTTGTGTGCTGCATCTGGTGGTGCTTCTTTGATGAGGATGAATCCAGTGATGTCTTGGTGCTTATCCTGATCCAAATCAGGTGGTTTGAACCTCATATCTTCCTCACGCTTGTAGCTTCTCCTTATACCCTTCAAAGCTTTCCTGAAATCTATACTTGGCTCTTTTGACAAAAACAAGAGTATTATATTTGTGTAATCAATAAAAGAACTCTTGAAAACATGATCACTTACCTTAGCATGCTCACCTGGTCGCCATATTTAGGATTGATATGTTCTAAACTCAGATAATTCAGAATAAAGTAAGTGTAGGTGTACCTGAGTTGTAGAATCAGTAACTTGCGAATCTAACTTGGTTTTAGCATTAAACTAGTTTCTTGTAGATGTAGGAAGGACTAAGAATGTGGGATAGGTTGATTCATAGCTTATATCCTTCTTTCCAAAGAGTGTACACCTCAAAACAGTTTGTCCTACCAACAACAAGCAAATCAGGTTTCATGTTCTTCTTTGAGTTTAGATAGTTTCCTTGGGTTGGGTTCTTTGGACATTGTTGTAGACTAAGTTGATCTGGTGGTTTCTCCTTGATTTGAGAAGAAAACATGAGTTCTTCTCCTGATCCAGTGATCACTTCACCATTTTCTCTAGTGAATTCTCCATTTTCAATCATGGTTTGATAATCTCTGCAATGTATTGAAGCTGATGCATATCTGGTGGCTTCCATATTTTGACATGGTCGAGAAGCAAGTCCTTTTGATGAAATTCCAACTCCTTATGACCCCAGTTGGTTTCTAGCACGAACTGAGCACTCACAAAGGATGATAATATTGTGAACATATGCTCCAGGTCTCCACGAGTAGATCTGTAACATTTCACCACAATCAGATATAAGTTTCTCTTGGGAAAAATCCAAACCGACATGTTTTGCAAAACTAGCAATATCTTGATGATCAGGTGGCCATTTGCTACGTGATCTGGTTTGTTGGATCCATGACTGACTTGAGTTCATTCTCCATTTGGTTTCATAGTGAAACTCTTTTTCCATTTGAGCTGTGCAAAAACTTTTCTTCAGAGGATATAAGATCACCAAAATCAAAGGTTTCTGCTGCTGATTTCTTCTCAATCAGTGTGGTCTTGTTCTTCTTATTCCAGACCTCTCCTCCAGGATCAAAAAAACTTTTCTCATACCAAAGTTGTGTCTTGATAGTTCCACTACTCTGTTCTTGTACCAAACAAAAGGAGTGAACATAAAAATACCCAAGAATATCTTTTGGAAATCACATGGATCAAAGACAATCAGTTCATTCTGCGAGCTTTATGTGGTTGCCTGGGTGTCTCCTC
>CAJHQP010000207.1:0-242967 GCA_905132765.1 Moricandia arvensis | reverse complement strand
CATTTTCTTTTTAAATATTATTTGTGATAAAAATTTTAAAAGAACTATTTGAAAAATTTGCCTTAATAATATACACCTATAAATTTATGGTAAAGTTAACTAATTTATATTATAATATACAATTAAAAAGTAGATTTTAGAGAATAAGGTTTAAGATTTTAATAAATATAAATAAATATTAATAATTAAAATAATTTCTTTAAAAAAATTACAAAAAATTTGAAAAAATAAATAATTCATAAAAAGTTTAAAAATTTATAAAAAATGACTTTGAGAATTTACAACTTGGAAACCATAACTTTTTTTATTTTGTTTTAATTTTATTATTTATTTAGATAATTGTATATATCTATCAAAAATGAAATATTTATAAAAATGTCTTGAAAGTAAACATGAATCGTAATAAAGTACACATGAAATTTTCCTAAACAAAGAGTAAAATTGCAACCAAAACCAATTGAAGATTTTTTTTCCTTTCACAAAACCCTTTTCTTTTTTTACGCACAGCTCTGATATAAGATTGAATCCACGACTAGTTGCGTCCTTCCTCCTCTTCTTCTTCTTCTTCTTCTCGAAGCTAAACCTTATTTTCCGGCCATGGCTGCTCTTCAATACTTGGAATCTCTGAAAAGCTCTCCACCCAGAGCTCAATGAATGGTACGATTCCCTCGCAGATCTGTATCAGAAAAAAGCTATGGCATCAGCTCACCCTTAAGCTCGAGCAGTTCATCGCTCTCTCCGTCTTTCAGGTACTTTCTTCTTTCTCTCTTTCTTTTGTCAGTGTTCCCTGTCGATTTAGAGTTCATTAGATCCAGAGATCCGTTTCGGGCGATGCTAGGGTTTATGCGATTTAGGGTTTTTCGATTACCCTGAAATTCGTATACTTTCAGGCTTGGCGATGCATTGATACAGTTCTATCACAACTTCATCACTGACTTCGAGACCAAGATCAATCTCCTCAAGCTTGCGCATTTCGCTGTTGTGGTCTCCCGTCAGTACGCTGAGAAAGAAGCTGCGGTTAGCTATCTTGAAGGAGTGATTGAGAAGCTTAAAGCTACTAAGGAGCCTCGCATCACTGAACCTATCATTTACATCGAACTCAAAAGGCTTTGTTCAAGCTTGAGCAAGGTGATCAGAAGGAGTGCAAGAAGATCTTAGACGATGCAAAGACCTCTCTTGATAGCATGACTGATATTGACCCATCGGTCTATGCTAACTTCTACTGGGTTTCTTCTCAGTACCACAAGTTCCGTCAAGAGTTCTCTGATTTCTACAAAAGTGCTCTGCTTTATCTTGCGTATACGTCTGTGGAGGCACTCTCTGAATCGTTTAAGCTGGTGTGTTCTCGTCATGTTGCTTATGTCTTGTTCTGATGTTTTGCTTATCAAGTTTCCTGTTACCGATAGTGGATAAGAAGATTTGCCAAGCTTAGTAGCTTCCCTGTATTCACCAGTCAAATTGCTAAATTCGTATCATTCCTGTGTCTTTTAGGATTTGGCTTTTGATTTGTCACTTTCAGCTCTACTTGGAGAAAACATCTACAACTTTGGGGAACTCTTGGCCCATCCCATTGTAAGTTCTCATTCATCATCTCAGCATAAGCTACTGCAAACTTTACCTTGTAGATTAGAGGTTCCTTGTTGATCTCTTGTGACTCGGAGAACATAGAGAACAGCTTCTAGCTCTCATGCAGTATTTTTTTTTTATGACAGCTAAAAAGTCTCCTTGGAACAAATGTGGAATGGCTTTACCACATTCTCCAGGCATTCAACCATGGTGACTTAGTTCAGTATCAAGAACTGTGTCGCGTGCACCATGCATCCTTGATTGCCCAACCAGCATTGGTTGAGAATGAGAAGAAACTATTGGAGAAGATCAATATTCTCTGCCTTATCGAGATCATATTCAGGTAACTTATCTCACTAGGCCATAGTATCTCTCAAAATTTGATATAAATCTTGTGCTATAAGACAGTTACTATTAAATTTTACTGCAGCCGACCTGCTGAAGATAGGACCATTCCTTTGACTGTCATTGCTGAGCGTACTAAACTTTCCATTGAAGATGTTGAGCACCTTCTCATGAAGAGTCTGTCTGTAAGTAGTTTCTTCTTGTCTCTTTCTCCCTCGTTTCTTGCAAGCTACCATTTGCATTTTGCTATGGGCAAGGACGAGAGTTTGTTGTCTATTGGCCAACATAGTAATCATCCTTAGGTTAGGAACCTGGGAACCTTCCTGGCGTTTAGACATAGAATGATCATGTTTGTAGAATCTAAAAAGGTGAGAATGAATGATGCAGGTGCATCTGATTGAGGGGATTATAGATCAAGTGAATGGAACAGCTTACATCTCATGGGCGCAACCGAGAGTGTTGGGGATTCCACAGATCAAGTCTTTGAGGGATCAATTGGACAGTTGGGTCGACAAAGTCCACACCACTTTGCTATCTGTTGAAGCTGAGACACCAGATCTTGTTGCGGCATAAGCAAAAACCTACCTTTTTTTTCCTTTTAGAGCTGCTGATTATAACTATTTCTGGGATAAGATGCAAGAATATTAGCTATTGCAGCGTTTGAAGTTACAAATGCTTTGGATTATTGTTCCATTTTCAAGATTATCTTTTTTTAACCCTTTACTTGTCGCTATAATATTACAAAAAGACGATCATTGTTGGGGGGTACACGGACCAAGAGCAACTGATTGGTCCTTATCCCCTTTGCTTACTCAATTGCCTTTCGAAGGATAGTTTGTCCCAGTGAGCTGATACTGCGCCAATGAATGTGTTAAGCATCGACTGTGCATTCCACATGGTGCATCCCGTTTCTAATATTCCTCAGTCTATGGTTTTTTCTATGTATCTTCGACGTGACCGATGAGAAGATTTATGGGACCAAAGCTAGGTCCGCTGTGTTTTGGTTGGGTGGTGGTGACAGCCTAATAGATAAAATGTACATGAGAGATTTTCAGAATAGCTTTACGAGTCAAAAGACGAACTTGACAACCTATTTCATTACGAACTTGGCAACCTATTTCATTCCGATCAGAATGGATTCGGTAAAAAGAAGTAACATTAAAGCTCTCAATTGTGACCTAGAGAATAAATGAGATAGTAATTTTCTATTCATTCTTTAAAAATTACAACTTATGAAGAATATACAATAAAAACATTTCTCAAATCTGGTATGAAACACTAAATAATGAATATTCATTTTTATTCCTATTCATTATTTTCTCATTAGTTGATTCTCCTATGCTCATTCACAAGTACAAACATTTACCTAATAATTGAATTATAAAAATTGATAAATATTTTTGTTTGTTTATACGTTTGAAGTTATGTTGTAATTTATATATATATTAATAATATATTATGTTCTCCTCTTAATTAGATATGAGATTTCACATGTACTATTTTTTTATTATTTCAGATATTTATTTTAATATATTGAATTACATCTATTATGTTAAATTAAAAGAAGATTTTTTGTGTTAAAATGGATTATTATTTTCTTAAATTCATGTAGTTCAGGGTTGATTAGTAGCAGCCGTAGCTTTATTTTTTCGGCTATAGAATTATTGGTGTAATTTTTTTAAGCTGGAAATCGTAAATATTTTGCCGTAAAAGTTTAGCTGTAGTTGATTTAAAAAAGTAGGATTGGTATAAATTAGCTGGAGATTATTTTATATCCATGTATAAAAAAATTATTAATAAATACATAATAAGTTTATAATAATTTTTAATTCTATTCAATAAATAAAATAATAATTTAAATCATAAAATAAACTAATTTAAATTTTAATAAAAATAAATTTGACATAATAAAAAGATACATAACTATAAGAATAAGAATAAAATATTAATTTTGAAATCAAACTTAAAAGCACAAAAAAACAGATGATTGATACATCATTATATATGTTTATATTTAGAACTAGGGTTTTATGTTTACAAATTAATATTGGAATATACTTTTAATCCTTTAAAGCCTTAAAATTAGGTTGTAGATACATTGCTCTCTAGAGCTGCTGTACTACGGTAAGTTTAAAACAAATTTATAGAAACAAAAAAGTTTATAAAGTCTGAATGCTGTCAAAATAGTGACGTAGGTATAATAATGATGTGTGCAGCTTCTACACCATTCACCAGTTCATCCTGTTATAATTGTAAATATATTTTTATATTTTGTATAAATTAGTATATAATGATTTAGAAAAATAAGAAACATAAATATCAAAATAGAGTTGCATTAATAAATATAATTTGTAATATTTAAAATTCATACACATTAAGTCATAGTAATTGGTTCGTTTGACTGTTCCTATTAAGAATGATTGGTATTCATATTTTATTATATTAAATTGTATCATTTTTTTCGAAATGATCACACTTTTAATTATAATGAGATTAAATTAAGAAAATCTTGTTAATATGATTTTGTTTACTTTTATCTTATAATGATAAATATTTTTTACGATTATGTATAGTTTGATGTTGTTTTTGATATTTTTTTTTAAATTGAACTGTTGAAAATTTTTGTTATAAAAATTCTAATAATTTAATCAGAAAAACATTGATAATAAGAAATATAATATATCTTGTTTCAGCCTAACATTTTAAAATATTTATTTAGTTTTAGAATAATCATATGATATAATAATGTTTTGAAAAATAAGATATTAAATAATAGTCTATGTTGTTTAAAACTATCTTCTTATTAATTATTTGATCAAAAAGATATTTATAATATTTATCTTCTAGAAAAAGAATGTCAATTATTTTCATTTTAAGTTATGTTAATTATATATATATATATATGTTGTTTTAGGAAACATAATGAACAATAAACTAAAATTCGTTTTTATAAAAAAAAATCAATGTCTATACTTTGTGAATCTTTCCTTTTTGTTATTTATGTACTTTATAAAAATGAAAAATTAAATAAAAAAAGATAATAAAAATTTTATAAGAAAAAGGAAACATAAATATTTTTTTACTAATGGCAATCCAATTTTTTTTTGGTTATTAAGGGTATCTAAGTAATTAACCGTCGTCAAAATTAAAATAAGCTGGACACGTAGAAGTTAACTTCTCAAATAATATTATAATTTTTATTTAAAACCCCACGTCTCATCTTTACTATTCCGATAAACAAAATGGCGGATAGTCTAAAATAATAAAGTAATAACTTTTCCTCTACAATAATAATCATTTGCTTGAACGAATTTAAATGACAAAGTTATAATTTTTAGCATATTTTCATGAGATATATAGTAAGCACTAATTTGTTTGTAACCCGCTCAAGTGGGCTGGTGGCGGAGAGATGTCCAGCTGAGGGAGCCTTTGGCCCCAATATTCTGGCTTCGATCCCCGTCGGCTGCAAACATTTATTCGGGCCACTGGGGTATTCACATGCGGCCCCAATACTTTGGATGAATTATTCCAATAAGTTCTTTTCTCGAATTCACTCAATCCTCCTTACTATTAAATAAGAAGTACATTTGACACGTGGTGTTCACAGAGCCCTTCTCAACCGAAATAACGCGATTCTATTGGTTGATTTTTTGGAAATTCATTTTTGTTTTATTTTTTTCATCGACATAACAAATAAGGGAAGCCCTATAAATACTAACCTTATTTTGTTTAATGCATTGAAAACTTACTAAAAAAATAAGACAAATTGAAGGAGTAGAAAAGTAATTAATATTACTTGCGCAAGAATATTTATATGTTTAATGCATTGAATACTTACTAATAAAATAAGACCGATTGAAGGAGTAGGAAAGTAATTAATATTAATTGCGCAAGAATATTTATATGTTTAATGCATTGAATACTTACTAAAAAATAAGACCGATTGAAGGAGTAGGAAAGTAATTAATATTACTTGTGCAAGAATATTATATGTTTAATGCATTGAATACTTACTAAATAAATAAGACAGATTGAAGGAGTAGGAAAGTAATTAATATTACTTGCGCAAGAATATTAATTAATACATGTATTTACTACTATCTTTTACTAAAAATACGGTAAATCATATTGATTACTTGCGCAAGAATATTAATTAACACATAATTTACTACTATCCCTTACTAAAAATACGGTAAATCATATTGATTACTTGCGCAAGTTAAAATCGTATCATATGCATTTAATTTTCTTCTAAAAAAATTAACTATCTTTACTTAAACGGTTCCATAATTTATTTTATGAATATTTGCTTGGCGTCGTTACAAACCTATATGATTCACTTCATATATATAGAGGTCAATGTCGAATGATTAAATCATAACAAAGGTGAGTCTTTTTTTTTCTTTGCGTGGCTTGTTTAGTTCTGTTTACTTGTTTCTGAAGTTTTAGACATGTGTGTTATAGGGGAATGACAGAGGAGAATGGCTTAAGAACTTGAAGTATGGAGTGTTTGGATTAGGAAACAGACAATATGAACATTTTAATAAGGTTTTTAAAATGGAATTATTATTTTTTGTTTCACGCTTACTCCAGTTTCCTTGGCTAATATTCGAATTATTTTGTAAATATGTGTTGCAGGTTGCCAAAGTTGTAGATGACGTCCTTGTAGAACAAGGTTTGTTTGTTTTTTTTATTTCATTATTCATCTTGATGTGTTTGTATTTTAGTTTTCTGACTTGATGAGTTGTTTGTACAGGTGCGTAGCATCTTGTACGTTAAGTAAATTTTATATTATTTACGTCAAGTAAATTTTATATTGTTTACGTTAAGTAAATTTATATATATTTAAAATTTATAATAATTTTGATTATTGTTTTGATCAAAATCCAAAGAGAACTCAAGATTGATTTATAAAGAAAGAATAACATTCACTCATAATTATAAAGAAAATAGAAAACAAAAAAAGAAAGTACAATATATGAATTGTGAGATATATAGTATCTATGTCAAATTCGTAAATAATAAGTTTGAATTTTATTATCATATTAAAAATTAGATCAACTAAAATATTTAGAATTCTATCATAATCTTTATTTTTACTTATTTAACTAAATTGAAATAATATTATTAATTCGAATTGATGATTCATTAATCAAATCATAAAAACATTAAATAAGTAAAATTACCTAAAATTAAGAAAAACATTACAAGTAATCAAATTCACTTCTTCAATAATAGTATAGATATAACTTTTATATTTTATTTTTAAAAATTTTACAATAGAATGATATATTTAAAGATAACAATATAATACATAAAATTATCATATTTTCTAAGAATATAATATTATCGATATAAATTTTTTAATTAAATAATAAATTATATACAAAATTATTAAAATATAGGAAGCAAGTAAAATTTTTTTTATCAAAAATCATGGGCAAGTTGACAAATCACCAGATTCACTTTTCAAATAATAGTGTAGATAATAGAAAAATATTTTTTTATTATATACAAAATTATTGAAATATGACAAGTAAGTAAAAAAATAAAATTACCTAAAATCACGGATAAGGTGATAAATCAGGAGATTCATTTCTCAAATAATAGTATAGATAATAGAAAATATTTTGTAAGATAATAGTATTATAAATAAGAGTTATCTTATTATATAAAAATAAAATATTATTAATATAAATTCATTTTATTATATAATAAATTATATATATAATTATTAAAAACATGACAAATAAACAAAATTACCTAAATTCATGGAAAAATTGATGAATCATCAAATTCACTTCTCAAATAATAGTATAAATATAGATTTTTAATTTCTCTTTGCTATTTCTGTGACTTGAAATAGCTCCACGTAGAAACAAGAAACTATAAAAAAAATTATTAAAACAATAATATAGTATAGACAGTATTATTTAGATTATTAACATAAGAGTTTATATAATGTTGGGCCTGTGTTACGGGTCCATTACAAGTTCAAGAAATCTATAAATTAAGATGTTATGGATCGCATTATTATTCGAAAGTGAATTTGGAAACGATAGGTGGAAGCGGGAGGCCTAGAATCCTAGAATCTGTTGCTCTGGGTTTGAATGAGTTATCTGTTGCTCTGGGTTTGGAACCCTAGAATCTTTACTAGCTTAGGTTTTAGTTTCTATCTTGTTGATGAGACTGACTTATTTGTTCTTCTCTACAGAACTACACGCAGATCTGTACAACAAAGGCTCCAATATATACAAGTTATCCAAGAATTGGTATGACATTCCATGTTCATTTGAGAAAAATAAAACAACAACACAACTTTTGTTTTTTTATTCTTACAATATTTTCTTGTGTGTTCTTACAGCAAGAGGAGATCAAGTTGTTACAGATTTCCAACGAGTATGACTCCTATCATTTTTTTCCCATGCACTTTATGCTTCTTGAATTTGTTGAAACCATTATTATTATTATTATTATTTCAGGAAACTGAATGGTGAGGGTTTAGAGGGTCTGAGTTACACGGAGCTCGATTCACTTGAAAGTATGTTAAGGAAGGGGTTCTGGATTGTGGAAAAACAAACATATAAGGTTTTTTTTTCTTTCTTTCCCAACACAATCATCTTGGTTTTGATTATAACTTGTTTAATAACCTTTACCTTTGTTTCAGACATAACAAGAATTATTACTCACGCAGGTAAAAATATCATCTTAAGCTCAAAAGTTTTAACACCCTTTTGTGTCTATATACCGATTTTGACCTCCATTTCAGATTGTTGATTGCGATATTATGGGAAAGACATGGCTTGACGAAAAAGAGAAAGAGGATTTCTCCTACCAATCCCTTTTGTCAAGGAGAATAACATATTTGAGGAACAAGGCTCGAGATCTCCGCCTCAAGTAAGTAGGCTTAGCTATGAATGATCACTTTTTCACTTTAAGAATATGAAACTATCATCTTCTTGTGGATACACAACCCTCGAGACACCCCGCAGGAGTATAGCTATGACCCTGAAACACTGGTGAGTATCGATATACCTGATGCCTATATTCTTTCTCACCTCTCAATGTCTATGTCGCTTCACATTGGGTTTGTCTGTGTTCTTGCAGATGTTCACCATCGAATCCTTGAAGATCGAGAAGGAGAGATTAAGGCTTTTGAATCATTATGTGATAACATTCATTCCTCCCTTTAAATTATATTTTCTTCTTCTAATGTGTATATCTTTTCTATGTAATAGAGTATCAGCATTTGCATGTGTCGTTGCTTTACCCCAAACACAGTGGTCTTATGATATAAAATCTGTGTCTGCCAAAACTCAACCACTATTAAACCCATAACTAAATATGTTCATGCCCGCACAGGGTGCGGGCCGGTCACCTAGTAATTACTTAAGTATATAACTAATGCAAGTACACAATTACAATTACAGTGAGTAAAGTGAGATTTTTTGGTGTTACTAATTATGTGGGTATATTTAATATGAAATGGAATAGTTTATACCTTTGTTTTTAATGGGATCACTAATGTTGCTAATCAAATGGTTATATTTAATATACTATTATTTGTAAAGTAATTTTTTGCATTCGAACTTTCACGTTAAAGATTATAGTGATTAAATAGTTATATCTAATTTATTATATAATTAAAAATGAATTTGATATTAATAATATCATATTTCTATGTTATATTAAATAATTAATTATAAATTAATATAATAAAATTATCAAAATAAGATAATTTTTAATAGATTGTGTTGTTATCTGAAAATAATATTTTCTATTATAAAGTTAAAATGTAAGATATAACAAATTTGTGATTAACTATTAATCAAGCAATAAAATTTGTACAAATATATTTTCTAAATTATTTCAAAATGTGATTGTTTTAAAATTTCAACACAATAATAAGACATATATAAAAATTTGATGTTTGATTTTAATTTTCAAAAACATATTTAATAACTTATCATGCTAGTTTTTGGATTAATAAGAATTCGTAAGAAGATTATGCCCGCATGTGCGGACAAAATACCTGGTATGAAATATAATAGGAAAATTTTCATGTTTAATACATTATTGATACTATTTTTCATTTTTACCTTCATTAAAGAGACATTTTTATAAATACAATTTTTAAGAGGTAATTGCTTTTAAATTAACTAGAATTATCAATTTTACATTCATAAACCCTACTCTCACCCTACCTCACCCCTCAATCTAAATCCTAAGTATTAGATTAATTAACCAAAAGTTTATCAGTGTGTTTTTTTCTCTTAAAAATAAAAGTAAAAATGATTAAGGTAAATATGAAAAGTAGTACTAGAAAAGTTGTATTTTTAGAAATTTCCCAATATAATAGTCTCCACCTTAGTTTTTAGTGAGATTGACTATATTGCTAATCATGTGGTTATATTTTATATGGAACGTACAAATATCACTTTGTTTTTAATAGAACTTGATTTAATACTCGCGCTGCAGGCGAATCTGTTTTCAATAATTTTGTTTAATTGGTATGATAATTTTAAATTTAAAAGATATAATGATTTATACATAAAGTTTATTTTTCTGAAAATGCTTTTGATTTTTTTCCTACAACTATTTTTAACAAAAATTTTACTTTTTATTACTATTTAGTATATATCTTTTTATATGTATACATTTAAAATTTTTGTTTATAAACATATTTATATTATTTAAACTGTTAAATTGTACATTTAAATTATTAGATAGATTGCCTAATACAAAGAAAATGTTACTACACTATTGTAAATATTTTTACTATACATTTTATTTGAATGACGGAAACTATTAGTTTTATGCATAGTATTTATTATTTAACTTTGTTTTAGTTAAAAAATTGTGATTTTGTGATTTTTATATATATATATATATGCATAGTATATATTATTATGTGCACACATGTATTTGAAATAATTTTAGTTAAATTTAAAAAAACAAAATAGATATATCTAAAAATGTAATATCTTAACAGAAAATTTACTCACAAAATTATGTTGGTAAACATAAGAATAATTGTCAAAATACCACATTTCTAATACCACTTTTAATATTTACTTTAATCACTTTACCCTTGTATTTTAAGAGTAAAAATACATTTATAACTCTTGGGTTAATTAATTTTTTTTTGTATCTGGGTTAATTAATTTAAGATTTAAGATTTAGAGTTGAGAGGTGGGATAGGTTGAGATAAGGTTTAAGACTGTAAAATTTAGGATTCTAATAATTATTATTTTTTTAAATTCCTCTTATAAATATGGTATTTATGAAAATATCTCTTTAATGAAAGGAAAAGGGAAAAATGGTACTAATAATGTAGTAAACATAAAACATTCCCCAAACATAACTTATATGATTTTTTTTAGATAAAATGAAAATAAAAAATACAAATAGTTTTAAGTAATGCTAAGTAATACTTTATATTTTGGGATAATAATAAAAATAACTATAGAGTATTAATTTTTTTTTCTATCTGATCCATTTAACTTTAGTTTATAGTAGTGAAGTTTGTATGAATATAATGCACTGAAGTAGATATGGTTTTACTTCTGAAAGTTATATTATATATTACTTGCTTTGTACTTAATAAAGTTTAATCTGTCTTTTAAATGAATGTAAAAACAACTAATCTATCTCTGCAATATTTATTTTTTCTTTTTATTAAACAAAGTTTTACAATAAAGATGTGGTAGTTAAATATCAATTGTGTGAACAATTGAGCTTATAATACTTTCCTTAAATATTTTTAACGATATGTGATATTATATTATTTAGGTTTGAATGAAAATAATAAAAAATCTTAAAATTTTTTAAAGATAAAATTAAAATAATATTATATATTTTTCTAGTGTTAATTTATCTTTTATTTATTGATATAATAATATAAATAATCTACAATATTAAATTTATCTTTGCTCTATCTAATTAGTTATGTTACCATAGTGAAATTTGTATGACTGTATATTACATTCAAATTAATAAGATTCTACTTTAATAGACAATTAAACATTAATTTCTTGCAAGATAAATAATTTTTTTGAGGAAAATAAATAATGTTTGTGCAATTTTACATGAAATTTAATACCCTTAGAAACTATTACATAATCTGCTAATTGCTTTGTAATTGCTAGTTACCAATAAAAATGAGGAAATTTTTATGTTTTACCATATTATTGGGACCATTATTCATGGAAAATAGTTAAAATATTATATTTCTATTACCATTTTTCATGTTTATCGCTTTTACCTTTATTTTTAAGAGGAAAAACACACTTATAACACTTTGTTAATTAATATAAGACTTAGAGTTTAGAGTTGAGAGAGTGGGATAGGGTTTAAAAATGTAAAATTTAGGATTCTAATTAATTAAAAAAGATTATTTCTTAAAAATATGGTATTTATAAAAATATTTTTTAATGAAGGTAAAAATGAAAAGTAATATCAATAATGTGGTAAACATGAAAATTTCCCATTATTCATTTTTACATTTTTATCTTCAATAAAAAGACATTTTTACAAATACATTTTTTTAAGAGGTAATTTTTTTTAAATGAATGAAAATTCTAAATCCGTACGCCACCCCTTGACTCTAAACCCTACTATGAGTGTTTACCACATTATTGATAATATTATTTATTTTTACCTTCATTAAAGAGAAGATATTGTCACAAATAAATTATTTACTAAGAAGCAAAAGATTCTTAGATTAATTAGAGTCCTAAACTCTACATTCAAAAATGTTATCCCACCCCTTAACTCTAAACTATACGTTTTAATTAATCTTACGATTATAAATATTATTTTTCTCTTAAAAAATAAAGATAAAAATAGTTAAAGTAAATATAAAAAATCCTTATCTTAGATGATATTTTCATTGTAATCTTAACATTTTTCTTACATCTATCCTATTAAAAGTGAAGTACAAATTTAAAATAACCCTTATTTCATCTGTTTATTTACAATTCTCTGCCACTGCTTAATAACCCTAAATTCACCGTAAACTTTCTTTTCATATTCAAAGCCCATTACGTTTTTTTTGAATCAAAAATTTAATGGGTTGATCCAAAGCGTTTATTTACTTATAACTGGACCTAAATTCATTATAGCTAACCATCCATAACCATTAGCAAAGCCATTACGTTTTAAAAAGGTGTAACAAATCAAATTTAAGTCATATTCTTAGAACCACCAAATAAATACGTAATGAAATTCTATAAAATAATTCAAACATAAAATGATTAAAATGAATGGTTTATATATTCCTGGTTCATATACAATAATATTCAGAAACCATAATACAATATTTACAATTCACATACTGAGAAAAGCCTTTAGAAACAACTCCTTTGCCTATTAACAATAAGTTGTTACGTATCTTTAAATAACTGTCGATGGAGAGATACAAGATCAAATCAAATTGTATTGCATCAACTAACTAATCCTTAAATCTTTAAATTACTTAATTACTTAACATAACTATCTCCTACATTTAAGGTGTCACATTTATTAAATAGCTAATACCAATATATTATAAAATCGAAATCAGGAAATCTACATAACTACATTTATAACTTCCTAATCACATATTTATAGGATTACTAGCAATAAATTTGAAACTCGAAATCTAGAAAATCTACTGATCTAAATTTAAGCAGCAAATTTTAATAATATATTCGAAACTTAAAGTATATTCCTTATCTACATTACTTTGTCATCAATTATGAAAATCTACCAATCAAAATTTAATCCGCAAATCTTTAAAAAATATTCGAAACTTAAAGTATATTCCTTATCTATATAACTTGCTCATCAATAATTCTAATTTATAGTTTAGATCTCCCACTCATCATTATCTCATATATATATATATTGCTGCACCTATTCACCATCTACTTACGTCTCATACCTTCTACACCATAACATCAAAAATGTCTAACAACGTAAGTCTCACACCAGTGAACGACTTGAAACCTTTTAAGACTAAATGGAGTACCCAAGTTAAATTACTACATTCCTGGCTGCAAAAAAAACCCATCATTCGGTGGACAAACTTTACAAATGGTTCTAACCGATGAACATGTAAGTTTGACATTACGATATGCACTATGTTTGTGTTATTTTCTAATAGTAACTTACTTTATGTTTCCTTATTTTGTAGGGTGAAAAGATTCATGCTACCTGCAAAAGTAATCACATTTTAAGTGTTCAAAGAAAACTACCACTGGGAAAATGGCGTGTTCTCACAACCTTTTCCGTTTCCCAAGCATCAGGTCAATATCGGCCAACAAGCCATCCATACAAGTTGACGATCACTGATGAAACTTTGATAACAAATTCTGACCTAATTCAAGATAGCATCTTTCTATCTCTTGCCAATTACGAAGATATCATCGATGAAATCTTAAAGACCCACTTCCTTATTGGTAATACCTATATGTCTTCTTTTTTTAATTCTACATATTACAGTTTTCTGTTTATAATATTAATTTTTCTTCTGATGTGTTTTGTTTTGCTTGAAGATGTTATGGGGAAAATCATAAGCCTCGAACCAGTTCAGACCGTCCAAGTGAAAGGACATGACCGGAAGAAAGTTCAATTTCGTTTGGTTGACTCAATGTAAGATTTGCTGCTAATAGGTTTTTTATCGTTTTTAAACTAAAGTTCAATTATATGTTTGATCGTTGTTAAACTAAACAATCAAAGCTACAAACTATTGTTTAATATGGTTCTCCATTGTTTAGTATTAGTGCCTATTTGTTTACTTCTACATTAAAGACTATTTTTTCCCAGTGGTAAGGACCTTGCATGTTGTTTATGGGGAAAATATGCTAAGCAATTGGAGTCAAATGTTGAACGTGTAGAACCACTGGTCTGTTTGATCAGGTTCGCCAAAATCAGTTTCTACAGAGGTATTATGCTTTAAGGCGTTTTAATATAAGAGTACAAATATTTTTGAAAATCTTTTTATGTGATTAATCCTTTTATTAATGTGTTTAGGTGAAGTTCAAATCACAAATGCTTTTGATGCTTCCATTATTTATCTTAATCCAACATTCGAAGAGGCATTACATTTCAAGGAAAAGTAAGATTTCATCTACAAAATTGATCAATTGGTTATATTACTTTATTCTTTCTAATTCGATATTCTATACATTTATTTATAGGCTGAAAGAAGATGAACTTCCTCTTGCTCCTATTGAGAAGAAACATTCTAAAAAAGAAATCGTTTTACAAGAAGATGACTGGAACGATCTTGAGATCAAAATGATTTCTGAACTCTTTGTTGCAAATCAGGTTATATTCATAAAGTAGATATTGTATGATTTCTGATAGTTTTTGTGCTTATATTTTGTGAAACTAATCTTATTTATATATGCAAACATTAAAAAGGAAAAAAAACAATCGTTCATTAGGTCAGCGTTTTTTTACCAGGTTGAGAACTGCAAAATCATTTGTTCAATTGAGGCTGTAAACATTGATTGGGCATGGTTCTATTTTGGACATGAACGTTGCAAGCATCGTGTTACTAAAATTGGTAAGATCATTCCTTCAAGTTCAAACCGTGATGACAAACAACTTTGGCGTTGTGAGAAATGCCAAGCTAATGCGACTGAAGTGGTTCCTGTGTAAGACCAAATTTTTCGAATCTGTTTCTTTATTTTATATTTATGTTTACTTTGTTATTTTATAATATTTTCACGGTTTGCTTTGATAGATTCAAGCTTCATTTGATTGTGAGAGATGACACAAAAACATGTAAGTTGATGTTGCTCAACACTGTGCTAAGACAATTGTAGGACATGATGCTGTTGATCTGTGGGATGGCTCCTTTGATGAGGTAAGTTTTGGTATGCTACGTTTAGATATTTTTTTTGGATAAATGTAAACAAAATTACATAACCTAATGCAGATTGAAGATCCAGAGCTCCTACCAGAACCTATCAAAGATTTAGTTGGGAAATCTTTTTGTTTTGGCATTTCTGTGTGCTCTAATAATGTGAACAATGGAGCAGACACATTTAAAGTTCTCGAGGTTTGGTCTGGAGATAAAATTCTTAAAGTTGAATCCCAGTCTGAGCCATCCTCAATGATTGGCACATCATCTTCTACAATGTCCTCTTGTGATGTGAGTTTATTATCTATTTTAGGAAGCTACGTTCTCTATTGGACAATAATTATATAATAATATGACATCATCTATGATATAACTTTATCATTATTAGGTGCTCATGCTGGAAGGAAACAGCCAAAACGAGTCAGAAGAATGCATCACACCTTTCACAAAACGCAAAGAGGAAGATGCTGATCTCCCAGACATAACTTCTACTTCTAAGAAGTTGAGAACAACCTCTATCAAATTGGAAAAGGAAAAGGCAGAGTAATACTCCACAAGAAGAGTTGTTTTAATTTGGTTATTTCTATGTTTTAATGTTGTTTTCTTTTTTGTGTTTCTAAAACTACATCAATAATTTGGGTTTGTTTTTAAGTTTTACTTTATTTATGCAATGGATTTTGTGTTTTCGAATTTTTTTCAATAATCTAAGTTTGGTGAATATATTATGTCTGATATAAAACCACGATATTTGTCTACAATATATCCTAGAAAAAATTGTAATCGAGTTGAATAAAAATTAATATTGCGTAATACTAACCAAGTTTCTAAATATAAATACTGATGCACTATAAAAAGTTTCCCTTCAGTCCTAGCAGTTTCTAACTATATTTATATATAATATGATAAGTAGACATACCTGTTTATTGTGCAGAAGTTCAATATGATAGATATAAACTCATTCTTGATATATAGTCTTATGTTTTCTTCAACCTGCTAACAAAAACATTAAAATGTTATTAAATTCGTAATTAGTATCCAAATCTTAGATTACCAATAATAATTATGATAACAAAAAAGATTCTAAACTAAAAATATTATTTCATTCACGTTTTTACATGTTAATATTCATCGATATATTTACTTCCTATATATACTTTAAAAATAACTATAGTCCTAATTCTTAGGAAGTAGAAAATTTAGCCTTTGATTTTATCACCTAAAACCAAGTTCTAACGTCTAACCCTCTTCCTCCTCCATCTAATCTATTAAAAGAGATTGAAAATTCAGTAACCAGACTGTTTAAGGATTTGGAACTATGAAAAGAAGAAAAACAGATCATTACAACATGGATCTAACTGCAAAAAATATCTCCCCATCAACATTGAAGGATAAGATAAACTTCAACTATTCAAGTGATTTAGTGTCAAATTCCATTACAAATCCAGACATTCCATTGCGCTCAGTTTTTTATCGACTGTTTGAGGGTATTGAAAATCGCCATGTTCCAAGTAATACACATTCAATATATCAGCAAATCAGCATGCTATCACCCCAAACGCCAAGAAATAAACAGAGATTTATGCTTGGTAAGATTATAATCTCAGCTATGCATGTCTTTTTCAAGATATAGTTGTGTAATTTATTAACATAGAACTTTTATATATCTATTTCAAGGTCTCGATATTAAGAATAATCAAACATCAGAGTCGCCAAAACAGAGTATCTGTTTGACATATTTACCATGTAAGTAAGCCAAACAAGTACCTGTAGTCTTTTGGTTTATGCATTGCCATGATCTAACATCTTGAAAACAAATAAAATACGCTCTGTTATTCTCTTTTTTTTAGCTCAAAACCTGCATAATCAGATGTCTAACTCAAACGGTGTCTCATTTGATCAGAGAAAACAAAAGTATAAATGTAATGTATCTAAACTCTTTATTGTGCAAGTGAATTTAAATGAAGCTTGAGTGTATTTAGTTCCTAACATCTATTTATATTCACTGTGTTTTATTAAGCTCAAAAAATTGGAACAAAACAAATGTCAGAGACTCCAAATCAGAGATATTGTTTCAAATCTCCATCATGTAAGTTTCATGTTACCTGTTGTTTATTTCATTTCGACCTTGCAGCAATACGACCTTGCCAATACTGTCGTGCAAATAATCAAATTCATATTCTTCCTAATCTTAGCATCAGTCCTGAAAAAGACAAAGGAGAACTCAGTTCATAAGTTGCACAATGTCAGACAAAGAAAGACAGCTTCTAATATTTTGAAAGACATTACAAATATTCCCTTCTCTTTGGGTACTGAAAATCAAGAATCACCATCTCCTACAATCATCACAACTTCTCCTGAAGATGTAGAAGATGTTACTGTTTTTTCAGAAACTGAATATGGAGGTGTGTTTTCACTATAGCCATGATTCTTTTTTTTTAATGTCACTAAAACTAATAATTATATCTAACTCTTCTGTCATTATTCTGCAGCCAATATTGATGTAGGTTGTGAATTAGAATTCGACTGTAGTTCTCTAGATACTGATGATTCCGATATAGAATCAGATGATGTTGATCGAAACATTTCTGAACATGATGGAAGTGTTAATATAACATCTAAAGCAGCTACAAATCCACAAAATAAAGATGGTATAGTCATTTTCAAAAAAAATATTTGGTTTTGGCGAAATATGGTAGTAGTGTTTATCTAATCTTTGTTTTGACTTTCTAAATGCAGAATATACTGATGAGGGTGATCCAAAATACACGTGTTCACATTGTACTGCAATGATGTGGTATGGAGAACGGTTGAACAAACGCATGAATGCTAAAAATCATACATTTTCACTGTGTTGTATGCAAGGCCAAGTTATATTGCCTTTGTTGAAAGAGCCACCAAGTGTTCTTAAAAGGTTAATGGAAGGTGATGATTCAGGAAGCAAGCATTTCCAGAAGAACATGAGACCCTATAACATGATCTTTTCTTTTACATCTCTTGGTGGAAAAGTAGAAAGATCTGTTCAAAAGGGAAAAGGACCACCTATGTTGGTTCTATAAGGTGAAAATTATCATCTTATGGGAAGTTTAACTCCTAATAATGACAGCCAAGCAAAGTTCGGATAGCTTTACATAGCTGATACAGAAAATGAAGTTGAGAATAGAGCAAAATGTCTAAGGTAATTTTTAAAAATATATCTACATATCAGTCTACTGTCATTCTGATATTTTATAAATTATTTTGCAGTTCTGGCAAAATGGGGTTCCAGTCCAATAAGAAGGATAGTTTGAGGAAGGACATTATTGAGAAATTGATGAAGATGTTGGACGATGTGAATCCATATGTTAAAAAGTTCAGAACCGCTAGAGATCGATTTCATATCGCACCAGAAGATTCTTTTCATATGAGGATTGTAAGTGATCGATCTAAGGATGGGAGGATATATAATACTCCCACAGCCTCTGAAGTTGCTGCGCTCATTCCAGGAGATTTCAATCTAGATATGGATAAAAGGGATATCGTTCTACAACAGAAATCAGGAGACTTACTAAGAATAAACGAGATACATGCTTCTTATTTGGCGCTTCAATACCCTCTGTTATTTACTTATGGCGAAGATGGTTTCAGACTTGGTATTAAGAAAGATGTAACAAAGGCTACCAAGAAACAAAAAAAAAGCCTAATATCAGTATGCGACAATTCTTTGCTTTCCGCCTTCACGAACGTAAGAATGAGTCTCATTCTCTGTTGCATTCAAGAAGATTATTTCAGCAGTTCTTAGTGGATGCCTACACTACTATAGAGTCTAATCGCCTATGCTATCTGAGATTCAATCAAACTACTTTGCGATCAGATAGTTACGACTCTATCAAAGAGTCTGAGAATGCATGAAAGGTAGATATGAGTGATCAAGGATCAGAATTCGTGTTACCAGCTTCATTCACAGGGAGTCCTAGATATATGAAGAATCTTTACTTGGATGCTATGACAGTATGTAAGAATTTTGGATTTCCAGATCTTTTCATTACTTTCACTTGTAATCCAAAATGGCCAGAAATCACAAGATATGTGAATTCTCGGAAGCTGAAGGCGGAAGATAGATCAGATATAGTTTGTAGGATCTTCAAGATGAAACTTGATTCATTGATGAATGATTTAACCAAAAAAAATCTTATTGGAAAGACTCTTTCATGTAAGTTATAAATATTGTTTTCTTATCTCTGAACATTATTTATTTTCATATTCATCTAGAGACCTAATAAGTTATTTGTTTATTTTACAGCAATGTACACAGTCGAGTTCCAAAAATGTGGCCTACCTCACGCACACATTCTCTTATTCATGGATCCTTTACACAAGTTTCCTACAACCGATGACATTGACAATATCATTTCTGCGGAGATTCCTAACAAATTTGAAGAACCTGAGCTTTATGAAGTTATCAAGGATATGATAATTCATGGTCCTTGTGGAGCAGCTAATATTAATTCTCCATGTATGGAGAATGGTTTGTGCTCTAAGTCGTATCCTAAGCCATTTGCTAATAAGACCACTATTAATAAAGAAGGATTTCCGATTAAAGAAGGATGTCCTTGATATCTACCAGTGGAAATCTTATATTAGCAAGTAGTAATTAGCAAAAAAAAAATTGTAAAGGTATGTAATAAAATACTTATCTTTCTTTTGCATGTCGTCTTCTTCCCTTTTGCTGTTTATGGATATGTTCTTAGTCCTCCTTGGAAAACAATTAAAAACGAACTCTATCAACAAAAATCACCACAGACCCATGAGAAGTTTACTCAATTGATATAATGAATTTCTACTTTTTCTTTGTTTTTAACTCGATTTTGTACACAGACTTCAAATAAAATTAACCAGACTACAGAAGACTTTGAGTTAGTATCATGAACCACAGATAGAACGAGTTGTCTAAACAGAGTAAAGAGAGTAATTGGTACCTTGATTGTGTTGATTAAACCATTCATTACACCTTCTTCATCCAGATGACACTGATTTGTGTTAGATCGTTAAGTTTTCTCCCTGGATCTGCCGAATAAATCCTCCGTTTTTCGCCTGAAACCCTAGAGCTGTGCCTACCGAATCTCGAGGTATGTTTTTGTTGAATAGTCTAACGTATTTTTTTGTTCCTGCGTAAAGTGGTTAGAACTAACATTGGGCCTTTGTGCTTATCTTTTGTTTTTTTTTTCAATTGTCTACTACCAGCTGCATAAAGGGTCTTTTTGAAATCAACTTTGTTATATTGGGCCTCTGTTATTCTTAGCCACATTTTTTGCAGGAAATCAATTAATTAGATATGTATATCTTAAACTATATATATATTATCTATTTAAATAAGTTAAACATTATCATATTTTTCAAAAAAGTAATTTCAATTTACTAATATACATTAACTCTGTAAAATTATAATTTATTTATAATTAATAATTTTAATAATCTAATATTAACATATTCATTTATAAATATATAAACAAAATAATTACTTATTTAGATATAAAAAACTAATGTACTTCACTCCCTTAAACTTTAATTTCAGCTTTTAATAGTTTAGATGAATATTAACTAAATAATGTTAATAATCAAATATGAACTTATGTATTTCTAAATATTTTTATAAAAAAAGATTTAACTACTTATTTTCAATGAATATAAAAATATATAATTTTTTTTTGTTTTATTGACTATAAAATTAACAAACTACAACAGACAAACTATATTATTAACAAACATTTGTGTCAACAATTTATATATAAAAAACTAATATATTTTACTTTTTATTTTCTTCTTCAACATATCATATAAGATATTTATTATCTCGCTTACATAACATATAATCCATATCATAAAATTTCAAACTGAAAATGAATATCCGCGCGGGCGCGCGGATCAAGGTCTAGTAACTATTGAAAATTTATAAATTTTTATTTTTTTAGTTTGTTCGTTAACAACCTTATATAATATATTATCGTGTTGATACATTATTTGTCAAGTTTTTTTTTTGTCAGCATTGCTTTTTATAAAAGCATCAACGTGTGTAGGGGTACAAATGAGTAGCTAAAACACGTATGATAACACGTGGAAGATACATAAATTAAAACAAGCTACGTGTCAAAGGGAAATCATGCAAATCGGATTTTGCTCTTTCTCTGCCGTCGATCACTTTTCCGTTCGACGTCACCGGCATGGTCTTCATCTTCTCCGCATCGATTTTGATTTCCATTAATTTGAACCCACTACCAAAGTCTCTTCCGCATGTCTCCTTTGCTAACAATTGATACTCCTTCTTCTCCAGATGTTAACACAAAGATTATTCAATCAATCCATAAAGTAGATCCTTTGTTGGACCGCCATAGAAGCGCCAAACTCTACTGAATCACTTATGAATAGATTGGTTTTAATCCATCTTCATTTTCATCCTTTCCGGTGAAAAGCTTTACCCTTATGCTAGCATGACTCCAATCAGATAAAGTCTGATTTCCAAAAGAAAGGAATCAAATCATATCCTTTGAAGAAGAAGAACAGTCATTAACAAAACGGGATTTTGATAAATTCGCGAAAAAGGATTAAAAAGAAACGCAAAACAAAAACAGTCGCCAACGCGAAAGAACACAAAATCGCCTAGCGAAACATGTAATCGGACATAGCCGAATAAAAGATCTGATCAAAGATCAGAAACTAAATAAAAAACAAAAGAGCTTCTCATCTTCCTTCTCTGTAAAAGATGTTGTTGAGGGAACAGAGAGAGGAGAGAGAAGCTTCGAGCTTGAGACTTACGTCAGGCTCTTTATTTCCACAGTTTCGTCATTATTTGTCAAGTCTATTTAGTCTTTGTATGTGTTCTTATATTTTATTAAAAAAAATTTCAAATATAAGTATTATGTTCTTACATATGTATCCTGTGTTTATCATTCGGAATGAATCGTGAAAGTATATCATTATGAACCGGATCGTTATTAAATCGAACCGGTAAAATCAAGTCAAACCGGTACGAGATCCACGTCAGCCGCACGTTTATACAGATTACAGACATCGTCTTCCTTAATTCACCTTTTCATCTCTCGACGGCGGTGACATTTTGACTTAAAAAGTCAAACTGAAATCAATGGCCGGATTAAATTCTTCGCCGGCGACGATCAAGCTCTTCTTTGTTCTATTACTCGTTCTAAAAATCTCATCCCCATCACCCATTTTCGTCAACGCCTTCTCCTTCTCGCAGTACAAAACCCTAATCTCAACCTCACGATCCCTCCTCCTCCGCGTGGCGAACCTTCGCGCTTCTCGCGGAGACGCGTTGGGATCGTCTCGGGCACGAGCAATGGCAGAGGAGATCGATCGAGGGTTAGGGCTAGGGTTTGTGAGCAGAGCGTGGTGCGTTGGGTGGGATTACATGTGGAACTACGCTTGGAGAAAGGGAGGGATCGACTACGGTGCGATCGGTGATCTCAACGAGCTTATGGGTATTGTTACAGAGTTCAATCGAGCTGAATCGAACTCTGAGAAAGCGAGCTCTGTTGCGAGGAGTTATGGCAAAGCTCTTCGTGTCTCGAAGCAGTTGCTTCGTCGTCTCCTTAGAATCTTTGGTAAATCGGTACGGATTCAAAAACCCTTTTGAGAAAAGATTGAAACTTTTAGATTCATGAATGATGCTTTAGTCATAACTCATAAAGAAAGATTGATACTGTATATATGTGTTAGAGTAGTTGAGAATAAGAGTTGTCTCTTCTATTCAAGTTTCGAGCTTATTTGAATTTCAGTCGTATATAAGTTGTTTCTTTCTCTGCTTTGATCCATCTTAACGGACACTTCTGCTATTCACGCTTTAAGTCTTTGCCTAGAGTAACTTGATCCTGTGTTATGCTTGTTTCTATAGGCTGAACAAACTAGGTACATTGTTGTGTAATGAATGGTAGGGTGCATTGAGGGAGTTTTGGGAGATGGTGCAAGCTGAAGTAGTGGATGGAGAGTTATTACAAGACTGTCTTGAAGTGGGGAGTAGCGATGTTAAGAGTTTGCTTCAAATTGCGAAAGACATGGCTCTACAATACTTTTCTTCTCCAAGCCGTTCCTCAGATGAGTTATAGCTACAAAAAATGAAGAGCTTTCACGTACGTCTCTTTTTTCTTATGAACAAGAGTAGTGTAGATTTTATGTTTGGCTATGTTCAGTCCTTGGCCTTCTTGAGTTACTTTCCATTTTGTTCTGTATCGAATGCAACTCTATTGGTATGTTGCGTAAAACGTAGGCCTTAGCCAAAATCTTCTAGGGTGTCTACCAGAACCGTTTTGTTCGTTTCATGCTTTGTGCTAGATAAGTATAACAGATTCATAGACTAGAAACTCAGTTTGTAAATTCGACAGAGCTTTTTGTTCCTTAATCTTTTGCTAGATAAGTTAAAAGAGACTTGAAACACGGTTTGCTCGTTTGTAATGTGTGTCTAAGAGATTCTTAGACTAGTGACTCGGTTCGTTTGTTGGTTTGTTCGTTAATAGTTAGTTATATGTGCTTAAGAGATTTATAGAATAGTAACTTAAGGTTTGTTCCCCATTGCATCCATTATAGTTTCATCAATTTAACCCATTTTTATATTAATGAAAAAGTCGAGGTCGTGAGAAACATCTTTGAAAAAACACAAGTCTATCGATATCTAGAGCTATTTTAGGTATCCAACATTTAGTTGGATTGGTTAAATCTCTCCATTCATAGTGAATGAATATTTTATTGATAAAACAACTAAATATTCTCAGTGTTTTATGGCTCTCGTTACTGGTTTTACGACGCTAGAGTGTTGTAGAGTTCATAAATACAACAACCATGTGGTTGGTGAATGGTGGAATAGATCTGAAAACTCAGTGATATTTCTATGTTTGAACATGTTTGCTTTTTATAACTAATTTGCTCTGTCATAACCAAATCTATTGTTGAACGCCATCAATTTCTTTAGTACCTCTCCAAAACTTATTAGATTTCTCTTTCCCTCATCTTATTTAATCCTTTTGGGTGTAGCTGCTTGAATCAGAAAGTTTGAATCTTGGTTTGATAAATTGCATTGAGTCCCGAAGTAGATTTTACTTTTTAAGAAACACTGCAACAAAGCAGAACAAATGATAATTTATTACTTTCAACTACTCAACATTTAGGTCTAAGGCCCATGTCATATGACAATCATCATTGTCATGACATGGAACTCACTCTCTGTCTATCATTTAATGTTTACTTACATCCTAACACATGGCAAGTCCTCCACATCATTCTTCAACCGTTGATTCAACCAAAGCCAGGTTGATCTCAGCCGTGAAATTTGAGTATTTTTTGAAAGAGAAGATCATGTGTGGACCCCTTCATTTCATGTTGCCATGTTTGTTACATTATGCCATTTTCATTTCAAGAATTAGTCATTTTGCTTTTTTTTTTCCCACATGCATTGTGCTAGAATAAGGCAAACAAGCAAAGATAAGCCGAGTACTTTTGCTTAAAGGGGTTATTGTCTATTGGTTTGTGACTTTGATGGTCGAGATTAGTGATCATATTTGATATACATAAGATCAAAATAAAGAAACATTTGATATGTAACACATGTTGGAACTGTTTTTCTATTAAAACTTGGAAGACTTGAAGCAATGAAGTTGGATTTAAGCTCCACGTTGCATAAGACTGGTCTTTAAAGTTATAACAAAAAACAGAAGAAGAGTGATTCGGAGTGTTAGTTGAACACAAGTGTCTTCAGTTTTCATGTCGAGACATGTGTTGTAACTTTCTCGAGACTTTGAGAAAAGTCAAGAGCTCAAACTCCAAAGCACAAGCATTTAAATCGAACCCGTCACGTTTCAAGTTGGTCACAGTAAAGAAAATTTAAACAAACATATACAGAGAGTATTAACTCTCCTCCACCATCTCTCGTTATGTATCTAGATCGTGGATCCACCACACTCTAAATTATTTCACATACAAAGACACACATGCAGTTACTCTTTTACATTTACACATCCAACCATCATCGCCGCGTGGACATTTAATGCTTCCTCAACCGTTAAAACTTTGTAATATAACATTTTTTCTCGTTCAGTCCATATTCTTCAAACTATATTATATAAACCCATTTTTCGTTCTTCACTCCATATTATCAAACCATCTCTCATTCCTCTCCCTTTTCATAATCTAGTTCTTAGATTGAGATGGTGAAACTGTGTTTGATGATGATTATGGTTGCTGTGACCATTAACATGGTTGCTAGTGACCCCATTGCACCGTGTTACTTTATATTTGGTGACTCTTTGGTTGATAATGGCAACAATAATCAGCTTAACTCACTAGCTAGAGCCAATTACTTTCCTTATGGTATAGATTTCTCTTTCGGTCCAACCGGTCGGTTTAGCAACGGCAAAACTACTGTCGATGTTATCAGTACGTCTAACTAACTACATTTTCCTCTGTTTTTTGTTTCCCATCTCTAAAACTAATTTGCTCTGTTTTCGTTTTGGGTAGCTGAGCTTTTGGGTTTCGACGACTACATTACACCGTATGCCGCCGCGAGAGGAGAAGACATCCTCCGTGGAGTCAACTATGCCTCTGCCGCTGCCGGAATCCGAGAAGAAACCGGCAGACAATTGGTAGTTTATAAGTTGTATTTCAAGTAGAAACGAGCTTTCTATAATGTGGTTTGCATCAGTTATTTCTGTTCTCTTTTTTTTTTTTTTTGAATTTATGACCAAACGAGAATTTAATATTTGGTTCGGTTTAATTTGGTTTAAGTTCTAGATCTTGTTTCTTTTGGGATAAAACTTAAATAAGTACAAATATTTAACACTATTATAAATTAATAATCATATTTCATCAATTATTTCTGTTTTTTTAAAAAAAGTTATGCCCAAACTAGAATTTAATTTTTGGTCCGGTTTAATTTGTTTTGAGTTCTGGATATTGTTTCTTTTGGGGTAAAACTTAATAAGTACAAATATTTAACACTATTATAAATTAATAATCATATTTCATCAATATCGATTATTTTGATACTTCGGTCTAATTAGTTCCTAATTTTTTTTAACATATGTAGATTTGTATTTATTTTTTTCTTGGTCAAATGTAGATTTGTATTTAAAATATGAAATCTGCATATTTGGTTCGGTATAGTTACACCAAATTTTATTTCGGTTTATTTTGATTTTTTTAGATAAAATATGGAACCAAACGGCTTCTAAACCAATTTCGGTTTAAGACCTTACAAGATTTTTTATGTGTTCGGTCATGAGAAAAACATCTTGTTCTGTAACTTTTTTTTGCTGTTATTGTTGTTCAGGGAGGTCGAATAGCATTTGCAGGTCAAGTAGAAAATCACGTGAACACTGTGTCACAAGTAGTGAACATACTCGGTGATGAGAACCAAGCCTCGAGTTACCTCAGCAAATGCATTTACTCTATCGGCTTAGGCAGTAACGATTACCTCAACAACTACTTCATGCCCACTTTTTACTCTACCGGTAACCAATTCTCTCCTGAGTCCTTTAGCGACGATCTCATTGCCCGTTACACCGAGCAACTCCGGGTTCGTAAACACTCCCTTAAGTTCTATATACTCTGCTTCTTCTGTTGAGGCTGAAGTATTCCATGTTTGTTTGTGATGGAGCAGACATTGTATAACAATGGAGCTAGGAAGTTTGCGTTGATAGGAGTCGGAGCTATTGGTTGCAGCCCCAACGAGCTAGCTCAGAACAGTAGAGATGGGAGAACATGTGACGAAAGGATTAACTCTGCGAACAGAATCTTCAACAGCAAGCTCATATCAATGGTCGACCAGTTTAACCAAAACACTCCTGATGCTAAGTTCACTTACATCAACGCATACGGCATCTTCCAAGACATTGTTACAAACCCTGCTCGCTATGGTATAAAACCAGTCTTTAAATTTTTTATCAAAGTAATATAACATTCTTTTTCATGATAATTTGCTAAAAATTGTTTTGTTTGTGTTTGTAGGGTTTACAGTGACAAATGCAGGGTGTTGTGGAGTTGGGAGGAACAATGGACAGATAACTTGTCTTCCTGGTCAAGCTCCATGTTTGAACAGGAATGAGTATGTGTTTTGGGATGCCTTTCATCCTGGTGAAGCTGCGAATGTTATCATTGGAACAAGATCGTTTAGGCGAGAAGCTGCTTCTGATGCTCATCCTTATGATATTCAGCAGCTAGCAACTCTCTAAGCAGAGAGTGACAGAAAGAGAAGAAACTTTTGCTGTTTTTGCTTGTATAAGTGTTTTGATAGTTCTTTAATGGTAACTGAATTTGGACTCATGAAGAAAAAGTAATGTCAACTTTTGTTTATGTTGTGTGTGATGTGATAAATGTTTATGTAATGGTTTGGAGTTACAGCTTCATCTTTTATGTTTTGTTTACTCTATTATAAATTTTATTCTTTCATTTCATATGCATTTACTCTTTTGCCCAGTGTGTTAAAACTTAAGAAAGTGAACCAAAGAAGAAAATCAACAATGGGATGTAGAAGTACAAACGAGGATGGACAATGATGAAATCTATAAAAATTTCAGACACATTTGTTAATATAATGGAGCAATAGATGGAATGAAACTAAGATTCTCATATTGTCAACTTTCTTGTTTTGTGCATATTGGGCCTCTAATGTGGAGAATGAGCTGAAAGTAAACTCCAATTTTGTGTGGTTCCTTTGTTTGCGAGCCAGGAAGGATAATGGAGAATCAAAAGATGTCATTCTTACACAAACCTTCTATCATCTTTCTCAACAGAATATTTGTTTTTCTGGATAGAGAAGATTCCATAAGGAGCTCCATGAGATAAGTAGTTGGTTGTGGTTCTTCATAGGGGTGGGCACGGATCAAATAACACCATAATTTTTATTATTTGTGATTTGCTTGGTATCTTACGGATATTTGATTTTTCGATTTGCTTTGATTCATATAAATATGGATATCCGAATATTTTTAGATATTTGTGAATATTTACGGATATTTATGAATATTTATGGATAACTCATCTACTTTGTTTAATACAAGTAAATCTAGAAAAGCTATACAATTTGTTTTCAAAAAAATATTTTTACATAATATGAAATGAAAATAAAATTAATATAACTATATGTTCCATAAATTTATAAAATTAATCAAATTTTCTTATAAAACAATTTTTTAACAAAAAAATTGTAGGTTTTATAAATATTTTATAAGTAAATTTTAAATAAAATTAATGAAATGATATGTAATATAATAATTATATAAAATTCTGCATATAATATCTATATTTATTTGTAGATATACATCTATTTGTATAATATCGGAGCGGATAGGATATCCGGCTCTAAATTTTTTAGTATTTGCTTTGCCTCGACAACTTACGGATATCCGAATTTTTCGGATCGAATTAAAACAAATAACAAATTGAATCAAATTTAATGGTAAAATGCTCAGTCCTAGTTTTGCAACTGTTAAAGGGACACTAGTAAATATCAATTTTGTTATATCTTAAGTCTACTATAAATAAAAGAAACTAAATTGAGGTTTTCTAAACATGCCACGTAGAACAGAAATAATCAGCGAATACAGTATTACACGGGCCTGTCTTAATAATAAAGTTGTTGGGTTACGAAAGCATCTCGGCCCATTTGTATAGCTCATCGTCTTTTCAGACTCAACCTTAAAAATTACTATTTTTCTTCCTAAGGCGCCTCCGACGTCTACAATGTCTCCAAATCTGTTCGGTAACCCAACTCCACCAATATAACACCTAAGCAGAGCCCGGCCCAAGCTCATTGAAGTAAAACATTTGAATCTACATAAGGGTCTCCAATATTTTTTTAAGAAAAAACAGTTTTTATATATTCTTATAAAAAATAATGCTTTTAACATAGCATATATGAAAATTAGAAAATTCTGAAATTATATATACTATCTAAATGTAGATAATTTGTTTTCGACTCTTCATTTTGTTTTCTTTAGATAACTTTGTTTTTCTTATATATTTTAAGTATAGTATTTTTAATTTTTTCTAGCACTAAAAAAATTGAATAGGATTCCAATAGTGTCAGGCCCATCTTTGCGCCTAAAACTACAACATTGGCACTTCAGTGTCCTTCGTAACTTATCAAGTGAAGGCTTTGTGTACCTCTCCACATCTCTCCTCTCAATCAACGACATCTATGTCTCTTCAAGGAACCATCATTACTCACTCAATTGAAACTCATCCCAGCTTTCTTTGTTCCCTTTTCATTATATATATATATATATATATATATATATATATATATATATCCCAACCCAACAACCTATTGCTCAGCTCCTTAAATCTATTTCTAACACCATACAAACCAAACGGCAGTCACCACCGCAAGCTCTTTCTCCACTTTTTTTCAGTCAAGTTTCACTAGGACCAGAAGATTCCAAGTTGCTGTCTAGGCTAATCTATTATGGGAAGCTCCCAATAATTCCAAACGAGGTGTCCTTATCGGGTTTGAGATGCTGATGTTTGATGAAGAGTTATGTTTTGATGTCTCATTCTTCAAGCTTTCGACTTCCTCTCATAATTTATTTCAATCAATATACATTGTTCATCACTAACATAACTAAATTATTTTTTCTTGCACTATCCTTTTAATCGCTCATCACAGTCTCTTTTGCATATATTTATTATAGACAACAACCAAAATATTTACGCCATACTTTTATGATATGCAACTGAAATAATCATTTGCTCTGATCTCTTGGGTACTGTCGCTCGGTTGTTCATCAGTCAAAACCTTCTCAACTGATATGAAAATGAGCTCAAACATGGATACATCAACACTCTCACAAACTTCTTTGCATCCAACAACAAGTGTACGGTGTGGCTGCTCAGAAGCAAGTTATTTGCTTCACACACACACTTTTCATGTCAAAGCTTGAATAGTGATGTCATTTTGTTTCAGAGCTTCGGGATCCATTCCTTTCCAGATTTTGAAGCCAACTTTGATTTTAGAGGGATTTTCATGGTGAGGTCTAGATGAGTTTGCATCAACTTAAAACTCTTAGAAAATTATGTCTAATTATGTGTGTGTTTTAGATGTTGTTGGTCACCTTAAGTTGGTTGATGGGCAGCTTCTCCATCAACGTCCGGTTTTATGCACCAAGGATGGCTCAACTTATCGGAGAATTATGGTCCATTTGCAACTTAAAGAGTAAGTGGATTTATTTCAAGCAATCAATATATCGTTTCTTTAGTTATATGATCCATCTACATTTACTTTTCTGATTGTAACATACACCATATTTAAAACTGCAGTGGTCCAGTTATGAACATTTACCTATGGGACCAGGCTGCGGAAAATTTACCCGAGAAGTTCAATGAACGTGCAACCATCCCATCTATTCTCTTCGTTAAAATGGTAATCTTTCTCCCTTTGTACCAATCTACTCCAAAACTCTCTCATCTTAGTTACATAAACCTTGAGCCACAATAATTGCGTCTTCATAATTCTCTCATGCATTCCACTTGACAAGGAAATTGTGTCAAAGTTCTTTGTCCTCATCTTGAGCTTTTTTGGGCTACAAAGTTGACTCCACCAAAGAGTAATTGAACTGGTTAGTATTACAGTTTTCAATACTTTACCACGCTTAATCATCACATGACCAAATATTCTTCTTTAAGGTTGGCTACGAATTCGGATGTCTCTTCTTCAGTCAGCACTATAGAGGTTGTTAATGTTGAAACATTCATAAGACCTGAGATTGATGCCTTCATCAAGCATGAGCATGCTAAGGTAATCTTTATTTGTTTATGAAATTAAAAACACTTATGTAACCTTAGTTATTGAGAAACATAAATATGTAATTTCAAATTGCCAACTTTGACTACATTGACACAATTGATGATGTCAAGCTTGGCACTGAGTGTTATTATATTTATCGCAAAATAAAGTTAAACCGCAGGCCTACAACTTTGATATGTCCAAAATAATGCAATGAAAATGCTACTGCAATAGCCAAGTAAGGGTTTGCATACTCACATATTTGCATTCTAGAATGTGTACCATAATCAATTTTCCTTAAACATAGCTTTCGGGTGGAACTTTCTGTCAATGATAATGAGGAGCAGTGGACTTTCATCATTCTTAGAGATTATGGTAAAGAGCTGACAGGTAGAAGCAACAGAGTTAATCGATATTTATGATGAGGTGAGTGACATTTTCTTATAGCCTTGCATCTTAAGATTTATGAAGTTCATAACCAATGGCAAAGCTAGAAAAAAAATTTATTAAGGCAACATAATATTTAAACTCAATTAAAAAGGACATTAGCATAAATTTTTATCATTAATCCATAAAATTTTTGAATAATCAACGAAAATACAAAATTTTCAATATTTCATAAGGGCCAGTTGCCCCATTTCCTCCCTCTCTATCTTTACCATTGTTCGTAAATGTATGTTATATTAGGAAAATGATGGTGATGGTGCTCAGCATGAGGTCCCACTCCCACAATGTTTCATTGATACCATAAGACAGACACACAAATTCATGATCAAGTTGACTCACTCAATTTCAAATCGAAAAAGATGTCCTTAACTATTATAAAAATAGTATCCTCTGCAGTCATACCTCCTAAAGATCAAACATTTGACATGTCGTTCTGCCTATATCTTCAAGACAAAATAACCCTGCTGCTAGTGAAGTGGATAGCTCATTGGTGACTAGAAGCAGTGGTGGAGGGTCTTCCTATGCAAACAATCATCCCAACTCATCAAGTGACGAGCATAAGAAACTAAAGCGATCTAGGCGTAATGCTTAGATAATCTAACACTCTTATCACTCCATCAATGGATTGTACAGACTGCCCAGTCAGCTTTTGTTTCTAATAACAATCTTTTTTTCTTTGTCATTTTCTTACCTTCTTCCATAGACAGTTAGTAAATTGCTTTTTGTTTAGTGGTTTGTTTTTGCACTCATAGTCTGGGTTATGCATTCTAAAACCTTTTATGTTATTATGTTCGTTATTCTCCTTAAAACATAAATTAATAACTCCCAAACGTATGATGAAACAAAGAATCAATCTTCTTCACCCTATATTTAGCATCAATCTACATAGGCATTTAGAGAGGAAGACAAATTTCAAATGACCCACATTAAATATACAAATTTTCAACTGAACGTAGGATCTAAATATTCTTTTCGGTGTTCAATAATAATAATATACTAGCTAGTAACCTACGCCCTGCGCTGGGTAAATTTATTTTTTGAAAACATGAATTTTAAACTTAAAATTTTATTTTTATTTTAAAGTCAGATAGAATAGATAAATGAATAAAATGACACATTTTCTTACAGTTATTAGTGATTGAATATATTAATAAAACATTAATTGAGGTTTTCCTACATATTTAATGATATATAAAAGTCACTCTACCATTTCGTATTAAGAACTAAAGCTACGTAAGAAAAGTCACTCTAAAATTTCATATTAAGATAATTCACTCTACCATTTCGTATTAAGAAACTAAGCTACATAACTACCATTTCGTATGAAGGGCCTAAGCTACATAACTACTGTAGTTTTACATAATCTACGATATTACAATCCTCGCAAGATATAAAGAAAAGGAAGCATCAATATATAATGTTTGTGGGATATCGATATGAAACATGGTCTTCTGTTAAACTCAGTGAGCTAGCGTCGTGTGTTTAGGAAGTCGATATGTTTTAGTGTGTTTAGGAAATCGATATGTTTTAGTGTGTTTAGGAAGTCGATATGTTCTTTAAATGTTTTTGAGTTTAGAGATAAGCTTGGTGAGCTTGCATAGTGTGTGTAGGAAGTCGGTATGTTCAATAAGTGTTTTTGATGATAGAGATGATAGTAAGAATACAAAAATACAAACATGGCTGCTACGAATATGATGAAAACTACGAATGAAACACCACGTCATATGAATATGTAGCCATTCTTTATTGTGTTTTCTATGTTCTGTTTGTTTTATGTTATGGCTGCTATGAATATAATGGCTGATATGAATATGATGGCTGCTATGAAGAAACCCATGCAGCTATGGATATGATTTTGTTATATGTTATCGTAAATTTGATGCATATCGTAAATTGATTCCAGAACATGAATTTTTAAAGCAGAAAAGCAATGAGTATCTAGTCCACGTTTATTGAAACAACATGATGTAAAAACTATTTTTTTTTAAAAAATTTCAGTTCTAAAATTCATGCACGTGTCAAAAATTTTTAAATGAACATGTTATTAGTGTGTGAACACATTATATTGTAGCAATATTTTATAAGTGTTTTCCTTGTGACAAGTCAATTTTTTTTTAAAGACTTTTGGTGATGCCACGCCACAATGGCAATGAATAAACCTAAAAGAAAATGTTTTCTTTAAAAGTACTTTTCTTTTAATATATATGAGATTTAAATCACATTAGATAATTTTGTACATTTTATTTAAGAAAAGAATAAAATTATTTAATGTGTTGTGTGAGAATGCATATAGTGATGACACGTCATCAATTTTGTGAAAATCATTTTGGTGATGACACGTCAGCTTATTCTGTGATAATCATTATGGTGACGACACGCCATCATTGCACTCTCAAAATGCTTCTCAAATAATATATATAAAAGATATATTAAGAAGAGCAAAAACAATCATCACCAATTATTCTAAAATTTGTTGTATTGTTTATTGCATATAATAATAAACTGTTATGAATTCATCTAGTTATTTACAATAAAATATTCTCATTCCATGAAATATTTTCGACATCACATAATTTCAAAACGACACTGCCACAACTTAAAATAATTATGTTATCTAAATCTATTGCTTATACAACACAAAATAAACCATTTCAATATACATTAAAAAGTTTTATGTACAACTTATTTTAAATCTCCAAAAACTTATCTTCATATAAAATAAAATCCAAACAATATAAACATAGAATAACACATCTTTTTCAACGTTTACATATACTTAACCATTTTATTTAGCCCATTATAATTATTTATATATCCACATATTTGAACCAAAAATCATTTTTCAACAAAATAATATTTAACACACAATTTCAAAGGAAAAATTCAAATAATATTCTAACTACAAATATTAAATCACAGTTAAAAGGTCATTCTCCAAATTAACTTACTTTAAATCATACATCATGAAAACGTAAAAAGCATTCATTTTTAAAGGATATCCCCATATTTATTGTATTAGAATATATATCCTAATCTTTCACTAACAAATTACACACACAAAACTTTCAAATTTGACAAAACCAAATGATTAATATTACTCTGAATCCTCCACAAAAGGCATTTGCCACAATTACGCATATGATTTGATTATTGAAAAATATAAAGACCAACTCAAACCATATTCTTCAAAAATTCACGTGCCTAAAACCGTTAAGAAAATAACGCAAAGACAGAAAACAAATGTTGTGTAACACTAACATTTCAGCATGACCATGTCTCAGACAACTTTCAAGACACCAAAATTTTTCTCCAAGTGCCACATCACAAGAGAAAAGGTACTATAAAACAAATATATTATATTACATGTATTTACATACTCCCACGCCAAAATGATCTTAGTTTCTTTCACTATAAACCATACGTGATGAAAATTACTTTACAATACATTCAATTTATTAGACATATTATTATACATAAGAAATAATGCCGTTTTGGTTATTTTATCAGAGATATATAGATGTCAAGGTTACCAAAGTTGGTTGTATGTGTATATTTCATATGTGCCGCGTTTTCATTCAGAAAAAAACAGCGAAGACTTTCGTACAACATTCCTTTATATTGATATACAAGTATGTGATACTTTTAGTACTCTTACGTTAGTTAATAAAAATTTTATATGAATTATTATAATATATATACTAGATTTTTACTGCACTTTCAAAGCGCGAACATTTTCTATTGATCATTTGATAAAATATGAATGAAACTATAACTTCTTATTAAAATCGAATGATTATAAAGTTAATATATTATAATGATTGGGTTTCAAGCAGTGTTTTCATATCTCACTCAGACCCGTGGTCAAACAGATAAACCCGATGATCCATATATAACCCACGTATATAATATGTTAATATTATTAATTTCCTAAATTTATCTAAAAATTTATATAAATATACATATATGAGAGTCAAAATAATATAATTTATCTATTTAGACTCGTTCTTAATTTTTTAAATTAAGATATAGTTTTAAAATCACCAAGTTGATAATACTAATAATTGCATAAAATATATGGATCGGACTCTAGGAATCAAAATCTTTTAATATGGGTTGAAGTTCCTATAAATAGGGATTTAGATATTTTCATTTAAAGTTAATAATCTTAGAGGTAATGGCATATATTGTTGCACAAGTTATTTTAAAGAATATATTAGTAAGAGTCATGGAAATTCCTATATACTTTGTTACAAAATATTTCTTAAATCTATACAATTAAGTCGTGAATCATAAATGAAATTGCTTAAAAAAGTTGGTTAATATTTCTTAAATCTATACTCTATTACGAATTTGCTAAAGATCTTATTAGAAAATATCATTAGTTGATTAGAACAATATATTAGGATATTATGAACATCAACTAATAAATATAAAAGTTGTCCTATAGTTTTATAATCCCAACAAAAATGTTCATAGTTTAGGGTTTAGAATCATGACTTCATGATTTAGGGATTAAGAGATGGAACATTTTGTGGGTTAACATTTGACACATTAAGATGTTAGGAAAATCTATATAATTATTGAAAATAGTATATGAAATTAATAGACATAAGTTTTAAATAGTATTAATCCTTTAGAATTTGTCATCGCATATAAATTATGTATATACTAATCTTGACATAATGGAACAAAGTAAATTTATAAATATATGTTAAATGTTTAGAAGTTGTAATATGTATCAAAATAATTTATATACGTGATGACCTAATGGGACAAAATAACAATACAATTCTTTGGCCTAAAAGCGTTTTTAAATGGTGCTACAATGTGATTGGTTTTAAAAACTTTGTTTCTGAGTGGTTGAATTTATTGGGTGACTATACTTAAATAAATATTCTAAGAAAGAATGACATGGTTTTGTAAATAACTTCAAAAGGCAAGAGCAGAATCCTAGTAGAGATTATGTTTTAATAGTATAAATTATGCACATTAAAAAAAACATTTATGAAGGAAAGCTTGCTAAGTCACTTACGAAAGAAACAATTCAAATCTTGGAAGAAGACGAAAATATCAACTTTAATATTTTAAACTTCTAGAAACCACTCAGCGATACAAGCTCACTACTCAACAATACATCATCCAAATCAAGTCATCAACAACTATTATACCAATAAAAGAAAAAAATACTGATGATTCCTTCTTACATATTCCATCCTAGCGATATAAACAATTGATCCACATAGCCAATAACTTCAACTATCTACCAGGTAAAAAAACCATCTCTTCTGTGTCACTTCTTAAAAAAATACAATAACATTCAAGATACAACCAGTACCCCAGATGTGGTGGGACAAATACGAATGATGCGAGGTAGCGATCGACAAAGTCCCAGAACAACAACCAAGGTCATTCTTGGTTTGCTTCTAACAGGTACCACAAATATTATTTCAAATATAAATACATTCTTAGCAATTAGTCTATAATTCACACATTTATGGTAGATAAAAAATGATCTCCCTCAAAATATTGGACAATGAAAATGCTCATTTTAGAGAGGTAAAAAGCATGACAAACAGAAATTACAAATTTGTAGCCATAACAAGCATCAATCCCTGAGTTTTAAAAGTATTATAACCATCAATAATTTTTATAAATAGCACTAAATATTGATTAATTATTATAATTTTAAATAACTATTACTTAGTCATGTCTTTTTATCTGGTTATTTATAAGTTTCTTTTTATTTAAGTGATAAATTTTAATTATCTTATTTATTTAAAAATAATTTCAGATTTCATAGATTAAATGCAAATAAAAATACAAGATGACAAATATTTCAAAAATATGTATTATCATGTTTTTTAATATTGTATAACATTATTGTTTTTACATTATTACAGAAAAACTATACTCGCCACAACACCAGCAACTCGCTTCTACTTGACACCTTTATTGATTACATACAACGCTTCGTCAGGAGAAACAAAGTGAACAATCAGTCATGAAGTGGTCACATTTCCTTTGAACTACTCTCTTTAAAAATATCCAATAACAATAAGGAAAAAGACAAGCTTATGTTAAGGTAGCGTCATCTTCTCTAAAAAACAATGTACTTCACTTCTCCTTAATGGCCTACTCCTTCAATTTTGATTTCCAACACTTATGTTCATAAAAAACATTTATTTTCCCAAGCAAATATCCGCGTGTAGTGTGGACAACGACTTAGTTGCATAAAGTTTCCATTCCTTTAATGATGTTAAATGTTACTAGAATATCTCTCATGCAGGCACATTATGTGGTGAAGTTGAATGAGAAAATTTTTAATAGTAGCTATAACAGAAGAAAGCCTTAACTTTCCGAATTGGTGTATTGAAACCCCCTTTTGTGTAATATTATGTGAAATCCAGAAACATATAAATTAAATTCATCGTGGACATATTTATATTTACAGGTGATTAAAGGTTGGGACCAAAGAATCCTTGGCTCTGATGAAATTTCTTCAATGCTTACCAGTAATGTCAAATGGAATTTGCTTGAAGGACTGAACATAATTTTTTTTTTGTAAAAACTTAACATAATATTATTGCATACGTAAAACCGTTTGAAAAATATTGATATAGTTATTAACACTAGCCCAAGAAATGTAAAAGTACATATGTTTTAAAGTTTTTTTTACACTCGTCTCAAGCATATTTTTATCAAGTCGTGATACATTTCAAATTAAAAGTATCTATATCTTTTTAAACAAACATATATTTGTTTAAAAGAGAGAGTATGAAGATGACATGAATCTACGTCATGTTTTTGAACAAATAGAGGGCAGTGTAATCTATAATTAAATTTAAACAAAAAAGGCCAAGTTTAGTACCATCTTCGACTTGTTATGGTACCATCTTCGACTTGCTCTAATTAAATCAGTTTTTGCTTTGGTTTGTATTCTTGAGGTGTGAAACGGACACTGAAGAGTCCTCTGAAGCTGGCATGTGGTGATCGAGGCGCAAGTTGCAATGGAGGTAAACGGAGATGGAAAAGATTGTGAAAACCTTTCCTTGGTTACTGTACATCACTAAATCTTATGTTAGTTGCTGATTAAAAAATTAGTTTGAAACCTAATCAACGCGTTCTGCGCAGGCTCATGTCTTATTCCTCCATCTTCGGTTCTTCTCTCTGATATTGTTTTCATAGGTAAAGCTTGGGAGAGCTTTATGTTCTTTGCCTTTGTGAGCCATCATCTTGTTCAAATCATTCTTGTACAAAAATAATCAGTTTTCCCCTCCTATGTAATCAGTGAAAATTTTCTTGCTCTTTTTTGTATAAGAATTTTTTCTTTTCAAGAACTCTTAATAGAAAACAATAACACTACAATGTAATCAAGTGAATATTTTCTGGCTCTCTTTCTAACTTTGTTTCTAACATTATTCACTCCTGAAATCTGAAAATTCAACAAACCAAACTACGTGATGGTAGTCCAGAAGCACTCGAGGGGAAATCCAATACGGTGAACCTGAGTTTTGAACCCTCTGGCCACGCGATTATGGGTTATTGCTTTCGGCCCGTTTGAATGCCCAGAAGAGGGCCCATCAGTGGATTGTACCTCCACCTGGAAGTTAGGTCGGTGTCTTTAGTAGACCCGTGTTTAATCCTTTTTCCTTACAAAGAAAAATCAACAAACCATGTACAACCGGAAACCCGTATCTATCAAATATTTTTTTTGCAAAATTTTTGGTGCATTAAATATAAAAAGGTGGCAGGAGTTCTTGTTACAAAACTCTAATAAAAAACACATGATAAGAATCATATTGAACCCATGATGAAGAGTTGATTTTGACGTGGAGTAATGTTTAGGAGATGCCCAATTACTGGAGTCTTAACTGTTTTTGTGGAAGCCCATGAAACTGAAGAGGTTCAATGACAACCCAAATGGCAGGATGAGTAATGGCAAGAGAACTGAAACGAAGCGATGGAGTCTCGAGATTCAGCTTGCTGAAAACCAAATTTGCATGGCTCTGCTGGAGAAATTTGTGTTTGTGTCTCTAAAAGATGAGATCATGTTCTTGACTAATAGGTCAATCTCTGTAAGAATCAAAGCCGAGCTCCTAAATGTACTTCGGAGTAGATGGTGATTACGCTCTCTCCAAATCAAATAGATTGCTGACAGCCATGCTAGTAAACAGAGAAACTTATGGTGCTTATCTGTTGACAAACAAAGCAAGGCCGACAGAGTGTCTGTCCAAGAGGAAGATGGTAGAGATATGCAGAGCTTGAAGGTGAGAGTATTCTAAATGACTGGGGAGTAATGACAAGTGAAGAAGAAGTGATCTCTAGACTCATTATCTAAGTTACAGAATAGACAACTTGGATCTGTTTGGAGCCCCCAAGCTAGCAATCTATTACGAGTAGAACAACAATCTAGAACAAATAACCAAGTAAGGAATTTATGTTTAGGGATCCCTTTCCTGAACCAAACCAACTTGCTCCACCGAACTAATGGTTTGGCTTCTCGTATTAGATTGTAGATTTGACCGCGTAAGAATTTTTAATTGGCAGGAGTTTGAAACCCATTAGTATCCCAGATAAGACGATCATGGACATCCATAGGAACTAGCGTAGTCATGAACGTCAAGACTTGTTCCATTCTCTCTGATCTTGCTGGAGATATTAACCAAGAGTTCTGGCGCCATTAAGAAGCAAGAGAAGCAGAGAGAGGAATACTTGTAGACCAAGGGCCATTTGTGCCTATAAAAGAGAGTAGAGGGCCAAAAGGTGACCAAGGAGAAGTCCATAACAAACATCGACGACCATTTCCAAGTATAATTCGAACCCACTGAATTGCTAAATTCCTTAATCGGAGTAGTTTTTTGAATAGCTAAGTAGGAGATTTCTGCTCCTTCATTATCCAAATATCATTATCCTTGATAGCATTTTGGTGGATCCAAGCAACCCAAATAGATTTAGTATGAAATAGGAGCATCCAGAATAACTTTAGCGCGCAGGTTTTTGTAACATCACGAGTGATATGTGGAAAGGTTTAAGAGAATTGATTTGGCTACCTATGTCACCAAAGTTGACTTACCTTTTCTGTCAAACATCCGTTTAGAATTCCAGGGTTAAGTGTGCTTATGCTGGAGTAGTGAAAGGATGGGTGACCTATCGGGAAGTGATTCGCGATACCGTACGAGTGAGGCCAAAACACGGGGAAAGGTCGGATGGTGATTGCAGAGTCAGTAAACAATGATTTTGAGCCTTAGAAAAATTAACGCACGGCCGTCGGACGGGATGGGACCCATGGGCCAAGAGAGCGGGTGTGGTGGCCCATTAGCCGTGGGGGTCGGGGTGTTACAAGTGGTATCAGAGCTGGTTAGCCATCTCGGTTCTGACATGAGAGGCGTCTTGAGACCTGTCGTGGGGTGCAACGAGGGCGTTGCGTTCTTTGAGAGGGGGTGAATTGTAACATCCCGAGTTGTGATATGTGGAAAGGCTTAAGAGAATTGATTTGGCTACCTATGTCACCAAAGTTGACTTACCTTTTCCGTCACACATCCGTTTAGAACTCCAGGATTAAGCGTGCTTATGCTGGAGTAGTGAAAGGATGGGTGACCTATCGGGAAGTGATTCGCGATACCATACGAGTGAGGCCAAAACACGGGGAAAAGTCGGATGGTGATTGCATGGTCAGTAAACAATGATTTCGAGCCTTAGAAAAATTAACGTACGGCCGTCGGACGGGATGGGGCCCATGGGCCGGGAGAGTAGGTGTGGGTGGCCCATTAGCCGTGAGTGGTCGGGGCGTTACAGTTTTATTCCAATCTGCCAAGTTATTTAGCCCCAACCCTCCTTCCTCTTTAGGCAAACACATTGTTTCCCAAGCCACTCTTGGAGTGTATCGTCCATCAATAGAACCTTTCCATAGAAAAGTCGCCGAGAACGAGTTGATTTGTTTAATACACTAAGAGGGGAGAATAAATGATGCACACTAGAAATTGATTAGGCCTAAGATCACCGATGAGAGCAACTGCAGTCTACCCGCAAATGATAGTTTCTTGATAATCTAGCTGTTGAATTTTGATTTGATTCTTTGAAGTAGGGGTTCACAGTTCAGAAGTGGTGGGAGTCCCAAGTATTTCATAGGGAGAATCCCCTGAGAAATACCTGATGAAGAGCTAATTAAGTCAATTTCCTCCTGAGACAGCCCTGCAGGAAAGAAGCAAGACTTCTCTAGACTGATTGCTAGGCCTGAGATAAGTTGTAACTGTGAAAGGACCTGAAGAATTCCTTGAATATATGCTGGTGAGCCATCTGAGAATATCAGTAAGTCGTCCGCAAAATAAAGGTGGTAAGGGTGGATTCCTTACAACGAGGGTGATAGCCTATTCTGCCATCCACTGCTGCCTTATTTAACATTTGAGATAACACATTCATTGCCAATCCAAATAGTTAGGGGCTAAGCGGATCACCCTGCCGTAGCCCACGCGATCCCTTGAAAAACCGTGCAAAGAGCCATTAATAGCCACAGAAAAAGCCATTGAGCTGATACATTCTTTGATCCAGCCAATATAGATATCTACAAGGCTTAAGGCAGTGAGACAAGCAAGAAGAATATCCCATTTTACAGAATCAAAAGCTTTTGCAATGTCCACCTTAATAGTTAGGCACTTGTGACCCTTGTTCTTGTGATCTCCATTGGCTATTTCAGAAGCTAGGATACAGTTTTCAAGGAGTTGCCTGCCCTCAATGAAGACTAACTTATTAGGCAAACTTACTCTTGGAAAGGTAGGCTTTAGCTTGCCAACCATTAGCTTAGAAATCACCTTGTAGATTGTATTACAACAGGAGATAGGGCGATAGTCTTTAATACTTGTACCACAAGAGAATTTTAGTATTAAGGTGAGAATAGTTGAGTTTGTTGCAGTTGGCATATGAGACTTAATGAAGAAATCTCGAATTGCGGTAGACACCTCTGCTCCAATAACTGTCCAGGATGCACTGTAGAATCGAGAACTTAGGTCATCTGGTCCAGAACTTTTATTGGAGTTTAGTTTGAACATTTCCCTCATGATTTCCTCCTTTGTTGGGATATAACAAAGGCGAGAGAAGTCTTCTTCTGAGTAAGTGAAAAGAATGAAGAACTGGACAATTTCCAAGAGATTTGGAGTGGCTGGCGATAACACATGCCCCAAAATGGCTTTAAAATGGCGCACAACCATATTTGCAACTTCCATATGAGTGTCAACAGTTACTCCATTAAGATCCATAATAGAGTAGATAACATTGAAGAAGTTCCTGGCCATTGCAACTTTATAAAAGAAAGAGGTGTTCTGGTCGCCAAGTTTAAGCTATTGAATTCTCAATTTCTGGTGAAAGTAAGATTCCTTTATGGACTTGAGGAAAGAAAGTTTTTCTTTGCAATTTCTTTCAGCAAAAAAAAAGATGCTTTGGAGGGAACAGCGAGAGATTGCAGTTGGAGATCATTCAGTACAAGTGTGATCTCAAAGACTCTTTTTTGAATTAAGAGAAGTTATTTCTGTTAAGGGTTTTCAGAAAACGTTTTAGGGTCTCTTGCTTTTTGTTTAGCAAGGAGAGAGTCCACAAATCCGGAAGCTAGCACTTCCAACCTGAAGTAATCGTGGACAGAAAATTTGAGGGAGATGCCAAGTAGTTGAAGACTTTAAATGGTTTCAATCCCGCAATAGGTAAAGGACAGCTAAGATTCACTAGAGCAGGAGAATGGTCAGAGATCAATGGAGCTGAGAAGTTGGCCATAGACATTGGAAACTCCGGTAGCCACTGCTCATTATAAAGAACTCTATCCAGTTTTTCGGCAATAGGATCTTCTGGTTGGTTACTTGACCAAGAGAAGCATGGACCATGGAATCTTAGATCTCTCGCCTCCAAATCATCAAAACATGACTTGAATTCAATCATTTTAGGGGTGTAATGGTTGAAAGCGTGAGAATAATGCTCTGCAAAGTGGAGAATCTCATTGAAATCTCCTCCGATAATCCAAGGTGACAACTGCAAAGAGAGGGAATCACTAGTGTCGACTAGACTATTCCATAAAGGATTTCTTTCCTCCCTAGTAGTAGTCGCATAGACTGCAGTAGCAGTAAAAGAAGGAGAACCCGAACATTGCACACTGCAAGTAATAGATTTTTTTTGATTTGAGAAAAACAAATACCCGGATGGGATGTTTCCATATGAAGATAATGCACTCATCCTCGTCTTCAGAGTAGTTAGAAGTATAAGACCAACCTGAGCAGACAGAGCTCATAATCTACTCAAATTTGATTTTTTGACATGGGATTCTAAAATAGCATCAATACTAGTTTTATTTACATAAGCCAGTTCCAAAAAGTCAGTTGCTTATCTTTATCATTAATACCCTTGACGTTCCAAAAAACAGTTTTATCGACATGAAAATTTAAGAAAAAAAATTTTCATCTTGCAAGGAAGAGACCATCACAGGAGAAGTGCTTAAAACCTGATAAAAATCCAAAATCACTAAAACAAAAATAAAGCAATCAATACGGGAGAAAGATAAATCTGAGACAACAACCAGCACAGAAGATAATCTTGGATCGGGAGCATCAAAAGAAAATTCCAAAGAAAAAGATTCATTCAAACACACGAAAGAATTTTGCGGAGGCAAGAACTCGCGGAGATTGTTTTCTCGAAAGGTAAATATTTTTTCTTTTTCTTTGAGGCACTAGAAGATGGATGTAAAATAATCCTCAAATTTGCAGATTGGTCAACTGAAGGCGTCTTCAAACCAAAGAAATCAGAAGACTCCACAATGGCACTTAGCATAAACCTATGACAAGTACTAGCCATAATGTTAGACTGCGGAGCATGATGTCCACAATTTTCACCAGCAATAGCCGCTGCTTGGTCATCTTTGATCTTAGCTTTGAAGACCTTCTTAGGAGTTTTGAAATCTACCTGAGACGAAGGCATGACAGTCTGAGTAATGGGCTTGACAGTAAAGGATCAGTAGCATTAACAACTTTACCTTTGTCTTTGGTAGAAATCTGTGGAATCTTAGACCATGATTAACCCAAGAACCCTTTATGAGGTTTTTTTTCTTTTTTGATTTTTTTAGAAAAATAAAATAAAAATTAAAAACGAACCAATCACAGGTTACCACGTGTCAATGAAACCCATAAACAGTACAAGAACCCAAGCAAAATGAATTCTTATTTAAAAATTTTAAGAGATGGTTCTTAAAACTTTAATACATTCCACCCATTAAGAACCTCCCTTAATCCCATGAACTAAGAATTAGTTGTTGTGTTAACCCAGTATTTTATATACGTACGAAGTTTAGAGCATGTTTATCCGGGTTTCTTATCGGATTTCTTAAGCGTAAACAATGTAAGGATCGGTTATAAAAGTTATGAATTAAAGATCAATCCTTAAGAGTTTCTTATACGGTACCCGCGATTGATTCTTTTTTTTAATTTTTTGTTTTTTATTTTTTTTTAAATCCCTTATCAGATTTCTTAAAGATAATCATGGTCTTATAGTCTCTCTGACAAAAGAAACTGACACACGAAAACAAACAAAACAAACCCATGACGTAGCAATGCTTACAGCTAGCATTACACATCATTATTTATAACTTACATTATATACTTAACGGTCCACACTGGACATACAAACATTGTATTGTCGTTCGTTACACACCACATTTTATTACGGGAACGGGGCACATTTCTTCATATCCGTCTCAACTATATCAATCGCTAATCCTTTTCCGTGGTGAACCCAGTAATCGGCCATGGGGTTCTTCTTCTCTAATCCTGCAATGCCGACTCGAGATTCCTTTAAAGATTCGGTTGAGATACCATATTCATCGTCTCGTTTCTTTAATAGCCCTGGCTTGATCTTCCCCATGTTCACGTCTTGTGGTGACATCATTAATGCTGGCGCACCTAATGGCAATTTATCCCCTTCATTTACCCAAAAAGTAGATCATTAAAACACCAATATACTCAGATAGATTTCGACTACATAGATTCTATCTCCGCCAAAACAAATTTATATGAAAAAAACCGTCAACTCAAAAATACAAATGCTAAATAGTTACCACGATCGGTCTGCCAAGTGCACCAAAACTTTCCATAAGTTTTGGCAATGTTTTGAAGCTCTGGCTTAGCTACAAGCTCAGGGACCCTTGGAGTTACTAGAAGACCTGTTTGGATCTACATTAACAAATAATAAAGTCAAGCCTTTGCATGAATTAACATCTTGGGTCAAAAATCATTTGAGTGAGTAGATTAATTAAAAATAATTGAGAAGTTAACCTCATAGTCATGAGAATGCCAAAGCTTTTGCTCCTCCGATGAGAGGCTCTCAAATAACCTCTCCGACACAATATACTCGATCCCTGAGAGATTTGATCACAACAACACATGCACAAATACAATCATAATAAGATATATCTCTTACAAAGTTATGCGTATGCATGTGTCTAGACTATCAAACCATGAATCTCTTCAAATTCTTGTTTCAGATAAGATAAGTCATGTCTCTTCAAACAAAGTGACGCATGCATATAGAACCGTTCAGATGAACGTGTACTACGCGACATTAGTTTTTCTATTACGTAAACATTATAAAAGATATGAACGTGTAAATTGAAATAAGAACTGATGAATATGTCCATTTATTTTTCATTCAAAAGAAAAACGGACCGATGAGGTGGGTGTTAGAGGAGTCGCAGTCGTAAACAGCACACTGAAGAAAGTCTTCGTTGACTCGGTGAACATAGAAATGGACTTCGATTTGACGGCTAGGATCGTGACCGTAACAAGCAAAGGAACACAAATGAAGACTCATCTGTTTGATTGGTTTCAAAGATTGAAGCATCGCAGCTCCTTTGTCAGTCATCATCGTCTTCATAGTAGTTGGATCTCCCGGAGGTATGTTCTCTCCTCCACCACGTGCCGGATACGGTCCAGGACGCTCATCGCTCGACGCCATTTGATTTGCAGGATACAAAATTGTTATGAATCCTTTCTTCTTGGTTTTATATTAGTTGGAGGTAAGTGTGTTGGTGTCAATGTTTTGCATGAAGAAAATGCGATGTGGACAGCTTGGAGGGACACGTCGTTCGAGTTTAGTGCTGATGTGGCAAGAAAAGGCGAGCTGTGAGACTGAGCTGACACGTGAATGAGGTTATTGATGAGGATGAGCCCTTGGCCCTATTAATTCGTTTATGACCTGTGGTTGTAAAACAAAATGCTTGAAATTAGACTCAAGTCTCGTTTTGTTCTGTTCTCAGCAGTTGTGTATCCGGTTTTACAATTTAGAATGGCTACTTGATCAATTTCCCATTATGATATGACCATATTTCGATCCAAAACTTAGGTTTAATCATAAATATTTTTATGTCAATTTTGAAAATATATTAGTTGAAATCTATGTCATTAACCATCAAATTTATAACATATAGTTAATTGACCGTCTTCCTGTCTATCTTATTAAAATAGAGGTATAAATAAAACAATTACAACTTATTTACAAAAAAGTGCTAAAAATTAATAAATAAATTTAATTTTAAGTATTTTTGCTAGTGTTTAAGAAAGTATTTTTTGTCTCTAACTTTTTTATTAATGCATTCTTCTAAATCAATTTTAACTAAAATAGTTACTTAATTAAATTTAATGTCACTAAAAATTATCTCTTAACTTTTAACATTTATTATATTTTTTTCAAATTGAAAAACTAATAATTTTGAAGAATACTTTAAGATAAATCTAAAAACAAAATTGTCACCAAAATAATTTTTAAAGAAAAAAATGATTACAATAGATTTTATTAAAAGATGTATATATATTTATATCTATTAGGTTAATTAATCTAAACTTAGAGTTTAGAGTAATGGGATGGAGTTTTAAAGATGAAGTTTAAAATAAAAAATATATTTTTAAATTTTCAAAATATCAAAAAAAAAATTGATTATTTTTTCTCTTTACCATCTATTTTTGACCAAAATTTTAAAAAGTCTATATGAAAGATTTACCGGTACATGTAATATGATAAATGTTTGTAAGCAAAAATTTATTATGATGATTTAGTACAAACAAAAAAATTAAACTGAAAACAAATACAAGTATAGCATCAGATTTCAAATAGTATATAAAATAATTTACGATACATTATTACAAAATTTTGATCTAAATATATGTGTATGATTTAACTGATGTTATATAAGATAAATAAAATCACGCAAAATAAACTATAAATTATTATTTAAGAATATTATATTAAATAATTATTTAATATATATAAACTTTTAAAAATATATATTATCAATTATAAAAAATAAATATTTATTTATAAAAAAGTAAAACAAACATCTGCACATATACGCGGATAAAACTCAGGAAATTGTCAAAAATATCATTTCTTTGTACCATTTTTCAAAAATCCCTTAATCATTTTTTCCTTTGTTTTTTAAGATGAAAAAACACACTTATAACCCTTGGGTTAATTAATCTAAGACTTAGGGTTTAGAGTTAAGAGGTGGTGTAGGGTGGGGGTAGAGTTTAGGAATTTAAAATTTATGATTCTAATTAATTTTTTAAAAAAATTGACCTTTAAAAGTGATATTTTTGAAAATATCTATTTAGTGAAGGTAAAAATAAAAAGTGGTAAAAAAAAATGGTATTTTTGAAAATTCCCCATAAAACACTAATGAATTTAAGAGATCTATTTATAACTAGGGTAGCTTTTTTCGTTTTTTATGGTCACAAGCAAAAAGATATTAATATGGGTTTATATATGACAAGTCTAAAACGATAAACCAACTAATTATTGGCAATTTTTTATAAAATAAATAGTTTAATTACAGCTAAATTCGTTGAACTGATGTAGTATTTAAAAGTAATAAATCAAGTTACGATTCCTGATGATGTACCATTACGGAAATATATATATATATGTGTGTGTGTGTTTTTTTTTTTTTAACAACTTTTATTGTAAATTAAATCGTGAAAGGGAAATACAATAAGTCAATTAGCCATGGAGGGCAAACGTTAAAATAAGAACAAAGATCTTCAATTTCCAGAGCTTGTCTTGAAATTATATCTGCCGCCTGATTCCTTTCCCTATTCACATGATCAATCGAGCAATTTGGGAGTTTTGACATCCAATACCGAATATCAAACAACAAATTACCCAACTCCAGATGCCACATCTTAGTGTTAATGATTTTCGTTAGCTCTTGGTTATCACTTTCAAACCATACTCTTCTCCATCCTCGTATCCAAACACTTTGTAAGGCAAACAAGAAAGCATATGCTTCCCCTACGAAAGAGTTTTGGATCAACGACGTGTTTAGTTTCATAGACGCAGCACCTATAAATCTTCCATTTTCGTCTCTTAAAATCCATCCAATCCCTGCAAATTCAGCCGCTCTTGAATAGCTACAATCAAAATTACACTTAACCCATTGAGGGGGAGGAGGTTCCCACTGCGAGGAACGGTAAGGTATTCTTATGTTTGAAACTGAGTTCACTTCCAATACTGCATTCCATTCTGCGTTCGCCTGAACTGCTCGACTTACATCAATACTAGGTTGAACATTTCTTCTGGCAAACAAAAATTCATTCCGTGATTTCCATATAAACCAGATTAACCAAAATGGGAGCAATCCGTGTGCCCCAGCCGCTTCACTATCCAGAAGGAATTGGAATAGTAATGATATATTATTTTCTAACTCCTGAGTAAACCGGTTAGAAAGAGGAATGTTCGAGCATCGCCAAGTAGCAATCGCATATGGACATAAGAACAACACATGATTAATAGTTTCATCTTCCAAACAGCATCGTTGACAAATAGGATCCACCTTAATTCCCCGGGAACACAGTTGAGCATAGGTAGACATCGCCCCAGACAATACTCTCCACATAAAGTGCTTTATCTTTGGCAAAATCCTTAATTTCCAAACCTGAGATTTGAGTTGTAGGGACCCTAGTGGGGAAGGTATGGGTTCCTCATCAAGAAAATCGTGTGTTGCTACCCAATAACCCGATTTCACAGTGTATCGCATATCTTTTGTATACGGCCATATGTACCAGTCTTGAGTGGCATATTCCGATAGCTTAATATTACGAATCAGCGATCCATCTTCACGAGAGAACAATTCTTCCAACTTTGTAAGATTCCAAGACCTTGAATCAGGGTTCATCAAATCGGCAACTTTCATAGATGGCAAAGTTGAAGGATATAGAAGACGACGTGGAGGCAAACTTGGGATCCATTTATCGTCCATACATTAGTCAACTGACCATCAGCAACAAGGGTGCGAAGCCCCTTTTGAAGCAACTCTTTTCCTGCTTGAATGGATTTCCATCCATAAGAGGATTGAGTTATATTCGACGACTGTAGAAATGTCGACGAATAGAAGTATCTTCCTTTGTACAATCTCCCAAGAAGAGAATTCGGGTTAGTCACAAGACGCCAAGCTTGTTTAGCTAGAAGGGCTATATTAAAAGCATAAAGATCCCTAAAACCCATACCACCTTCTTTTTTAGGTAAACAAAGTCTTTTCCAAGACACCCAAGATATCTTTCTCTTATCCTCATTTTACCCCACCAAAACTCAGATAAGATAGAATTAATCTCTTCACATATAGTCTTCGGTAATAAAAAACACGACATTGAAAACACTGGTTTTAGCCTGTAGAACAGATTTGATCATGACCTCCTTACCCGCCTGTGATAAAAATTGATTAAACCAAGGAGAAACTTGAGCTTTCACCTGATCAACCACAACCTGAAAATCATTGACTTTACTACTACCAAACTGCTCAGGAAGACCCAAATATTTACCTCCACCTCCGATTTTTCTGATTCCTAAAATGTCTTGAATCCTTAACCTTAACTGATTAGGAATCTTGGACCCAAAAATAATAGAGGATTTAGATAGGTTCACTTTCTGCCCCGAGACCTTCTCATACGTTTCAAATAATAATGCCATACAGTGAGCATTCTTCTCATCTGCCTTGACAAAAAATAATGAATCATCTGCAAATAGCAAATGAGATACTGTTGGACATCGCCTAGCCAGAGTCATACCTTGTAAAAGATTCTGTTCTTGTGTTTTTATCAACATTTGACTTAACACCTCTGCACACAACAGAAACAGATAAGGGGACAACGAATCTCCCTGTCTGATTCCCCGAGAAGGTCGAAATAAACCATAAGGAGTGCCATTTATTATCACTGAATAGGTCACCGTAGTAACGCAGGCCATAATGAGGTGAATCCACTTCTCATTAAAGCCAAGCTTATACATTATAGCTTCTAAAAACTCCCACTCCACACGATCATACGCTTTACTTATATCAGTCTTGACTGCCATAAATTTCTCAGAGCAATCCTTCTTCGATTTTAAAGCATGAATCAATTCATGGGCGACTAATATATTATCTGAGATTTGTCTGTTAGGCACAAAGCAGCTTGAGATTCAGAGATGATACCATCCAAACAACCTTGCATCCGAAGACAAAGGATCTTGGATATCAGTTTGTAAGCAACTGAGCATAAACTTATAGGTCTATAGTCACTCATCACCTCAGCCTCAGAAATCTTTGGTAACAAGCATATATTTGTATGATTAATCTTCTGCTCCATTACCCCTGTCTCAAAAAATCGTCGAACCATTACACAAATATCTGAACCTATAACACTCCAAAACTGCTGATAAAATGACGCTGTAAAGCCATCGGGCCCAGGAGCCCTATCCGCTCCGATCATAACCAAAGCATTATGAATCTCCAAATCAGTAACTGGGCGGATAAGCAACTTATTCATATCATCTGTTACCTTTCTTTGAATCTGAGGTAGAACATCAGAGAGAGGGATTGTGGAGGACGAAGAAAACATTTCCAAGAAATACTCCTCAGCTATTTTACCAATCATCTCATCTTGAGAATGTAGAGTACCAAATTTGTCACGCATCTTTTTAATTCTATTCTGATTTTTCTTCAGCTTAGTAGTACCATGGTAAAATCTTGTATTCCTATCTCCCAAATTTAGCCATCTGTTTCTACTCTTCAACCTCCAATACTCCTCTTCATCAGCATAGGCTTTATTTAAATTACACCGGAGTTGGTGAATAATACTCAACAGAAACTGATGGATCACGTATTGCTTCATCCAGGGAGAAACGAATCTCTTTAATTCGCACAGCTGCATTAGTAATGTTATTTCTCTTCCATCTAGCCATAACCCCTCGACAATGGTCTAATTTTTGCATCCAACTTTCCATATAATTTGTCTCTGACCAGGCTTCAGATACCGTATCCACAAAACTCTCATGTTGATACAATCTTTTATCATAGCAGAACCATCCCTTCTTGACCTTTGTTTGATACTCAATATTTACGATCATAGGACGATGATCAGACTCAGCAATTTCAAGATATTCTGTTACAGATAAAGGATATTTGTCTAACCAAGTTGTATTGACCAACACACGATCCAAACAACACTCTATAACTTCTGTTCTTCTTCTTCCCACCCAACTGAAAGGATTTCCTTTAAATGGTAGATCCTTCATTCCACACACTTGAATCATGTTGTTAAAATCTTTAGAACTGGACAAAGATCTTACACGTCCACCCTTCTTCTCACTTGGTTTAGTAATCTCATTACAATCGCCGCATAGCATCCAAGGGCCAACTCTAGACACTGCAATTCTTTGTATCCGTTCCCATAAATGATGACGAAATTTAGGAACTGGGTTACCATAGACACACGACAAATAAAACTTGAAATCTTTGTATTCCACTTGAAGATCAATCAAACGTACATCACTAGAAATGCAAGAAACAGATACATGATTCATCCATAAAACAGCTAACCCACCAGAAAGACCTTGAGGCGGCACAAGAACCATCTGGTCATAACCCAAATACACAGCAATGTCTCTAACGTAATCATTTTGTCTTCGTCTCAATCAGGAACAACAAGTCAGGGAGATACAACCTTTGTAACTCCTTTAGACGTCGAACTGTCAGGCGTTGCCCCAAGCCTCGACAGTTCCACACCTCCACTCTCATGGAACCTCTGGTGGAACCGGGCCCACCGCGCCTCTGTCTATAGAACCGTCCTTCTCTTGTTCATGTTCATCATCATAGTCAGCCTGAAGCTTCCTCAACCCGTCGCAATTTAGAGACAATCTCAGCCTACCCACTGGGAATTTATCCACAATATCAATGGCACTCCGAGATCGCTTAGCTGAAGAACTCCCCATGGACCCAACTCTCATCAGACACTAGGATTTCATCTGGATCCTGAAGAGTACCTTGATTCCGCACCATCACATTCTTCTCAAACCCAGCTGAACAGTGTCATCAGATGCCTCATCAGAAGCAACCACACCCTTATCCATGCGCATAGACTCCATAGAAGACCCACCTCCAGCAAATGAATCATCATAACACTTTCGCTTTCGTTGGATACACCGCTCCGTGAGCTCCACCCCACAGTTCAAGGGATTGTAAACAAGGAAATGCTCTAGCAGATTCATATTAGAGCCATGTGGATTGATATCAGGAAGCTCTCCAGTAGCAACTGGACTCTGAGGCAATACAGCTTCTTCCATTAGAGTGTTGTGTGGTTGAGCAACGTGATCATGATCCTCCCTAGAAATATTATCATCAGTATCATCTTGGTCATCATGAGGATCCTCACCATTTGATTGATCTTCTACCGGAGGCAGACATTCCCCTGAATCATGCGTTAACATACCACAATCCTTACAGAACCCACGCAGCCGCTCATAACGGAATTTCAAAACCGTGTTAATACCAGTATAGAACTGAAAATTCTTCTGAAAACGTAACGGCCTGTTGACATCCCAATTAAGTTGAATTCGCACGAACTCAACATCACCTACAACTTCAGGTTTAAAATCCACCAGTAACACCTCCCCCATTCTGCTGCCAATGTCCTCGATAACCTCAGACGTTAAGAACTCCAATGGAATACCCTTAATTTGAACCCATAAAGGAATGTGGCTCAAAAGATCATCACCCACCGCAGGATTCCACCGTTGAATAATCAACATTCGATCATTGAATGCCCAAGGACCCCGGTTCAACACTGATTGCAGCAATTCTTCTGAAGGAAACAACAAATTGAAACTTCTTTTTTTCTACAATTCTCCCAGAGATCACCCCGGAAAGACCCCACGTACGCGGCAATGAATTTATCATGGCCCGGAGATTCTGCTTTCTTGGGATCGTCGGACGACCTAACAAGGAAAACTGGGTAGCCCTCCTAGCATCAGCACACACATCAACCGATAAAGCCACCGGTTCATCTTCAATTCCAAGAGTAAGGTCTTGGATAGCCCTTCGCAAATTATCAGCCATACTTACAAGGGAATAATCAAATCGATAAGTGAAGAGAATCAAAGAAGAAGCTTGACAGTATAACCTACGACAGATTGCCTATCGAAGTATATATACGCAGCATCACAGAGATCATCATAGTGGGAAGATCCCACTACGGAGATGGAAAACTCCATTAACGGAACCGCCAGCAACCGCCCCATTAGGGAGTCAAAATAGAAAAGAAACTGCTTGAAAAGGGGCAGTTTCCGAAATAAAACCGTCGGACAAAAGAAACCGACAAATCGCTAATACAATCGCCCTAAAAATCGCCATGATTTTTTATACGACTCTTCCAACCTGTGTGTGTGTGTTTATTTGCATTATTTTGTGTATTCTGTACCATCTATATATAATATATTTTCTTAATTTGGGGAGATTAATATAGAATTCCCAACGGTAATAATACAACGTACACACCGTGTTGTGTTGTGTTGTAGGTCCAAACTCTTAAAAAAAAACACTGCTTTCCCAAACTAGCTTCGGACCGAACCTAAAAACAACCACATGACCGTTACACCGAGCCTTATTTAAATTCCACCATCACTCTCTTCTCTATCCCTGTCCCTGAATCTCTCACAAAACTCATCTCTCTCTCTGTTCCTTCAATGGCGACGAAACTCATCATAAAGAAATCAGTGAAACCAATCAACCGTCACCAACGATGCTACCTCCGCCGTCACCGGAAATCTCAAATCGGATGCACATCGCCGGCGGCAACCGCCGTCATCGCTTCCATCAACAAATCGATATACAGATGTCAACGAAGCATCCTCTGCTTATTCTCCCGCGTCGACGGTCGTCCACGAACCAAAGGATTCAAAATCCTCAAATCTCACGAATCCACAAACAATCTCCAAAATCCGTATTCGTTGATTCACGATAGATCTGGCAAGTCCTTCGACGAGACGAAGAAGACGATCGTGTTGGATCTAGACGAAACGCTTATCCACTCGTCGATGGAGAAACCCCTCGAAGTTCCGTACGATTTCGTAGTGAAGCCTGAGATAGACGGTCAGATCTTAACCTTCTTCGTGATCAAACGGCCAGGAGTAGACGAGTTCTTGAAGAGGATCGGAGAGAAGTACCAGATCGTTGTATTCACGGCGGGGCTGAGAGAGTACGCTTCTTTGGTGCTGGACAAGTTGGATCCGGAGCGGCGCGTGATCTCACGGAGCTTTTATAGGGACGCTTGTAGCGAGATTGAGGGGAGGTTAGTGAAGGATTTAGGGTTTGTGACGAGAGATTTGAGGCGCGTGGTGATTGTTGATGATAATCCCAACGCTTACGCGCTTCAACCGGAGAATGCGTTTCCGATTAAACCGTTTTGTGATGATTTGGATGATGTTGAGCTGAAGAAGCTTGGTGAGTTTTTTGAAGGTGATTGTGAGAAGTGTGAAGACATGAGAGTCGCTTTGAAAGAGTTTGTTGGAAGAGATGAATGATTTTTTTTGGTTGATTTGATTAGTTTGTATTTTAGAAGGGTTTGATTGAGAAGACATGGAACAATAGCTTTGTTTGTTCAGTTGTCTTGTGTAAAACCTCATCATAATAAGCAATTTGTTCATTTGTTTTAGTTTTATTAGTGTCTGATCTGTGGTTGATTTAAAGGGGGGTTTTAATGAAGGTTTTGAACTTTGAGTTTATGGATGGTTTTAAACTTTGAGTTTATGGATGGTTTTCAAATTTGGGCCATTATTAGGCTTTTTATCATCGATGAACAGACAAACACTTATTGTTTCTGTAGTGTAAAGCTTGTGGATTCAAGGAGTTTTGTGTAACTGGATAAAGTAAACTTTCCAGGTTGGATCTATTGCCATAAAGACCAGTTAGAAAGCAAAACGATCTCTCACTCGTAAAGGCACAACAAAAATAATCGAATGGATTAATATACAGAACCAAAATAAAACATTCGTTAGAGATGTACGTGCCATTCGTCCAACAAATGGTTTTACACATTCAAAAAATGTAGCATCACAATGCACCTGCAATGCGTGTTTGGTCGTTTGTATATGATGAAGATCGGCTTTCACTCTAATTCTCTTTAAAAAAGACTTTTGTCAACAATTGTAGCAGTCAAACCGATCGGCATTGTTTGTAAGTCATCCGGGATGAGATGAGAGAAGGCATCGCCAACATGAAGAATTCTTGTCTTCTTTGCCTATTGTAAAATTTGCTTTTGTTTACTGTTTCTTAGATTGCATCCTCCATAAAAAAAATACATCTTTTTTTTACTTCAATAATCATTTATATTTTAAAAACAGTTTATTATGATCGTTTGGCATCATTGGAACAAAAATAACATACCTTAGCAGTTTATCCTATATAATTTCATTATAAATTTAAGGGCAAATCTTCCAAATAACCCTTTTTGAAGTTTTTGTCACAAAAATAACCCTCAAGAACAAAAATGACAAATCTAGCCTTTTTTTTATTTTCAAAAAATTAATTTTTCTTTTTCAATTTTAAACCTCACCCCCAAAACCCACCCCATAACTCTAAACCCTAAGTCTAGATTAGTTAACCCAAGAGTTAATAATATACATTTATACCCCTTGGGTTAACTAATCTAGACTTAGGGTTTAGAGTTATGGGGTGGGGTTTTGGGGGTGAGGTTTAAAATTGAAAAAGAAAAATAATTTTTTAAAAATAAAAAAAGCTAAATTTGTCATTTTTGTTCTCGAAGGTTATTTTTGTGACAAAAACTTTTTTAGGGTTATCTTAGGGTATTTCTCTAAATTTAATTGCTTAATTTCTGTTAGCTTGTACTATTTTCCTGAATTGTTAATTTTTGATAGAAACACTTAATTATTAAAAACAGAAAATATTAGGAAAATTAATATAGAAAAAGGGAAGTGTATTTTTGAGAAAAAATAAAGACCTGATAGATAAAGTAAGAAGACGACCAAACCCGTCTGAGTTATTGCTGTTGTTGTGTACTTGTGTTGCCATTCCATACCTTGTAAATTCTCAAAACTTCGAGCTCCCCTTTTGCGTTACGTTCTTCTCTCTTTTATTATTTCTCCGGGAGTGTGTTCCTTTTAATCTCACGGGTTCTTTCTTTAGTCTCCCAATCAATATATCAAGGAGGATCTGAAGATTTTCTTTTTCCAGTCATCTGGTACGTTTGCATAATTACTCATCAGCAGGAACATTTGGTTCCATTGATTCTGTCTGAATAGTGAATATTAGGGGCTTTTTGAGTCAAGGGTTTTTTTTGTGGATTCATTTAGTGTTTAAATCTTTAAAGTTTAATCGAATCCTAAAATGGAATTGTTGAATTCAATGTTGATTTAGGTTTGTTCATAACCATTTCAAGACTCTATGCTTTGAAGTTGTTAAAGGAATGGATGAAAACAATGGAGGTTCAACCTCACTTCTGAAAGAATATGCCTAAGATATTGTGTTCTGTAACAAATAGAATCCCTGTAATATAGGAAGATAGAGTAGATCTAGTAACAGTCTTGTGTATAAAGTATATTGTACTATCGATGAATGAACCAAGCAATTTCAAAGAATTACATAGTATTAGAGCTAGCCTAACTCTGATCCTTCTTTCTTTTCTTCTTGTTACGTTATATTGCTTGTCTACAATTTAGTCTTCCATGGCGGCGATTGAGCGAGCCTTTGGCATAACAAATATCAAGTCACATATACCACTTGTGCTTGATCTCGACGTCTTCAACTATAACGCATGGCTTGAACTTTTTGAAATTCACTGCCTTACCTTCGATGTCTTAGGACATATCGATGGCACTTCCAACCCAGAAGGGGACGATGACGTCCAATGGAAGAAGCGGGACGGTCTCGTAAGGCTCTGGATATATGGCACCTTAGCTCCGCCTCTCTTTAAATCCTCTTTCAAGACCGGAGGCACTGCCAGAGACATCTGGCTGAGGATCGAGAACCAGTTTCGCAACAATAAAGAGGCTCGTGCAATCCAACTGGACAACGATCTACGAACAAAGGAAATTGGGGACCTTTCCATTCACGACTATTCACATAGTCTCAAGGCAATTACATATCTGTTGGAAAACGTAGAGGCGCCGGTGAGTGACAAAACTTTGGTGATGTATATGCTCAACGGCCTCAATGAGAATTTTGATCATATCATCAATGTGATCAAACATCAGAGACCCTTTCCAACTTCGAAGAAGTGAAGAACATGCTTGAGATGGAAGAGACTCGCCTTAAAAATCCCCACAAGGGCACAACAGCACACGCTGATCACTCGTCCTCCTCCACAGCTTTGGTCACTACGAACCAGCAACCGCGAAATAGCAACCAGCAGAGAAACCCGTCAAGGAACAACAACAACAGAGGTAATAGAAGAGGACATCGTGGACGCGGTCTATACAACAACAACAACAACTATCAGAACCGCATGCCTTATGTCAAATGGGGAATGCCACACCCATTTTGGAACGGTCCATTTAATAATTGGCCCAACGGACAGCAAGCTTGGAACAACTTTAACGCTCGTGGTTTCCCACCACGTACACCAAGCAACTCACCTCATGAGGCTCACTAGTCTAACAACAACATTCAGCCAACCACTGACTTCCAAGAGGCATTCAACACGATGACATTGCAAGAACCATCACCAAACTGGTATATGGACTCCGGGGCATCATCTCACCTGGCTTCCTCATCAGGTATCCTCGATTCTGTTCTTAAAATGGACACAGAAAAATCTGTCATCGTTGGTAACGGTTCTTCTATCCCAATTCATTACTCTGGAAAATATTTCATTCCATCAAAATCAAAACCTCTTTGCTTAAACAATGCCCTTGTTGCTCCTGAAATAGTAAAGAATTTGATCTCTGTAAGACGGTTCACTACTGATAAATTGGTGTTCCGTAGAGTTTGATCCTTTTGGCTTTTCTATGAAGGATCTTCAATCGCGGAAAATTCTTCTCCGCAGTGAGTCCACACGCGACCTCTATCCAGTGCCTCCTTGCCTTCATGCGTCTCAGCAGCATACTGCTCTCGTTGCTGAAACACCAACTCTATGGCACAAGAGGTTAATCCACGCCAACACAGACACTCTTCGCTCTCTCATTTCTTCAAACTCTTTCAGTTGTAATAAAGAAAGCTTATCCTTTTGTCAAGCTTGTCAACTAGGCAAGCAGCTTAAACTTCCATTTATTCATTCTTCAAATAAAAGTGCTAAACCTTTTGATCTTATTCATTCAGATCTCTGGACTTCTCCAATTGCAAGTTTAAGTGGAGTTAAATACTACGTCTTATTTTTTGATGATTTCTCACATTTTGTTTGGGTATATCCTATCAGGAATAAGAGCAATGTATTCTCCAAATTCCTTCATTTCAGCTCATACGTTAAAACTCAATTCAATTCTCATATCAAAGAGTTTCAATGTGACAATGGAGGAGAATATAACAATTCAAAATTTCAAGAGCATTTCGACAGCAATGGAATCAACTTCAGATTCTCTTGCCCTCACACTTCTCAACAAAATGGGAAGTCGGAGAGGATGATTCAAACTCTCAACAATGCTATTTGCTCTCTTTTGTTTCAAGCGAAATTAGCACCTACATACTGGGTAGAGGCTCTTCATGCTGCAACTCACGTACTAAACATGCTTCCTTCATCCTCCATTGGTAAAATACCTTACTCTGTTCTTCCTGGTCGATCTCCTCCATATCATGATCTAAGGGTATTTGGTTGTCTTTGTTTCCCAAATATTAACCATTCCTCTGCTCATAAACTATCACCTCGTTCAACTCCTTGTCTCTTCTTAGGTTATCCTCAGCATCAACGAGGGTATCGTTGCTTGGACTTGAAGTCAAACAAAATCATTCTCCCACGTCACGTGATTTTTGACGAGTCCTCTTTCCCTTCAGCCCAAACACTTTCTCCAAACACAAGCTCATATAATTTATTAGAGATTTCAGATTCTCCGTCTCCCATGTTCAAAACGATTTTAGAGGAACAACACGTGGATCTCAATCCGGCTCTTTACCTCATTCATCCACTTCTGTTGTTCTTACTAATCATCAACAGTCATCTTCACCTCGTGCTATTCCACAACCCCGGATGACTACTCGTGGTCAATTAGGGATTGTAAAGCCAAAGAAAATTTTCACTCTTCTTGCTTCCTCTGCTTCCAGAATTTCAACTTCACACCAAAGAGCCTTACTTGATCCAAACTTATGTAATCAAATTATTGTGTGAGGAAATGTTGTTATATTTAAAGGTAATTGAATTCGATTGATTATAATATAATACGACAAAATTGTTTTTACAAAAGATAAAAATAATAAAATAAAATAAATTTATTTAAGATGATGAAAAATAACATTTTATACATTTTGTAATAAAAAGATAGCTAATTTAAATTATCTCTCTTTTATGTTTCTCTGTTTGAAATCATTACATCGTACCCCTTAAGCATGCTAAATCGTTAATACTTATTTTTTTGGTTAGACATAATCAATGTTCAAAAAATCATTAGGCGTAACTAAGTTGTTTGTAAACGACTAGCGATTAGGTGGATTAGTCTAGGCGGGAGTTTAGATACTGCTTAAACTGGTTTTTAAAACCATAAACATGGTTAATTATGGTCAAATCTTAAACCTGTTAATCTTCTTCCCTTAGTCATGTAATCAGTAACTTAATTCTATGACTTCTATGTCCGGTTAAGTTTTTTTATCCTCGTAGACTGTTACTTGCTCCTTATTTTTTAAAGATCCTAATCCTGTTTTTTTATATGTCATGTTTTTCATCATTTTTAAGATGCTAATCTTTTTTTAATCTGTAGTGTTTAATCAACTTCATTATCTTCTTACACACTTTTTTAATTATCCTCTTCATGCTTGTTATAATTAACTTTCTTCCACGTAACCTTGTCATGTATCATTGCACAATCACAAACTATTCTTCTTATATTATTAACATCATAGTTTGGCTCTTTTTCTTTACAAAGATACCATTGAACCCTGGTGGCATTTGTTAAACACAACTATTTTAGAGCATCGTCGATATAAAATTTCATTTTTTTTCTTTTTAAATAGAGTAATTTAATAATCATATATATAATGTGGCAGTTTTATCTCTTCTAAAGGTATACACCTCAGCATATGTGGGTCCCACATAAATTTTTATTTAAAAAAAAAATTACAATCGATGGAAAAAAACGGCCTTGTAGAAAGATGAGAGTTTCTATTATTTGTTGGTTTACATTGCTCATTATCAAATTAGCTTCGTAGTGGGCTAGGAAGCCCATCATAATAAGTCAGCTTTTCGATTACGTCAGAAATACTCACCCCTCCGATGCTTGATTGTCACCATCGGACATGAAACGCTTTATTTTCCATTTAACTCTCATCAGTCTCCCTTATTCCGTGATCTCTTTCTCACCCTCAAATGAACGTTACTCTCTAAACCCTTGCAATGAGTGCCCTATCCACATTAAACTCAACAAAGCCCCTTATCTTTCAGTCTCCCATCGCTTTACTATCAAAGCTTGAAGCGTTTGATAACCAAACAACCCCGAAACCCTATTAATATGAGAGGGCTGAGACTGGAATCTAGCATCTCATACACAGTCTCTATGATTCTCTTCCCTCGAATCCAAGTCAGTCCTTCGAAAATGTCTGCCTCCAATGCAATTGCTTCTCAATCTGCTGCACCCCACACCGGCCACCAAATTTAACTTTGACTCTTGCATTGCTGCCATCAAAGCTTTCACAACTAGGTACTACGCAAGTCTCAAATGCTCCTTGCAAGTTTCTATTTTGTTAAACTCTATGTCTGTCCATCTTGCAAAGCATATTAAACAGATGCTTTGGTAACCGTAGGGAATTGAACATCAAATCCATGTTTTTGTGTCCCTTTTAAATAATTTTTACTGTTTATGGCTTGGAAGGTGCAGCTACACAGCTTCTCTCACGTGACGACCAGGTACCTATGACTCTATTATCGTTTTAAAAATATACTGTATCATTTAATCACGTATGTGTTCTCAATTTCCTTTGAGAAGACCCCCCCCCCCCAAGAAGCTAACTTCCTGTGCAGAGCACTGATCGGCGGTGTGCTTCAGCAAAATTAGGGACTTCGCTCCAGGTGTTATCAGGTTCTGATAAGTCATACTTAGTCTCAGCTATAACAATGTCCACCTTTTAACTGAGAAATCCAACTTTGTGCACCTCTTCTTAGGTACCGTGTTGAGCTAGCTGGTGCGATGGCGAAGACAGTGCTATGTGTGTCGTGTTTGACACAGAGATAACGAAACTCACCAAGATAGAAGCAGCCTTACTGGCTCTTGAGAAGGTTTGCTTCCACAAACATACTCCATTTATTTCACGTTTCTGTTAGCATTATCGCTACTGTCATTAACAAACGAAGCTTAAACGTATGACAAGATAGTATCGGCGGAGTGTCGGAGCTACCCAGATGTCTAGATGAACTTGCTGGCTAGCAATACCTTTTTCAGATTCGGGTGACACCCTACAATTTCACTCCCAGCCATCGCATTCACCGTATCTGCAATTACTGAAGACGTGGCTGTGAAGACTCATTCAGTGGTAAACTAAGCTTTCTTTATATAATATCATCAACGGTGGTGATCTGAAATAACTCATATACTAATTAGTTTCAGCTTAAAGGCCTCAAAATAGTGCCACAAGCGGCAGGTTAGAGTGAACAGTCACCTGCTTATGTCAGCCACCCGTGAGTGAATGTTTGAAATGTATCATCAAGTTGTCGTTCCCACCAAGTTTTCTTCTCATGTATTACAAACTCTATGCAATAACTATTTTCCTTTGTTTCAATTTATTATGTTGGTTTTGAAAGTATTTCTGCAACCAAATTTCTACTAGATGCAGTGTTATTTCCATTTCAATTGAGGTATAGACTTTATACAACGCAGAAACCCAAATTCTCAAAACCTTGACCTCGCCATATTCTTAGAAAAGGTCAACTCTATTTTACACAGGTCAGCGACCTGAGCACCAAACATATACGGCGAAGAATAACCACATTTTAGCCGTCAACTCTAGTTTAACATAAACTCCTTTCTTTATAGAGCATGGTAAAAGCTTTTCTAAACGAAAAAGGTGTCTGCCTATTTTGATGATATAACATCTGTTTGATTTTAATTCATAGTAACTTATAGATTTGCAACTATAATTACATGGTTTTTAATAACCATAGAATTAAATTCATTAAACGCATTTCAATTAGCTCGATCCGTAAAAAACATATCTGATAAGCTATATACTCATATATTAACAACTCTAACAATGATCAACATAAAATAGACTTATTTCCCTTAACTCTTAGGCTAATATTCTAGACGTTGAAATATTAATGAATTATAATAACCTCCTAATAAGTGTGAAAACGATTATCACTAACGTGATAATAAGCGGGAAAGTTCAACCTCATCCGTTGTTGCTATATAAATGAACCTTTACATCACAAACGACAAACACACAAGAAACTTAGAAAATCACAGCTACATTATCATTCATGCTACATAAAACCTAACAAAACGGCTACGAGCAGTCTCCAAACAACATCAAAAGTCACAGGTCAAATGGTAGTCATTTACAGGTCCTTCTCGACTAAATCAATAATACACCTACACCTACGTGCTTATGCCTCCACCCACAACCCGCTGCATATGTAAATATCAGCAAAGCAACAAAACACGTTTAAGAACACACTCTCCTACATGGTTTATTCCTTAATAAATTAAGCAACAACAACATACACAACCCCGCGCTTGCGCGGGATCTCGCCCCTAGTAGAGTTGATTTTACTCCAACTCCCTTTTAAATGAAAAATAGAATAATTAACAAAAACAAATACTGCTCCATAAATTTCTTTTTTTTTATTCCAATATAAAGTGGAGTGGAGGTGAGCATTTCTTATTTTAAATTCCATCTTAAAATAAAATATATAGTGGGATTCAATATTTAAGAAATCAAAGTGGTAACTAGACGCTTAATAAAGACTTAGTGATTAGGCGGATTATTCGGAGTTTAGCGTTAGCAAATTATTGGTATATTTATATATATTAAATTTATATAAGATATTTTTGGATGTAATTATAAATTTTTGTGATGAATTATCAAAATTATATATATAAACTAAATAAAATATAACATGTGTGAATTTTTACTAACATTATTGTTTACTTTGACAGATTTAGACAAAATTAGATTGATTTAAATCGATTTTGACAAATTTAATACAATTTGACCGTTTTAAATTAAATATCAGATTTTAGAAGAATCGTTTCGAGAATGACCACATTGCAGTCTAAACGAGGATCTAGGTGACGCCTAAACCAATTTTCAAAACTTTGGTGGGACTGGAGATGCTGGTCTCAACTTGGTGACTTAGAATCCAAATTAATCAATACTATTAAAACAAAAACACAAAGTTTGACCCAATTTGCTTCTAGGTGAAATATTAAAAAAAACTATACAATATAATTAGTATGACTACAACTTATTATATATAACAACTTACCCTAAAATCTAGCAAAAGCATGAAAATACTTAATATTCCTTCCGTTCCAATAAAAATCTATATTTTTGAAAAAAGATGTTTCAAAAAAATACATTTTTTACATTTTCAATACGTTAATTAATGGTAAATTGTAATTTGTTTATTAAAAAAATATTGGTTAAAAATTATGAGAAATGATTAATTACAGATAATAATGCATTGGAAACTAAAATATATTCTTAATTAGTATAAAAATTCTAAAACATACATTAATCTAAAACAGAGGGGATAATATATTTCCAAATAAGATACACTATATTTTTATTTCAATATTTCAAATAAGATTCCAAAAAATATTTTCAAGTATCATTCTTTAAAAGTGCATTTAAGATTATCGTTAAGTACTTTTTATTTAAAATAAAGATAGATATCGTTAATATTTACCATAAATAATAAAATTTGTAATTATTACTAAATATTATTTTAAATGACTATTAATTAACTTTATTTATATAATAAGAAAATAAAAATTTATAATATATATATATATATATAATTTATATTCATAATTAAATTACTACTCTAATTGATGAATATAAAATTACTTAATCCATTTGGTAACTATATGCAAATAGTATTTGCGGTTGCGGGTTGTTGTGGGAGAGTAAAAAAATATTTTTTTTTCAAAAAACTATATAAATATGAAAATACAAATATTCAATTAAATTTTAAATTGAAATAATAAAAATACCAAATATATATATATTATATTTTAATTTATATTATTAATAAAAATATTTTTCAATTTTTTTAAATTAATAATATAATTTATTAATATAATTTCTATATTTATTATAATAATATAATTTTTAATATTTTATAATTATATAAAATATAAATATTGTTAATTTATTATTTAACCACTGTGACAGTTGATAGTAGTCATAAGTATCCCGTAAAAACAATAATTTTTAAAATCACAATCATTCGCAACCACAAACGTCCGTAACCGCTGCTGTTACACCAGTGTGCCCTTAGTAAGTCTTCCAAAAACCAAACCATGGGTATAAGAAGTTGCTCGCCTTACCCAAAAACCTCTCTCACCACCACCCATTGCGACTTGCATCCTAATTGTTGCGTTTAATTGTGGAAAGAGTTTAAATATATATATATATATATATATATATATATATATATATATATATATTTATTTATTTATTTATAGCTACAAAGTAATATTATTACTTGCCCAGTGCAAAACTACATAAATTACATTAAATATCTGCCTACGATCAAAATTCGAAAAGATGAGAGAAGAACCAATGACTGACAAATAGAGAAAAAGACCCTCTTATGATCTACAAGGAGATCTCATTGATAAACTCTTCCCACACATGACAATCTTCAACAACGAATGTAATCGTAACCTTCTTCTCACCTTCAATCTCAATACCTACAATTCCAAAAATATTCATTTAGAAAAATAATTAACCAAAAAATATCCCAATCGTTTCCCTAAAGATTTTTACTTTCGAGTTGAAAAAGAAGATTTTGTGTATTTGATTGATTACCTTGCGACGTACGCTTCTAGACGTTTTCCAACATATCAAGCTTCTTGCCCTAGATTCAAGTCTCCTGAAACAAAACTTAAACTAGTTAACAAAAAACGAAGGAAACAAATTTAGGATACTATTCATTCTTACAGATTCTCATGTTCAATCTTATCTGCAATCAACATCGCTTTGCTTTTCGACCAACTGTTTCCTTCAGCTTGCTTAATCACTTGACCCAACGACGCTTTTCCTCTCACAATGCTCTGCCTCTGGTTCTTGTTTTGGCTCGCTTCATCATCCAACTCAACGATTTCGCTTCTTAACGACGATGAACCAACGTTTTTCATGTCTTTCTTCGACTCGATTCTGATCGCTAGAGCAACAGGAGAACCAAGAACAGCCTCAAACGCTCTCAAAATGTTCTCTCTAAAATTCTCAGCTGTTAGTTTCGTTACTGGCGAGTTGAACATTAACTCCACCGTAGGAGCTGCAAACCACACTTGAAAGTTAGAATCATCATTAAACATAACACAGTTCAAGAAAAAGCTTTTCTTTGACTCTTTACCTGAACCGATACTAATGGAAAAGATCTTCCCTTCTCTATAAAGAAACTCTCTTAAACCATTAACTCGAACATTCTCTATAACCGCTAGCCAAATATCTTCAACCGAAGGTCTGGTCTTGCTACTGAAACCTTGTCCACTACCCGCTGCAGCGTTGTTACAAGGACTAGGTGGAACCAAGTATCGTTGATCAGGAGCTAGCTGGAGCAGTGCAGCAGTGAGCCATGTTACTTTGTCGTTTGATACTCTCAACTGTTTTTCTGATTCAGACAACGTTTTCAAAGCTTGTCTCAGCTTCTCCATACCTTCTTTACTCACTACAACAACAAAACAAAACAAAACAAAAAAGAAACGGTTATTACAGTTGCAGAAACTTCGTACTTAGAAATGAACACTAAGGTTTAAGAAACTCACATGGGTGTCGTCTGAAAAACTTTCTTTTACGTTCTTCTTTAGTGAAATCATAGCTTCCGGCGAGGACATCGGTTATGACCGTTGCAAGCTGCGACATTAAGGCTAATGGTTCTACTCCAGTTTCCATTATTAGTCTAAGATTCTTCACTGTGTTCACAGTATCCGCGGATAAAGCTAGATCAAGAAGATCTACCATCTTCTCATGAGAGATTAAACCAACCTGAAGAAAATAACATATGTTAAGTTTCTTTGGCTTCCAACTTAAAATTCATTGGCAGTAAGTGAACTGGTCCAAGTCTCTTATATATTATAGCTCACATCTCATTGATACTGATGTTGGATCTTTTCTCCAAAAACATATAGAAAAAAAATGACAATGAGAATTTGTTGAAAATGTTAATGCAAATAGATTCCCTACATTACCATTTCTTGAACTAAAGGAACAGAAATTCTTGTTCCAAGCAAACTCAGCTGTTCTAGAGTCATCTCTGCATCTCTCAAGGAACCATCTGATCTTGAAGCAACAAGCTTCAACGCATCTTTATCAATCTCAATCTCTTCCTTCAACGCAATCCCTTGCAAAGAACCCACAATATCAGCGTCTTTGAGCTTAGGGAAAAAGAACTTTTGACACCTCGACACAACAACGTGAGGCAAAACATCAAGACTCGAGCAGACAAGAACGAAAACCACACGACGAGGTGCTCGATCCACGATTTTCGAAAGTGCATTCCAAGACTCCATCGACATAGCATCACAATCATCGAATATGAACACAAGGTGGTGCTTCTCCCTTTTCTTCTGCTTAAAGATGATCAGACTCTCAAAGTCGAAACTTTTCACAGGACCCATCTCTTGAATATTCCTGTTCTTGCCGTTATCATACGAAACACAAGAGCTGCAGACACCACAAGGCTTTGTCTGTTCCATAGAATGACAATTCAAAGCTCTAGCGAAAACCCTTGCACATAAAGTCTTCCCGGTTCCATTCGGACCGTGGAACACGTAAAGAAGTCCCACTCTTCGTTTAGCAACAGCGTTAGACAAAGCTTGTACCACCAAACTCTGTCCCACGAGGTCTTTAAAAGTTCTTGGCATGTACTTCTGCGTGAAACTTTGATGCAGCCGAGCGTTTCTACGGCTACGTCTCTCACTAAAATCTGAATCTTTACCATTCTTGAGCAAATCGTCAGCGAAGATACCGAGTTCTCCTGAGTAATCATGCTGCCAACCTTCATCGTACCCGCTATCTACTAAAAGAGGCGTTGACTTGGTGAAAGAGGAGCTTGAATCAGATGACATTGGCATATCAATTAACCCTTTCCTTCCTTTAGAATCTGACATTCCACAAGATAAACTCCTTCCAGCTATATCGAGAATAGTTTTGCCTCTGTGATGAATCCGAGACCAGTTCAACGGAAGTCCACAAGATTTAGCCATGTTTTGTTCTTCTTCCTCGTACTTCTGAACATTGTCTCTGACAGTAACCACCCTTCCAGCTCTCCTCTTCCCTCTAAGTTTCCGCCTATTTCGAACAGTACAAGAAAACAAACCATCACTATCATCATTAGCCCTATCTTTCGAATTAATCGAAGCAACACTATTAACATCTTCGACTCTATGACTCTTCTTCCTACTCGACCCATCAAGCTTTTCATCAGACGGAGTCACTTTAGAAGTACAACCACCACAACTCACTACTGGAGACGAACTAGACATCCTAAGACCAGGTTTCTCAGCAGAACTTCTTCTTGCTCCTTCCTTGTGATCTTCTTTCATTCTTGATCTCTGAAGAAGGACGAGGTCTCTCATAAGCAGAGACCGGTCTGTTAAAACCGGACTCTGTTTGCTGTTGTTGTGCATATGATTCTTCAAGTGGATACAGTTGGTTAAGTGAATATGGTTACGAAGATGCTCACCCATGTCTCCGTTTGCATCTTTGAGAATCCGAGAAGAAGCAACCCTACTAGTAGTAGTAGTCATTGATCAGAAGCGTAAGTGTTCTGTTTTCTTGGACAGAAGAAGAACCCAACCGAGCTTGTATCTCATTTTCTCACTCAACTTACCAAAAACAAACAGCTTAGAGAAGCCCTAAGGGTGAGTAAAGAGTCAGTGGAAGATTTGAGGACCCATTTGAATAAAAATGAAAACTTTTCAGGTTTCTTTGGTACAAAATAAAAAGATTCAAAATATTGAGAAAATGAGACCGAAGACAAAAGCAAAACTGAAGGGTCCGTTTCAAAGAGAGAGACAGAGAGATTGGAAGTGGGAATCCACCACAGAGCAATAAACACCTAAAAAGAGGGAACAACAGAACGACACCGTTTGCAAAGAAGTCACGGATGTCTGTCTCTCTTCTTTTCTTTAACCAAACTTTACTTTCACATGAAGAACCTGAGAGGTTTCTCTGGAGATAGCGATAGTTTCTTTGTCACAAGGATAAGAAAGCAAGAAGAGAGAGAGAGAGAGATTGCGATGGGTTGTTTTTTTTTTTAGAGAGAGAGAGAGAAAAGAGTGGGAATCTTGAGAGAGAGAAAATTTTGAGATGTGTATACAGACACGAACACAGAGGCATTCTGAGAGGAAGCAGAGCACATTGCCAAATAAAGCTGTTTTGTCCGCTTGCGTGGAGTGAAACAATAAAATACAACAAGTAAATAAACAAATAAAGGGTAACAAATAATTACTCAATAAAAGAGAAAATGTTGTTTAGTTTAGATAAAAAGAAAGAGAGACCAAAGACTTCGAAACCTTTCAATTTTGCTAATCTTTTTTTGGTAACCAAAAGAACAATGAGGAACACTAAATTTCTTAACATTCCTTAAAAAAATTACCATTCATGAGGAATCGTTTTTCTTTTTTATTCCTTCTCGTTCCTTTTTTCGTAGAGAATTATAGAACATATTTGTTCCTTGTTAATTTTGATAAGGAATCAGCAATCCTCATCATTCCACAAATTTTATTGCTACTCATTTTTTTCTATCTATTCCTAATGTTTTTATTATGGTTACCAGTTACACCCATACGACTATAGAGTTTGAAAAAGCAAGTCGAATCTTGTGTGTACTCGTGAAAAGTTTTCAAAGCTAAAATATGACAAATATGTTTAGCCTTTTTGACCTACAACAAGAAGCTATTCAGTTTTATACTCTCTCTATTCCAACATATGAGTAAATTTTTATTTTATTTTAATAAACTTTACAATTTTCTGTGTAAAAGTTATAATATTTAAGTTTTTGTAACCATTTATATTTTCTAGTCATTTGTGTGATTTGTTATTTTATTTTTATTAAAAATAATAAATGATATGTTTATTAACCTCATATCTAATTTCGAAATCGGATCTTGAGAAAAAAACTATAAATCACTTGATAGACCTATTTACAACTTTCCAAAAGGTCGAAGGACAACAAGGAAAATATCATCTATGAAAACAATATAAATCATTTGTCAAGTCTAAAGTCTGAAGTCCAATATTCGATCTCAAGACAAAAAGAAATCCCGAGTTTCATAATTAGGAGAAAGAATGAGAGCATAAATATGATCTAAACATGATAGACAGACAAAAAAGAGGTGGAGTCTTGGTTTAAAAAAGTTGTAGCTTCCCTCACCATGGCGCTTGGAGAGGTATAGCGGTATACACATCGCTTTACCACCTCAAAGCCAAGTGAGGTACACATGGCACTCGCTATTGAGCGTTTTGCAATTAGTTTTAAGATCCTTTTAGCGATACCCCATTAATTCTTCTCAAACCAATTTGGTTTGTACATATTTAGGTTACTAAACTAACTTCGTTTAGCACGTGAGTTTTGTCGTCTAAAAATTTATATATAAGCAAATCCAGTCTACTATATTATAGTTACTAGGGGTGTGCATGAGCTACGCACGGGTTACCTACATTTTTATATGTATTTTTTCTATTCATTGTGTAAATATATTGTGTTTCTTCTAATGTATTTTTATTGAGTTGATTTAGTTTGTGTTAATAGTAACGATAGCTTTCGTAGTGTGGTTATTGGTTTGTTTGTGATTTTGTTGTTTGATAGATATGAGTGATACTAAGTACAATTTATTAACACATTTTTACCTATACCACTATTTAATTAATATAACTGTTTACTCTTGGGAACAATTGGCCATTTGAAAATATAATTGTGGTAGTAGCAATCAATTTCAAGGAAAAGCAAAAAAAAAATTAAAAATCTTTAAAAACATATTTTAAGCAACGTTTCTAAATTTTTGAACCCCACGAGGAAATACATGTGAAATCGTATAGTAGAATGGAATCATAGATGTGTTTCCCTGCGTATTGGATAACTTATGTTCCTACGAAGTCATTTATCGATGCAGTGAAAATAGAAATTATGGTCGCAAGTAAAAAACATAGGTTGTTTCCATTGTTGTAATTTTCAAAGCATATAGTGCATGTATCGTTTTCTTCTGCCGCCATCGGAAGCCTAATATTTCCCTCAAGATCAGTGATGATTAGGTCAACATCTTGTCTCGCAGTTTCGTTGGGGTTGTTGTTTGTGACGGTAATAGTAAAATAAAAATCATCAGTTATGTTATTGTTGCTGGATGTCAGTATATTCATGACGTATTTGCTAGTCTCATGAATAAGCAAGGTGGAATCGGGTGGTGAATCTCATGGTACGTTAACATGAACTTCATGCCCTTGGTTGTTGAGTCATTTAAATGACCTTGACTATGTGTTATTGTAAGTTTGTATTTTCTTAGGACAGAAGCTTAACTTAGGAGGTTTTATATTGTCTTTTTAAGATGTTTGCAAAGAATATCTCATGTTTCTAATGGTGATGATGTGTTTTAAAGGGAGCGTTTGACTAATTGCGTAATTATAGGGACAAGTTTTAGGAATACTTTCGTTTTGTTTGATCAAATGTATGATTTCTATTATCTATGTAACTCGTTTTATATATATGTACGCGTTTTTCATTTGCATCATCATGATTTTATATTTTATTTATTTTAAATGATATTTTTTGCCCACCATATCTTCAGATGAAAGTAGAGAAGAACCATGAGGTTCTAGAGATTGGATGCGGATGGCGAACTTTGGCCATATAATTTGTGAGAAAACTGGATGCAACTACACTGGCATCACATTATATATTGAAAAGCTTAAATATGCACAAGAAAAAACTGAAAGTAGCTGGACTTGAGGTCTTGTTTCTTATTATATTTTGGTATGGATCTTGTTTTTTATTTCCAAGACGATTTCTAATGATAATGGTAGGACAAGATTACGTTTAAGCTCCATAGAAATATAAATTTTAAATATACGAAGATTTGAGTCAACAATGGACCCATGATCCTTGTTTTTTATCTGTTTCACGAATTAATAATGTGCTTAGACTCAGTGAGATGAAGAATTAGCATTTACAAGATACATTAATCACATTTCAGAAGCTAAAAAGAAGAAATCTCTAACCTCCAGATCACACCATTCAACAGGAGCTTTGCAAGAGGACGGAGCATATTTCATGGTCATAGCTTTATATTCTTCGACTGAAATTTTTGATTATGGTTGGACTGAAGGTTTATGAAGGGATTTATATAGGTGGAGAAACAAAGGGATGTAGAACGATACCATATCTCATTCATAAAGGAGTTAAGAACCTATTTGAAGGATTAGAGTGGATCAAGATTATTACACTGTAATGCGCAGTTGTAGAGACCGATGAATTTCCATATGGGACGATGAAAGTGATGGAAGAGTCGTTGCTCGACTGCGACGACCAAGATAGGTTTGGAAGTTGTTGTCGGTTGTTGCTAGAACGGGCCATTGAAATTATTTTAGGCCCAATCAAATTGGTTTAATACCAAACGCAATTAAAAAGTGCCACATTTTTTCCTTTATAAAAAAAAATCTAGTTTATTGTATTAGATACTACCCATAAATTCTTCACCAGCTCTTTTTTTTCTTAAACTTTATTCAATGTCTTAGCACATCTTTCCTTTTACTGATTAGTTCTATTTTCTCATGTACTATTTTTTTCTTATCAAGCAAAACTCTGAATCACAATTTAGTGTTTTATGTTTTCGAGTTCTGCTCTTTTAGATTTTAGTACTTTTGAATTCGTTTTTTTTGTTTTAAAGCTTTTACACTATCAATGTAACTGATGTTTTGATTTCTCTTTATTGTATTTATGAATAGCTTAACATAACTTGAGAGTTAGAAATAGATCATTACAATTTTGCATGGCTGTTACACATGGCGATCGACTTGCCTCGCCATGGCACTTGTCTAGAGTCAAACACATCATCGCCTTTGTTCGTCACACGCTATTAGAAAACCTGGGCGGAGTAAGAGGCAAAACACATTCATCAACACACTCAAACAATTGACATCGGTCTCTCTCTATCATATCGACATTTTTCTTTATTTCTTTTGTTTATCATTTATACTTTTGATCTTATAACCAGGGCTGTCCTTGAAATGTTGGAGGCTATAAGCAATCTATTAAGTTTTTAATAAAAACGTTATTACAAATTTAAAGGTCTTTTAATGTAATTAAAAAAATTGGAGGCAAATGTTTTATTTGACTCTCTATCCATGACCATCCATGATTGTAGCCTTCATATCATTTTAGTAAAATCTATTTTGTCAATTCATATATGATTATATCGTTATTTTTGTTTTTAGTTTTATGACGTAGTTTTCATCAGTTATTAAACAAGAAAAAATCTCAAATACATTGCTTAAATTTTATAATCCACATTTGCAATATAAAACTTTAAATATGATTAAGGTTTTCAAATTTTTCATTTCTAAGTATAAAGTATACACTATTACTTGGTTTTTGATAAAAGAATAGCGCGCAAGTGTTCTAAAATACAGTTGTGTGCTCGTTTAATTGGGAGATGTACCAGTGGGGAAGCTACTTCGATGTTTGGTGTGAGTTTTTAGTGCTAGGGGTAGTCTTGGTTTAGATTGGTAGTCAAAATTTAAATACCCAAATTAAGTATGAATGAGAAGAAAAATAAGCAAGAATATAAACATAAGTGAATAAGATATTCTCAAAATGTTAGGATCACCGAATAATTAAGTGAAAATAGTGTAATAAAAACAGTAGAGTGTTTTTCTTCGTTCAATGGTTTGATATTACCTGAGGATGAATGGCTTAAGCTAAACAGTATATAGTTCTCAAATATATGGAAATCAATAATTTTCAAAGAGAAGAAAACAAAGAATTGGACTAAGGCCACCCCCATTGAAGGTTCAATGGGCGGAGGGGGGGGGTTCACACACTTCCCAACCAAAAAAAAAATATATAAAATTATTATTTTTATGAACCTGCATCCCAAAAGCTCTCCACCATGAACCTGTATCATCACTATAATGCGGGCCTCACGACACGTGGCGGCCCGCGATAGGTCTATTTTTTTTTAAAAAAAAAGAAAAAAATTTAATAATAAAAAAATAAAAACTTGAACCCCATAAGAGGTTCATTGATGGAGATGCCCTTGTTTTTTAAAATGAATAGTACTAAAATAAGAGTCGTTCAGAAAAAAACGAGCAGAATATTAGAATAATACTCGATGATAATTATGGTACGATGGTCACTGTCACTGTCAGGTAAACACATTTAGTGATGATTACGCTTATGAATGTTAAAATGGGTAAACCGATCCCATTTAAACCCAACTCATTTAGAATCCAAACCGTTAGGCACATTTAATTTTAAGGTCTATTACTATTAGTAATTTAGACCAATTAATATTACACTGACCTATTTAAACTCGTTTAGACCCATTTAAAATTTTATGTAATTTTTTTTCTTAATTATATTTCTTTATAATGTAAAGCTATTTGAAATAAAACTTAATTTAAAAAAGAGATATTTTAAGAGCATTTTGAAAACAGAGGTGTAAGCTATTATTTTTAAGTAGAGAAAAATAAAAAGTTCAAATAAATTTGAGATAAATAAATCGATTTTTAAAATAATATTTTCGAAAGAAAAATTCAAAAAATATATTTTTTTTTATTTTTTCAAACTTTTTCACAAATATCTTTTCTTCTAAAAAAAATCTTTTGAAGAACTTTCAAGGGTATTTTTAATAATTTTCTCAAAAAATATTTAATTAATTAATTATATCAAGTTAAATGGCTTAACAGGCTCCAAATTAATTTTTAGATAAACCTGATTTAATAAATGAATCTTAATAAAAATATACATTTAAACTCTATTAAACTATATGAGTCTAAATGACTATTAATTTATATTAAAATTACATTTAATACTCGTTCAGAAAACCCAGTTTAACATTCCTAATTATGCTCTTCAACTTGAGGGTTGTTAAGTCTTAAACAACTTGAGGGTTATAAGAATAAAAAAAAGTTTACAATCATAAAAAGTCATTACTAAGAAGTAATAACACAAGAAAAGTCCCAGTGGCATTGAAATAAATAATTTGAATCTAACTGAAAAAAATAAAAAGCTTATAACATTCTTATCATATATATTATTTTCTCTATATTGCCCTCATTATTTATTTATTTCTTTTTTTTCCTTCCGATAAATGCTTCTCTTCACCAACCAAAATTGATTCTTCCATATCCACATATATCATATCTCCTTTCACCATTGTATTGTCACTATGGCCACCACCATAGTGCCTCTTTGTATCCACGATCACGATTTTCTCCAAAACCACAACCACCAGTTGCGTCGTAACTACCATCGCTGCTCTAGTAACCGCCACCACAAGTTTCTTTACTGTCTTTTCAACTACCACCTCTTCCTCCGTAGCAACCATCACCTCTTCCGTAATTACCATTAACTCCTTCATGACCACATCGATCACATGTACACCATCATCATAGCCATGACCACCACCAATCCATAACCTCCACTACATCTTTCCTATCTTCCTACTGGTAACCACCACCGCATCTTAATATAACGACTGTAAAACTGAGTTCTAGCCTATTTGCTAATTTAACATAAATATAGTATAGTATTCTTAGACCATTTGATATTTAATCAATATTTGTTATACTATTTAATCTATTTAATTCTATTTATATTCTCATTTGGATAATTTTGTATGATGGAAGAGTATGTTCATATGCATAACTTGTAATTTTATTTCATGTCGTTTAATATTTTATTGATATCTATGATTACTGGAAGCAACTTTAAATGTCCATAGATAAACAAAATCTATTTTTAGTAAATCACTCTATTTTAACTAATATGTACTATACCATTTTGATATGTTCCATTCTATTTTTATTATATGTATTTAGAATTTTACTTTTATTTAAAATATTATATATATACATATATATTATATTTGGGTCGATGGTTTATTGATTAGGATTTAGGGTTGAATATTTTAGGGTGGGGTGGGGTTAGATGTAGGGTTTATGATTATACTATTTATTGTGTTTTTATGAAATTTATCTATCAAATCACTATAATTTTATACTATTTTGTATGATATTCAAGTTTATTAATTTACGTATGTAAATGGAATGGACCATATTACATACTATTTTTAGAAAGTCTATATTATGTCTTATCTATGATTTTTTTTTCACTTATCCTATATTGTTTTTTCACCGATTGCTCCTCCATTTTTTAAAAATAAATTGGGCTTTTGTTTGTGGTGTTGAATTGAGTGTCGTCATGTTATATATTTATTTTAATTGCCAACAGTGCAGTTTTTATTTTGTCCATATGTTCTAAATCATCGACGACATCACTTCTCCTCTCTCTTTGTCATCCGTGACTTAGAAAAAAAATAATACCAGAAAAAACCTGTTAAATTGCTATGATCTTAATTATGTCAGAATCAATGTTATATTTTTTTCTAATGAAAATTTGGTTAATTCATAAATCAATATCATTAATGAATGAATCTTAATAAACCAACCCATTTAAACTAAATGAATCTAAAGAATATTTATTTATATTAAAATCACATTTAAAACCCGCTAAGAAAACTTATTGTAACATCCCTAATTATGCTATTCAACTTGAGAGTTTTAAATCTTAAACAATTTGAGGATTATAAGAATAAATAAATGTTTACAATCATAAAAAGGTCATTACTCAAAAGTAATAACACAAGAAAAATCTAATAGCATAAGCATCACCCAGTTTCTCAAATGGAATCTCTTTCCATTATTATATTATTATTTAAAATTAGTTTATTAAATAACTAAACTAAAAAGGTAAAATAAAATTGTGTGAATGGTAGATAGTCAAATGGCGTTAAGTTTCTCAGGATTGTGTCAAAGTCTCATTCTGAGGAAACGCTTCTCATTTTTACACTTTTCTCTCATATTGTTTGATATTTTCTTCTTTTTTGTAGGCATAAGCTCAAGTAACAGAGCATCACTGCGAATGCCCTAATCAGGTAACTGCAATTCCAGTGATGTCATTAAAATGAATAAAGGTTAGAGCATCTATAAGTTATTGCAATTTTTTCCTTTAGAATAAGATTTTAAAAATTATATTTTAATTTATTATTCTATTTATCTAAAATATAAATTACTATTTTATATTTAGAAAAGAAAAATAATTTTTATTTTTACTCTCTACTTAGAGAAACATCATTACATGGAAATACATTGGAACAAGAAGAAATTAGATGATATATACATAACAAAAAAAGTGTATACACATAACAACAAATACACTAAACAAATAGACTAAACTATCATGTATATTCTATATAATATTATATATTTTTTATCCCTGAGCAACTTTAAGTGTTTGATCTTCTTCTTTCCTTTGTTTTTTTTGGCTTGTTATGTCTTTTGTTTTTTTCTTCTTCATTTCCCAATTTTATTTGATATGTATTTTTTGATCAAATATAATGCAATCAAATAATAATGTTGGGTAAAAATATACATATATTCTTTTATATATGTTATATATTCAAATTTTGCAAACGATTTTTTAACACTGTCAGACCAATGTTATACTATATTATTTACTTAATAAATATAATGCATCATAATAAATTACTTCTGCATAATGCCTAAGATGCATATGCAGGCGTTTCCAAAAAGAATAATCTCAAAATTGTGGTCAAATCATCGTATCAGCGGGTTATCACTTTTGCTTTGTGTTTAATGTTTTTTTACTGAATATTAAACAAATTATCTTATAACAAATCCTATGTTCTGAAAAACAGTAAATTACATTAGAAAAGATTCTATGATCGATCTGACATTTGACAGTGATATAAATGCAAGATCATGTTGAATTTATACTCATAACATCTAACTATCAATCATTGGTCTACTAAAAATAAAAGGACTATTCAATTAAACATTAATTATTAACTACAATAACTATTGTTAACTAAATTGTGGAAGCTTTTGGTCCACTGATTTACTTAAAAAGGTAACACAACATATAAGACTCAGATTTTTGTGCAATGTTATTTTTGCAAATATCTTCCATCCCAGCATAATCTTTAGTGGTTTTGAACAAATGCAAAAAAAAAATTAAAAGATAAAAAAAAAGTAAAACACTTATAATATTATTTAAGGTAAAGATAACAGTATAAAAGGCGTCTGTAGTCCAACGGTTAGGATAATTGCCTTCCAAGCAATAGACCCGGGTTCGACTCCCGGCAGACGCATTTTTATTATTTTTAACATTTGAATTTTTTAAAAACATAAAAGATAAGATCATAAAACCAAAATGACGAAAATAGGCATCGCTCCAACGAAGCAACTAGGTAAAAATCGGAACACGTAAGCAGGGTGTTTTAGTAAATTCAATTCAACGAACTTGTCTAAAAAGACACAACAACACAAGTCTTTTATCTCTTTCTCGTTTCGGTGATAGTTTCAATTCCGCGTCTCTCTCTCTCTCTCTCTGTAGAAATCGAAAAGATCTCAGAGATACAACGAAGCCGTAAATCTCGTTTAGGGTTTTTGAATATTTGAAAAAAAGAATAAAGCATTTCTTGAATTTTGTTTACTTAAATTGAATGGCGGGTTACAAAGCAGATGATGAATACGACTACCTTTTCAAGGTTGTTCTCATCGGTGACTCTGGTGTTGGAAAGTCCAATCTGCTTTCACGGTTCACCAAGAACGAGTTTAGCCTCGAGTCCAAATCCACAATCGGAGTCGAGTTCGCGACTCGGAGTTTGAACGTTGATGATAAAGTCATCAAAGCCCAGATTTGGGATACTGCTGGTCAAGAAAGGTCTCTTCTTTTTCTCTCCCTCATTCCCGATCTAGGTTAGGGTTTGTTCAGTTAGCTCAGATTAGATCTCTATTAACAAAAGAATAGATCTGTATTTTCTTTTTATTTATACAGCTAGAGAAACACAAACATGGGTTCTGTCTTAGATCCAAGGGTTAGTTTAACCTTTTATGCTGTGTCGTATGTAAGAGAGCTAGATTGGTCTCTGTAATTGCGTTTGGTCAACTGTTATTGATTCATTGGAATCATGTTCATAGGTACCGAGCCATCACTAGCGCGTACTATCGAGGAGCTGTTGGAGCGCTTCTTGTCTACGATGTAACCCGACACTCCACATTCGAAAACGTGGAGACTTGGCTCAAAGAACTCAGAAACCACACTGATCCAAACATCGTAGTCATGCTAGTTGGCAACAAATCTGATCTCCGCCACCTCGTGGCTGTTCAGACAGAGGATGCCAAGTCCTTCGCCGAGAAAGAATCTCTTTGCTTCATGGAAACCTCTGCTCTTGAGTCCACAAATGTCGAGGACGCTTTCGCGGAAGTACTCACTCAGATCCACGGCATTGTGAGTAAAAAGGCAATGGAAGCAGCCAGCGAATCAGCTAACGCTCCGTCGAAAGGAGAAAAGATTGAGATCGGTAAGGATGTATCTGCTGTGAAGAAAGGTGGATGCTGCTCAAATTAATACTAAGAGAGTGGTGTTATTGTTTTAATGTTAACGACCGGAGGATCTCGGTTTTTGTTAACGCGGTTTATTTATTCAAAGTCATTCGAATATTGAAAGATTGATTTAGGTTGATTCAATGTCCTTGTCATGTATTTCTGTTGATTATATAGATTTATCAGTGTCCTTGCTTGAAAAATGATTTTGTTAATGACAAAACGCAATATATATACTATCAACATAAACATACACGCTATATATATATGAAATACTAATTTTAATATGCTTCGACTTTGTTCTGGTCCTTTAGCATTAGTTAGTCCAGAACCATTGTTGTACTCGAAATTCTGAAATTGCGTTCGATTGCAAGCCATTTTGTTGGGTCTTTGAAGTTTTTATCAGAGGAATTTAGAAATTGTATTTAAGTATGAACTGTACCTGTGGCTGCTCAGATGTGATACTGAGAATTATAGGGAATGGGTTTATCCTTTTCTTTTGGACATCTGGTTTTCACTACCTAAAGAAATGAAGTTTAGGGTACAACCAAGCTACCAAGAGCTACTTCCCAAAACCCTAAGACAGTGAGACAACAGTTCTCACTAGGCAAAACACAACCTTCGTACCACAACAAAGGGACACACCACGCCCCTTATAAGTTCCTACTCTCATTCACAAAAAGCTCAAAAAGCCAACTAGGATGACCTGACACCACATAAGACTCATATCGGCCTTGTCTAGTCACACTCTGGGCAATGAAGGATGCTCCTCTATTGGATTCAAAAGAGACCACCAATAGTTGAGTATCCTTCAAGCTTTTAAGAGCTTCTTTGATCTCCTCCCTCTGAAACGCAAAAGACGGCCACGCTGTCGGTCTGAGAACTGCACCGAATTCTTCGTGGAATTGCCCTGCGAAAATCACTTGGTTGTACCTCAGACTCGCCATGCTCTCCACTGCCCAAAGAATGGTCGTTAAATGAGCGCCCTCCTTACTTCTTATAAAAGCAAAAGCCCTCCTGCTATGAGCGATCACCACTCCTCGATCATTCCTTACAACCCAAGCCACCCCCAAATCTCCATTACCCTTATTCCAATCGCAAGCCACATTACACATTAGCCAATCTTTGGGAGGGGGTCTCCACCTAATCTTCTGTCTTGGTGGAGGCTCTTCTTGAGTCATCTCTTCCTCTATTACCTGCGCAAGGAACCGGGGAATGGGTTTATCCTAATATAGTTAAAAATTTGGGATATGTATAATACAAATGTCAGAAAATAGGTACAAAAGGTAATATACAACAAATATACCAATTGATAAGGACGAACATCCACATTGGCAAAATACTCATAAGTTATGTATGATATATATATATATATATATAATTTTCAATGTTGGCATAATTGGAGAAACTGATCTTAAATTGTACTACCATGGTGATATACAAATTACATTTGTCAGAATACTAATATTTTAGACAAATTGTCAAAAATACCTCATTTTTATTGTCATTTTTCATATTTACGTTAATCGTTTTTTACCCTCGTTTTAAAAGAGAAAAATAGATTTATAACTATACGGTTAATTAAGAGAAAAATAGAAAAATAGTTTTTTACCCTCATTTTAAGACTTAGGATTTAGAGTTAAGGGGTGTGGTGGGGTTTTGGAATGTGGAATTTAGAATTTTAATTAGTTTAAATTTTTTTTGCCTCTTAAAAAAGAAGGTATTTGTGAAATGTATATTTAGTGAATGTTAAGATGAATAATGATACCAATAATGTGGTAAACATAAAAAAATTCAATATTTTATTGTAATCTATTTTCATTTTCTACAAATATATGTAAATAAATAAATAAATATATATTTTTTAAACGATGTTTCAGGATTTTTTTTGAAACAATATTTCTTGAATTTCTGAAAGTATATGATATATTCATGAATTTGAGTTTAGGAAGATTTTTTAATAATTATAACATTTTTTATATTTAGACAGATAGTGATTCATATGTATATATCTTCATAAAAGTTAGAAAAACGTTCACAGAAGTGTAGTTAAAAATACGTTTTAAATGTGTATTAAAGAAGATTTCACGAATCTATATATTTATGATTCTTTTCCTCAATTTGAATTATATGTATATTTACTCAGATATTCTTAAATATATATAACATCTTTTAAAAGTTTTTGAAAGACCTTCATGAATTTCTTAAATGTATTCATATTATACATATTTAAAAGTATCTTTTTTTTGTAAGGATTTTATATATTGACTAATATTTTCTTAAATATGCATATAAATCAAATTCAGAAATATGTCATACACATTTATGAAAAAATCTTAAATATACATACAAGTTATATTCAAGAAGTTTGAAGGTATTTTTGAATCAGAAAAAAATTACAATTTTAGGAAGAGATTATATACATTCATTAAGATCTTCATAAGCTCTTTTAGATTTGTTTCTAAAAAAAATTAAAAAGAAAATTGAAAATATATTTTAAATTTTATAATTTTTGAACTTTTAATGTTTTTATCAAATAAATAATTTTAAAAATATATATGAAGATATAATTGACATTTATCCATTTATTGAAATCTATTTTTGTCATTGGCTTTTGAAAAATATTTAAGAGGCAAAAACTTAAAAGAGACTATTAATGAGATTTGCCCATTATATTATACATGTATGAATTTATATTATTTGAATATATCTATTTATATCATCTTCAACATTAACAATTGTAAAATATTTAGAAATGCTAATATTAATTAGCTGCAATATGATTCGCAAATACATTTAGATGATATAATTTTGACTAATTTTCTTTAAATATAATTAAGCATAAAATTATAAATTATGATTATATAAATCCTATATATAACATATCATTATAGATGATTTTAATAAAAAAATATTAATATACAATTTTAATGTTAACGACCATAAGATCGGTTTGTGCTAGCGGTTTATTTATTCAGTCATTCGAATCTGAAAAATTACTGTAGGTTGATTAAGTGTCCTCTTGATGTATTTCTGTTGATTATATTAATTTATTAGTGTTCTTGCTTGAAAATCATTTTGTTCTGATATGTTGTCAAATTTCCATAACTCAGTTATCTGAAAAAGGGGGAGACATAAAAGATATATTTTGATGATTTAGTTCTGTTTTTAACTTTGCTTCAGTGTACCTACTAAAAAACTTGAATTTTGTTTTGTTTTTTATATAAGTTGTTTGTCTTCTTCTTTTAGTTTAATCTTAAGGATTTATCTTTTATTACTTTATTTTAAACTTTTATTTATCTCAAGTTAAAGGATGCGGAGAATATTTGATTAGATATCAATATCATCAGTTTCATGCGCTCAGAATAATTAAGACTAACATGAACCAATAGTGAATAAAACAGAAAACAATTCGGGTAAAACAAATTCAAGGGCAGGCGCTTATGCCGTCGAGGATCTCGAAGTTGAAGCTAGTGGCCCAAACATATCTGAAGACGTAGTCTGATTTGTACCCGAGAGACTGTCCGTTGATTAGGAGACAGTCGTTACCAGATTTTGACAACACCGATTTATCAATGGGTATGACCGATTCGAAACCGTTGCACGATAACTTTACGTTCTTGAAATCGCATGGACATGGGTTCGTTACTCTCACTTCCCACTCTGTTACGTCTTTATAAAAGTTGCCGGTCTGTGATTGTTTCAGAGTTAGATCCTTACGGTCACACCCATATCCTTTCAAAATTTCAAAGGAAATATATTAATGAGAAATAATGTAAGATAGACCTGAATTTTTGTCACAAAATAACTTTTAAAGAAGAAAATCACAAAAATAATCTTTATTAAAGAGTGTAAATATACATTTATACCCATTGAGTTAACTAATCTAAATTTAGGGTTTAGAGTTATGGGGGTGAGGTTTAAAATTGAAAAAAAAAATATTTTTTTAAGAATAAAAAAGATTAGTTTTGTCATTTTTGTTGTTGAGAGTTATTTTTGCGACAAAAACTTGAAAAAAGTTACCTAAGATATTTGCCCTATATTAATTATCATTTTCTTTTATTTAGAGCAAAAATCATATGAGAAAAATGCTAATGTTTTTTAAAGTCCTAATTTGATTTGATATATGAACATAACATGTAAACTAGTGTTTTGTTAGAATGCCGTTATTATATCATGACATGGGTTCAAAACTTACTAATGATTTTCTCAAAAAAAAAAAAAACTTACTAGTGGACATTCTCTAAAAAAAAGTGGACGTTCTCTAAAAAAAGTGGACATTATTTTGTTTTAAGAAGTTTAATCTGGTATATAAGATATAACTTATAGCGATTAAGGAATCAATAAATGATTTCTTCAACAAATTGCATCTACGAATCTTATGATATATTTGTTCTATATATATGCATGAAAAAAATATGAATACCTTGAGAAACGAAGGTCACGAGGATGAGGAGGCAAAGGAGTTTGCAAGCCATTGTTGGGTTCTTTAGAGTTTTTATCAGAGAAGTTCGGATATTATATCAAGTATGAACTGAGCCCGTGACTGCTCAGATGTGATATTGGGTATATATAAGGAGGCATAGGGTTTATATACAGCAAGAAACCAATTTTAAAAGTAAGAGAATCCATAATAGTGAAATACTTATTAGTTATCCAATATAAATTAATTTAATGTCCATTAATTTGAGAAACTGTTATTATTGGTGATCTACCATTACATTTCTCACAATACTATTTTACTGTTGTTTATATATAAAAATTATGTTAAATTTCATACTAATTAGAGGATTTCTCACAATATTGTTTTAAACATATCAAATTATTTTACATGTATTAATTAATATTTTTTAATAGCATCTGCAATAGTAAGAATTTTAAAAATTTAATATTAGTAATATTAAAAGAAATCTGAATACTAAATACATTCTAAATAATATAATTATAAAGCATAAAATTAATGTAAAGATATGGTGTATATATATCTATATATATAACAGTCTACTAAAAATGATCTTAAAACGTATCAAATATAATTTTTATCCTTTCAAGGCTCAGATTTTTATCTAGTTTCAAGAAATTTTTAGTAATTTAACATTTTATTATTATAATAAATTTTATTATATTCGATGTACTGGGTTGATGTCTATTTAACCAATGATTTATTTGTTAGTAAAATATCCACTTAGAAAATAATCATTTTTGTATTTTCAATTGAACAAAAAATGAAAAGCTATGATCTATCATAAAACTATTTTTTTACCAAAGTCACATAAAATAGTTGATTTATTAACCATGGATTTCTTTATTATGTCCATAAATTTACTTAAAATTGACGCACTTCAATCCCTGATTTGCATAACATTGACATATTTAATTAATTTAATATAAAAATTATCGCAAATTTATTTATTTTAAACATACTTTTGTTGTGAAGATATGATGTTTATATATAACAATCTATTAAAAATAATCTTAAAACGTAGAAAATCTAATTTGTATCCTTTCAAAGTTCAGATTTTTTTTCTAGTATTAAGATTTTTTTTTCTAGTATTAAGATTTTTTTTCTAGTATTAAGATTTTTTTTTAGTATTTTATCATTTTATTACTATAATAACTCTTATTATATTTTATTATTTTAAGTACTAGTTCATGTCTATTTAAACCAAGATATGTTTATTAGTAAAAAAATCATTTTGGAAATTGTCATTATTGTATTTTCAATTCAATCAAAAAATGAAAAGTTATGATTTGTCATAAAAGATATCTTTTATCAAAGTCACATAAAACAGTTGACTTATTAACCCTGGATTTATTTATTTTGCCCATAAATTTATTTAAATAATTTTCCTTTTTTTTTGCGACAGATAAAATTAAAATTGACACACTTCAATCCTTAATTTGCATAATATTGACAGATTTAATTAGTTTAATATAAAAATGTTACCGCAAATGTATTATATTTACACATATTTCTGTTCTTAAAATTTTGTTTCGGCTTTGGACATAAATTTACTCAAATTTGATATACTTGCTAAATTTTCTACAAAAAATGCTCTTTTTGCAATATATTTACTTGTCAAATTTAGTTATCATTCGATAAATTTCTTTCATTTGACTTACGGATCTGTTTCTTTTCAAAAAGAGGGAACTTTTAGGTAAACCAAAAGCTTGTGCAGAAAAGAAAAAGTTAAACCAAAAGCTAACCATATTGTTTCTTGCTGTTGAGAAATCTTGAGATTAGCAAGTTCCGTAGCTCAAAAAACTTGCAAGATTTAGATTATACCATGCTGACGTCAAAATAGGTTTTACTACAACAAGAAATTCTTTAACATCCAGAAAATCGTAAAAGACTGAAACTTGAAATAAAGCTAAATTAAACAAAAATCAATAAAAGATTGAAGTTTGGTTTAGCCAGTGATGTTCTGAGACTTGTTGAGGATAACTCCTTCATACTTGACTTGGAACCATTTCATTGCATCATCCTTGGTCACTCTGTGCTGGATACCAACACGAGCCTTGCACCTACGGCGACGAGCCACACGGTATCCTGGACGTTCAAGAACAACATAGAAGTCCATTCCGTAGATACCAGTAGATGGATCGTACCTAAACAGACAAAGAAAACAATAAAGTCATCATTATCTTTAACCAATTCCACAACACTAACACTCCACATGACTACATTGCACGCAACATAAATACAGGTTGGTCATTACTCATTACACGTGGCAGATTAATCTTTATACATGAGCCGAAACTATATGCAAACTCAATAATGTATCTGAATAAATGCATCAATGTAAATCAAATCAACACGGAAAAGACATACTTAATTCCAAGATCAATGTGCTCTTGGATACCGAATCCAAAGCAGCCAGTGTCACTAAAGTTCTTCCTAAGAAGCTCATACTCCTTAACTTTCAAACCACTCTCAAGAAGCTGCATTGCCTTGTCACCCCTCACAGTGACATAGCACGCAATCTTTTCGTTACGCCTGATACCAAAAGACCTCACAGTGTATCTCGCTGTCACACAAAATCAATAAACATAATTAACAAATAATAAAAATGAAAACTAAACCCTAATAAACGAACAGATTCACATACCCTTGGAGAAAACAGGGGTTTGTCCACTAAGCTGTTCCAAAACCTAATAAAGAGCAAACACAACGATTCAGAAACACTCTGTCCTAAAATAAACATGGCTTTGAATAATCTTAAAAGTAACGTTTTTATAAAATGAAAAACAAAAGGAACCTTGGAGGCACGAGTGAGACGATCACCACTCTCACCAACGGAGATGTTGAGAACAAGTTTCTGGACCTTAATGTCCCTCATGGGGTTCGACAGCTTCTTCTCCGACGCCTACAATCATCGATTTAGAGAGAAAAAAAATGTTAGATTAATGAATCCATTGAATAAAACAAATCATCATTGAAATCGATCAACGGGTTGAATTCATAAAATGGGGGGAAAATACCATTGTAAGGAGATCAAGAAGTCGAGCTAGAAGAGAAGTAAAGAGAGTTGCGGAAACGAAAGCTGCGTCGAGTAGGAAGTGAAATGACTTATATGGGATGAAACTAGGGTTTCTCTCAATAAAATGGGCCAAATTTACAAAGCCCATACACATTCCACAATCTTACGCGTACATGGCCTTCTTCGCTATCCCCTAAACATTATTTGTATTTTGACATCTCGTCATCACATTCAATTTTACAAAAAAAATAATGACATGTCATACTACAAAAATAACATTGTTTAAGGTAAAATATGACATAAACAACTATATTCAATATTTATTTTTAATTTTGATAAACTTTTTAAAATATGGTAATAAATTATATGTCATTATTAAAAAAAGTTTTTGAAAAGGCAAATCTCTCAAATAATCCCTTTTTAAGTTTTTGTCACAAAAATAACCCCCACGAATAAAAATGACCAAAATAACATTTTTCTATTTTCAACAAAATAATTTTTATTTTAATTTTTTTTAAAATTTTAAACCCCACCCCCAAAACCTCACCCATAACTCTAAACCCTAATTCTAGATTAGTTAACCCAAGAGGTATAAATGTATATTGGTCATTTTGTTAACCCTTTAATAAAAATTATTTTGGTCATTTTTTTCTTAAATATTATTTTTGTGACAAAATTTTTTTTAGGATTATCTTAGGATATTCCTCTTTTTAAAATATGATAATAACTGATATATTATCATTAAAATAAATAAATACTTAAATATAATATTAAATAACACGATACTATTTATAAATTTCAAAATATTATTTTTATCTATTTTATAATTATATAATGTTTATTACTAAACAAATTTTTCAAAATTTTATACAATCTTTTTATAAATGTTTGTAAATTCTCTAGACATTATTTGTGAATTGATTTTGACATGTGTCATCATCACATTCAATTTTACTAAAAAATGATGACATGTTATATTAAAAAGATGAGATGAATTAAGGTAAAATGTAACATATGATTAATGATGGTGGAAACTTGTAACATTGTAAGCGATTTCACAAGCTACAAAGTTACTGGATTCATACACCAGTTGGTGACTGCTTTTTGCGAGTGAGTGAATGGTTCTTAAAATGTCATGACATGATTGATACAAGCCCGAATAAGGAAGAGGGTTTCCATATGCCTCTCTTGCCCTATCCGGCGAAAATTTAACCATCACTTTCTTCTGCTTCAGATCGACCATGGCCTCTGCCGCCCATGATACTGCCCCGTCTGCATACTCGAGGTAATGCTACTAAAATATCTTTTACTATGACAAAGGGTTTTCTCACCCGAATCTCGTAAAATCCATGATGCTCCCTCAGTTAACAAAACATGACACCAAGATGATCATATGGAGGACTAGTTGAGAGAGTCTCCCACTGCATAATCTAATGCTTTTGCTACAATGTCAGTTGCTAGAGGTCCAACTTTCTCAAAGCAGAACTTGTTCCATGATTTCCATATTTGCCAAAGCAACTAGGGAAAATTCAGACGAACTGAGGTCCTAGTTGAGTACGAGAGATGAGATAATGCAAATTAAGGAAGACTAAGTTAAAAGACCACTCTATAGGAGGAAAGGAAAATGAGACGTCTCTAGGACCTTCTTCGCTATCGAACAATGAAACAACATATGACATACTGTCTCTGGCCCTTGGTTACACAAACATCATGTGGTATTATTTGTCAAGAAAACAAAAATATTCAAAATTGAGTTTGAACTATACAGAAGTAATAAATAAAAGAAGGGCAAAGTGAGAAATAGGAAGAATAAAAGACAAGTGGAGGGGAAAAAGTGGGGAAAAGTAAAAAAAAAAACCAGGTCGATACCACCTTTGTAACACCCTAATTTGGTCTACAAAAAATTGAACCAATTAGTCGTGCAACTAAAAAAACATGCAAAGCCAATCACCAGTAACTTAAACCAAACTAAAAATGTTATAATATGTGCGCAAATGCTTAACCCGAGGTTTCTGAAATAAATCCATATACCTTAGACCAGTCGCCTAAGTAAACATATCTTATTAAGTATAACCCGAGGCTTAACAACATGATAAGGTAATAACCAATAGTTGGTTCATCCAGATAAGGACTAATATCATTTGGAACCCTAATTTGAAACATTCTCTATACAATATATACTTAAACCTTCAAAAGCATCTTACACAAATGATACAGTTTAACCTCGTGATTATCGATCAAGAAGATTTATACATAAAATATATTAAAAAACCATTGCAAGGACAACAATACTACCACTAGCTAATGATGTTACTTCCCATCCTATAGCAAAAGTCTCCCTCATTGTGGTCAATGCATACACAAATTAGTCATGAGTAACTAGTTTACTCAGTGAGTCTAGTCATGCACCCTCTACACATATCATCAATATCCCAAACAACCATCACCATATGGATGCAGAGGAAACATATTTGATAAACAATATAAGTATAAGGCCTTTCATTTCGTCATTGTGAAATTTTTTCTAAACACACCTCCACAACACTTGTCATTCACTCTTACTTGTATGTATAATATCATCTAAACTGCAAAATCTTTGGTATTTCTATGCATATAAAGTTTTCTATACTTTTTGTAAGGAATCTGCCCCCTCCTTGGACTCCATAACACCTTTAATTTACAAGACGAGACTCCAGCTTTACTTTCTCCAATCTATAACACCCAAACGAAGAAGAAACTTCATCGATCAACGCTAAGGAGCACCATCAGAGTAGTGAAGAAATTTACTCACTCTCAATGAGTACAAAATGTAAACTACACGATCGAAAGATACACTTAAAACCTTCAAGATTGGCCTCCTTCACATGAAAGATTTTGAAGAGACATGCAAAAGGAAAACCATAAAGAAAAGATAAACGAAAAAAAAATCTAAAAAAAAAAAAAAATCTGTTAGAAACAGAAAAGAAAACTGATCAGAAAATAAATCTGATAAAAGCTAACCAGGATATAAAACAACAAAAGACACAAAATCAGATTGGACAATAAAGACAGAAAAGTGATATAAGATCGGAATGTCAACCCAAGGCGAAGAAACAGTGTGCCGCTGGACTTGGTTAAGCTAAAGACATTTTTAGTGAGAGATAAGAGCGATTGGAGTGAGAAAAAGTTTGGTCAGTTATAAATACATGTTAAAATAACCTTCACCAACCCATATTATAATTTTGTATTGATTCAATGTTGATAGAATACATTAATTTTATAGAACTGAATAACTAATAGTCGGATTTCAGTTTGATTTTTGGTTGTTGTTTTCCATTTAACACTGAACTAGAGTTTGATCCGCGCTTTGCAAGCACATGATATTTTATTATTAAACTACTAATAACTTAATAAATATTTTATTAATTTGTAAAAAAATGTATTTAAAATATTTTTTTTTAGTTATAACATTGTTTTTAAATTCGATCCATGTCCGTGGTCAACCGGTTAATCCGGTGATCCGAAAATTTACTTTATGTTTTAAAAATATCCATATTTAAAACCTATAAAAATTATTGTTTGTCTTTTAATATAGCGGCTTTCACATCCTTAAACGTAGATGATAGCCATCCTTAAACGTAGATGATAGTCATAATTATTTTTGTTATATAAAGTAAACGTTTATATATATGTAATGAATATTATTGAATTATTATGTTATTTAAATAAATGATATAACCATTATTTAAGAAATATAAATAAAATATTCTATTAATTTAATTAACTTTTTATTGATTGAAATGTTTTTATAGTATTTTAAACCCGTAAAAATAAATTCTGTTTATTTTCATTATCTTATAAATTATTTAAATTTTAGGTTATTTAGCTATCTAAATAATTTAAAAGAAAATTGTTAGAAATTATTAAAAAGGTGAGATCTAATACTTTATATTGTTTGGACGCAAGATTAGTATAGTATTGTTTCGAAACATGGATAATAGTACAAAGAAAGAAGTATATTGTTTGGATATATGAATAGTAGTATAAAGAAAGAAATATTGTTGATTTAATGTAGGCTTAACTATAAAGTAGGAAGATGTATTTAATTTAAAAACCTACAAAATAAATGTTAGGTCCAACACAATGTTTTTGTTTTAATAAGATAGATAAACCAGATTTATTCATTTGAATTTCATGTTTTGGTTTATAATTCGAATTTTTTTTTTGAAAAATGGTTTGTTATGAAAGTGTAGAAAGATACAAGATATGGATTCAGCCATAAACTTGAAGTTGAGTAGTGAAATAAATTGCAAGGCAAAGCACAAAACAAGATATTTTTAGAAACAAAACATAAAAGAGGTAACAAGTGAATATGAAGAACTCCATAATATTTTAAGTACTAATGGGATCTTTGACCAAGAGTAGCACCACCTCCACCACGCCTTGTCTTTCTAGCTATGTCGAAACTCGATAAGAGTATCTCCAATGGTGAGTTCTACCTTTGGAAATCTCAATATATATATATGTGTATGTATGTATATATTATGTATCTTCGGTTGAGTTTTCTATAGTTTTAACAATTCCATAATTAAATGCTAATATTAATATATATGTATACATATATGTATTTTGAAATCCCCAAAGATAGAATCTCCATTAGAGCTGCTCTAATAACTATTTCTTTATTTTATATGGAACACTTATGGATTGAAGACATTATTGCTGAAGAATGCAGAGTAGAACGGAGAAATTGGGATATATCGCAGTGGTTAATAGGAAAATAAATAAATATAAAGAGAGGAAGAAAACTTCACGAGAGGTTACCTTTTTGATCTGCAGAAATAGTTATGAAACGAGATGCGAGAATTCCTATTTATAAGAAAATGGCACAGTTTTTTTTTTAAAAGCACCATCATTAGGTTTAAAAATTTCTAGTGGAGTCTCCGCTACGTTTTGTATTATATAGAGGTAAAAACTCCACCACCAGAAAACCGCACAAGTCAGTTCACTATTAGTTAGAGATGGACACAAACCAAGTACTTGTCATTTTTGGCGCATTTTGTATTTAGCTTGACTTGTTTGAGTAATGAAATTTTAGACTTGTACTTGGTTTACTAAAAACGAGTACTTTCACTTTCAAGTACTTGCTAAAATTTAATATACTTGCAAATACTTGCAAATACTTACCATGTTTTACTATTTGCTATTTCTAAATTAGTTTATAAAATTTTATATAATTATCGATAAGTTATTTAATATTTTATCTACTTAAATCGTGCATATGAGTTTAAGAAATTTAGTGAATTATAATTCCAAGCTAAACAATTTTTTAATAAAAAATATTTCTTTATTTTTCATATGTTTTAAGTCTAATATATGATATATATAAAATAGAAAAACTCTAAAATATTTCTATAATATATCATTTTAATTTGTTTATCGTATAAACAAGTAATTTGATTCTAATTTAGAGATATTTTTGTCCACAAGTAAAAACTAGTAGTAAATCAGGTAATAAGTCACGAGTAACAAGCTAACAACACCAAGTAGTTGTTTTTGTTTTAGTACTTGATATTTGTCTTGTACTTGCAAGTAATTGAAATAAACGACTTGATACTCGACTTGCACAAAACGAGTACTCGACTTTAAGAGTCAAGTACAAATCAAGTAGCGAGTACAAGCCGAGTAGCAAGTAATCTTGTCCACCCCTACTATCAGTACAAAATCAAAACCATGGTTAAACTGAAATCAAATCTCGAGTCAAATCGAAGTAAAATCTTGGGTCGAACCGAATTAAAGATGTGAGGGGTCGAGTTCATCTATTTTATGAACCCAGTCTTTTAATTCATCAAGAATTGACTATATCTCTCACAATTAACTAGAGACTTATTGTTTGACATGGACTATATCTCTCAACAATGCCCACTGAGTAAGCGAACTTGATCCAACAATAAATAAGAAAGGCGCTTAAAAAAGATAAATGGCAAAGAAAAGCAAAAATACCTAGTCGATTTCCTCTTATAAATAGAGAGAAAGTCACTAAAGGAGGATTCATTCACAAACACACAACGACAAAAACCTAGAGTTTATAACTTTAATGTTTTAAACATTGTTCTTGACAATTTCATCATCTTTTACCTGGCTGGTGTCGTTAAGACGTACGATGGGCGTTACCGTGGACTGCAAGGTAAGAGTGGACGAACTCACTTCATCAGCTACTGTGATTACAGAAGATTGCGTTACGGAAGACATAAGCCTTCATATCGTTTCAGACTTTGGTTTATTATTATTATTATTATTATTTTTTAGTTCGTTTGATTCATTATTATCTTTCTAAATAAGATTGAAATTGGATTAGTTGAAAATGAAAAACGTGTTTTGAATAATTGTGTCAAACGTTTTTGGATTCAAGTTGAGGATTTATAGTCAACAAAAAAAATAGCAGAAACAACATATGCCAATAATTATAGGCCAAAAAGACAGAAAGAGTAGTATCTAAATAATAATATCAAGTGAAACAAACATCTCTTATTGTTTCTACAGAGATTAAAATCACCTCTCTTTTTTGTGATGTTTTTCAAAATTGAGTAAATAAGAAAATGAAATCCCTATATTTATAAGAAAATTCATCTTGATTTCTTTCAAAACACATTAAATTCAGATTCAACAATAATGATGATTCGGTTTCTGCCACTACATATGTGAATTTTCCTTAAAGAAAAACAACCATATAAGAAAAAAAGTAAATTGTCAAAAATACCAATTTGCTTATACCACTTTTCAAAAATATCTTAATCATTTTACCCTTGTTTTTTTACTTTCGTTGTTTAAGAGGAAAAAATATACTTATAACGCTTGGGTTAGTTAATCTAAGACTTAGAGTTTAGAGTTAAGGGGTGGTGTAGGGTTTAGGAATGCAAAAATTTAGGATTTTAATTAATTTTAAAAAAATTACCCCTTAAAAGTGATATTTTTGAAAATATCTATTTAATTAAAGTAAAAATAAAAACTGATATAAAGAAAATGATATTTTTAAAAATTCTCCTAAGAAAAAGTTGAACTGAATACAAATTATGATTATTGTTTTTGAGTATTATCTGCATTGTTATATCGACAATAATCGATCTATTCGGTCTACCCTCAAACTTTTTCGGGTTAAATGTATTCAATTCATTTATTCTTTATTTTGTTGACTTCTCTGGGTCGTGCACATACATGTGTATAGCCTGTCACCTTCTTACAATTTGTTTTTTTTTTTTAAAGTAAAAAGGGGTGGTTGGTCCATGAAAGACTTATTATAAAGAAAAGAAGTGGGGATTGGAGGAGAAGAAAGTTTCAGTGATGAACTCAGATAGGCCTGGGCATTCGGGTCCTCGGGTCGGGTTCGGATCGGGTCCGGATCGGGTCCTTTCGGGTTCGGGTCATTCGGGTCTATGAGTTTAGGACCCAATAGGATAATTTGAAATTTTCGGTTCGGGCTCGGTTCGGGTTTTGTCGGGTCCGGGTCGGTTCGGGTCTTAGATAGTTGGACCCAATAGGGTAATTTGAATTTGTCGGTTCGGGTTCGGTTCGGTTTCGGGTCGGGTTCGGATCGGGTCTTGTTCAAAAAATACCGAAAACACACAAAAAAATTCTGAAAATATTTATGTTTGTTGGTGTAGTGGTTTGTGAGTTGTTTTTCTTTCTAGAAATAACATGTTCAATGCATAACAATACATTTATCTGATTTTTTTATTTAAACTAATTTTTTATTCAAACCGATTAATTACTTTAGGTGGCCGATTAGTAAGCACCCAAATTTTTGAATAAAACCTAATTATACTAAAAATTTCGGGTACCCATCGGGTTTCGGGTTCGGGTCGGGTCGGGTCCAAGACCCGCGGGTCCTCCACATCACGACCCAATAGGGTAAACTTGTCGGTTCGGTTCCTACCCGAACCCGGATTTTTCGGGTCGGTTTCGGGTCGGGTCTTCGGGTCCGGGTAAAATGCCCAGGCCTAAACTCAGATCCTAAAATGAAACATGATGTGTTCTTAAGTTTCAGGAGCACAGACACTCGTGACAACTTCATTAGCCATCTATGCGGCTGTCTACGTAGAAAACGGATCAAAACCTACTTGTTTGACGAACTACCATACGAAGAGAGATATGAAGAGTCGTTAAAGGCAATCGAAGTATCAAGAGTGTCAGTGATTGTGTTCTCCGAAAACTTTGGGGATTCGAAGTTTTGTTTAGATGAAGTTGTAGCTATCTTGAAATGCAAAAAGAGGTTCGGTCAGATTGTGATACCTGTCCTTTACCATGTTGATCCTGTGGACATTGAAAATCAGACAGGGAGGTTTGGAGAAGCCTTTGCTAAGCGACTCGATAACGCCGAGCAGCTTAATTAAAGAATGGAAAGATGCTTTTACAGAAGCCATTAATCTCCCTGGATGGGCTACTTCCCACTTGAGGTCTAAAACTCCAATTCATATATGCTTTCCATTAATATGCGTTTAGGGCTTTAATAGATATCCTTCTTTTGCCAGAGATGAGGCGATGTTGGTGAATGAAATAGCTCTTGACATCCAGAGCAAACTTCTAAGAGCGTCAAGAACAAAGGTTCTTTTTTAATATGAAGTTTTAAGGTTTTTTGTAGCTCACAATTGTTGGCCACAATGATTTGAATCCATGTGATGTATGACTCTTCAATATTACTTTATATCATTTAATTCTTTTCACAGATGTGAGAACCGTATTAAGCTCTTGTCTTGTTCTTATACAGGTCATAATTGAATGGTCTCTAGTCATCACCAACCTCATGTTGGAAATACCTTCCTGTGTCTTCGACCAGATCTCGTCTACTCAAAAACCTTTGTATGCGTTGGCTGCAGTGTCAATGTCATTTTTTTCTTGTCTACTTTGCTTCGTAGATCTGTTTCATAAAGGCCGAGTTGAGAGAGTTGTGTGGAGGTGGAGTTTGCCCATTCCTTGGTTTCACTATACAACTCAAAGATCAAACAGATTTGGCAGCTTTCCAGATATTGTTGGGCTGGTTTGCGCCTTGTGTCAAACCATTCTCACAGCCGTTAACTATTCATTCATCACACGTAATGATGATTCACCCATTAAGTTTTCTGTTTGGCCAATCATGTTTGCTCTTGGTTTACTTTGCACTTTGTTTGTCAAAAGATCTAGCTAGTTCTTTGTCTTGTTTTATGCATATTTTAAACTCTCTGAGTAGTTGAACTGAAACACTCAATGCGTTTGGTATCAAAAGATTATGTTATTATTTATGAGTAACAATTAAGATTTGCTTATGGTTCATCGTTGAGACTTATAGGTTGATTACTTGATGATTCTTCTAAATTAATATTAAATTTCTAAAGTATTTAATCCAAAATATTGAATGATTTAAAATAAGACCCAAACACTAAAACAGACTTGAAATATACAAAGCATAGATAACGACGGACATGCATTTTTTAATCATGAAGTATGCAATTTACTCTACTTGATTACCTTTTACTTCTGTTTTTTTAATAAGTCGACGACGAGTACAATTACCAAGATCACCACTTGAATGTATCGTCTTCTGCAAACTCTAAAAAACAGTTGCGAACGAGGAGAGCCATTTGAGACCCACCGATCAGAAAATATTTAAAGACACTTAAAAATTCTAAAGTCACAGTTAACCAATTTTTTTATAGGAAGAATCGGAAGAGATACTCTAACTTTAATAATTGAAATTTGAGACTAAATAGACAAATATTACTCAAATTCAAAACAATTGTTTTCAATAGTTTTTATAGTCATGCACTCCAGTCTACACATTTGTTGGGCCCAAATCCCGACTCGACCCATGGTATTTATCCAAAGAATGTGGGAGGTTGAAGTTGATAGTCGATCTATCTGGTTTTTACCTAGACGAAGAAGGATGTTGAGTAGGATATCGATAAAGCTGATCTCATTTAATTAAAACTAATCAGCGAATATACCAGATTGACCCGATATACACGGCAATAAGAATCAAAACAATCATGAGACTGTCGGGATCAAGTGAGCAAGCAGAGGAGAAGACACCGGAAGACAGTAAAAGTAAGAATGGATATAAAGGGAGAAAGAGCAATAGAGGAGCACAACCATTCACATTCACATACACACACACACTTTAACATCAAGCTCTCGACAACAGATCGAGCTTTCTTTATTCATTCTTAATACTCTAATTTTGTCATTCTCATTTACACTAGTGATCTTGTAACCCGATATTCATCAATACACTCCATTATTATCAACTCAAACTTGATTACATTGTCGTTTTTCTAAGAAGTTTGTGCCCTAGTTCTTTCTTCGCTAATCCATAACAAACAAATACTCTCAAATACTTAGTGTAGGTATTATGATCCACATTTTGCGCTGATTGTGGGGAAGATAAAACAAATCCCTACTAAGAACCCGAACCAAGGTTTGTAAAAACGACAATAGATGTCTCTCTTACGTATTCCGATACAAAAGAACCATGCCACGATGTTGTCGATCTTACTAGGTCTAAAACAAGAAACTGATACCCAACTGACTAGTTTGGAGCAAACCAAATCAACCATGACCAATATAGGGCGAGTCTGCCAACGGGCATCAACGACCCCTAACAGTTAAGCAACTTCCACTATCTCTGATCGCCCAGGCTCTCGAGTATGGAGCCGACACAAAGACAGACCGATAGGAGATGATCTCGGTACTTAACCCATCACACCAAGGCCGATATCACCCTTACCACCAGAGTGTACCCTCGAAGAAATGGCCTAGATTTGACGTATGCATACCCTCCTTATAGAAAAGTCTCAAAGTAGGAGCTTGATTAACAAACTGTTCTTGGACGCTTGTAACAAAACGAGAAGGATCTCGCAGCAAATCAAGCTGAAATACTCGAGGCCCTAGGGAACAGACCCGAAGCAATAGATCACAGCCCCACGCCTTGAATGTGGCTGGCAACCGAATGGTTCTTAATACTCCAAAATTTCCTAGTTCCCAATATGTCCGTATCTAGATCAGGAAACATCAGGAACAGTGCTTCGATCTGGAAAAATCAATTCCAGTATGAGCTTTAATAGGCTGGATAAAGTCCGAACTAGAGATAACTAGCATGAAAAATCCTGCCAGGTCTCTCCCTGATCAACCTAACTGAGGGACGACCTAACCCATGACCACAAGGGAACGTCCCAAGCTTTCGAGCTCCCAATAACCCAACAGATCCCGGCTGTGCATTTGGCTTAAATAGCTAGATTCGCGCAAAGAGAACCCCAAATACAAATAACGTCACACAAACCCGAGAGGGTAGAACTAATAAGAATCATTTACGTCGTAGCTTTCCAAAACTATATTTAGAAAAATAACGCCGAGCTACAAAAAATGACCACATCATGCACGTGGCAACGAGCTCTGATCCAGACATAGATCGTGTTATAGAAAAAAACGATGCACTCCTTTCACAAACCGAATACCGAGCGTACGACTACACAATATAGAGAAAATCTAATTCCCAAAATAGTCCGGGAACACTAACCCGAAAGCCCACGTTTTGGCCTTCCGCCTAGCCGTCTTCTGACCTCATTTAATCGGCGAATATAAAGAATCCGGTTGTTGCCGCTTCTTCGCCAAAAACTTAGCCAGTCTCACACTCGAGTTGTTTGCAGGACTCGAAGGGAATTCCATTGATGATTCACTTAGCTCGTGTCCGCCTTCCTGAAGAATTATCCAGTCTTCTTTGAAACAAGGTTCAAAAGCAAATTTCTGGAATATAAAACATGCATCAATCAAACTTTTAAATTTGTATATCACACGGTTTAGGGATATAAAAGCTCGATTCTCAGACCTCAACGAGGGAGTAGTCCGTGCAAACCTCAAGAACGTGGTTTGATTCTCATTTAGATTCAGGGAAAAGATGTAAGTAGGAGCGTTGACATCTTTGGATGATGTCTTTCATCAGGATCTGTTTGTGATATGTTTCATTAGCTAGAACTGCTAGATCGTCTTACCGTGATCTATTTTATGTTGGGTGTTATATTTTGATATAGCTTTCCAAACCACCTCTCGTTTAGATAATAGAATAGCTTTTTACTAGTTTTTTTTTGTTATATTTCCTCAAAAATAGAAGAATTCTATATTAAAAATTAAAGTTATTCCAATGTCTTTTTGTAAAATATCAATTTCTATTTTAGTTAAAGAAACAAAAGTAACTTGGAATAGTTTTGTCTTGAAATGCTATTTCAAATGCTATTGCAGAGACAGATATAGATATAAGTTGGAGATGATCTTAGATCTGCAAATTAGCTCATGCAAACCACGTTAGGTATCAAAGTTCCCCTAGATTCTATAATAACCAATTAGACATAATACCAGAAGAATATAGTAGAGTTACAAAGAAAAGCAAAAGATAATTTACAGATAGTATGATAATGACAACAAAACTAGGAAAACTCAATGAATTACCCTTCTTTTTTTCTGCTATAGTCAATTCTTTCAAGTCTCATCGTGGTCCAGAGAGCTCGATAGCTTCAATTATAAACGAATTCTCTTCATGACCATTACTGTAATTCCTAGAAACACTAGGACCTCTAGCTTCATACCCACTTTGTGTCTGCTCATAACCATATTGTTCCACTAAACCTTCTAGAACCTTTAAAACTTCAGACATCCTCGGTCTTAAACTCGGATTTGGCTGTGTACAAAGCAAAGCCAACTCCACAACTTCCTCCAACACCAAATCATCGAACTGTCCCTTCAAATCTCTGTCCACCATCTCTGCATATCTCTTCTCTGCTTTCAATGTCCTTACCTGATCCAAAACAACCAAAACACTTTGATTCAAATCTTAATGCAATGCAAAGAATGTAACAGAAAGATTCAATCTTTTTTACTTACCCAACTCAATATCATTCCTTTCCTAATCTGACCATTGACTGGATCAACCATCTTATGACCCGTTACAAGTTCAAGAATCAGTATCCCGAATCCGAAAACATCGGTCTTCTCTGAAGACTGTCCTGTGGAAAGGTACTCAGGAGCAATGTGACCAATGGTTCCTCTCACTGCTGTAGTGACATGTGAATCTCTCTGGTCTAAAAGCTTTGCTAAACCAAAGTCTCCAACGATGGCTTCAAAGCTTTCATCAAGTAGTATATTTGCAGCTTTGACGTCTCTGTGAATAATCTTCGGATTGCATTGCTCATGCAAGTAAACAAGTCCTCGAGCTGCACCTAGTGCAATGCATATCCTTCGGTTCCAATCTAGAGACGGCTTATCTCCATAACTATCTGAATAAAACCCATTACAATGTCATCTTTTTAGATAAATGGATAGAAAAACAAAACGAAAAGTGTTATAAGTGAAACCTCTCAGGCGATCAGCTACACTTCCATTAGGCATATAAGGATACACGAGCATTCTCTCTTCAGGGGTCATACAGAAACCAAAGAGACGTAGAAGATTACGATGAACAGCTAAACCAATCATCTCAACTTCTGTTTGGAACTGAACTTCTCCTGTATAGTTCGGATCTTTCAATCTTTTAACCGCTACAACGGTTCCATTAGGGAGGTAACCTTTGTAAACCATCCCGAATCCACCTTGTCCTAGAATGTTCTTTGGACTGAAGTTGCTTGTCGCGGATTGTATCTCCCGGAAACTGAACCTTTTCAGATGTCCTATTTCAAATTCATAGTCTTGCTGCACTATAACATCCATAAAAGGTAACAGGTTTTAGCAAAGTCTAAACATTAACAGATACAAAGATATAGACTAAGAGATATTTACCATATGATCTTGAGAGGCGTGATCGATGCCAAAGCACCCAAAAGAAGAAGAACATTAGAGAGATGATGAAGGCGACAATAATGCCAAATGCAAAAGAGAGCACTAAGCTGTGGTGTTTGCTATCATCCTTTTCAGACAACCCTGATGCTGCAGATCAATTACCACAAGTTAAAACTATTCATGTTTTATACTGAAAGAGCTTATTTTTCAAGACAACATACCATTCCTCACAGGTGTAGCATCTGAGCAAAGCTCTAGGGAAGCTGAACCACAAAGAAATGTATTTCCTACAATCCTACAACAAGTACACTTCATCAAGAAGCTTTTCACATAGTTTATAATTTGTGTTTTTGGGCATATCTTACCTATAGTCTTTTGCTAATATGCGCGGTGTTGGTCCACTAAGATTGTTGAAAGATAGGTCCCTATTCAAGTTTTTCACCAGAAACAATAGTCTTAAAGATTCATTATACAAAATAGTAAATCGATAAAGTGTAATGTTAGGTGGAGCAAAACATACAAGAAAGAAAGACCTGAGAGGCCAGCAACAAGCAGAGGGATCCGCCCTGATAAAAGATTTCTGCTGAGCCGCCTATAAGACTTAGAAAAGACTTGTAAGATATAAACAAACCACAAGATTAACTAAATCAAGAACCATTGTATCAAAACTCACAAGTAGTTTAGGTGAGTCAGGAACCCTAAAGAAGCTGGGATTTTTCCACTAAACCGGTTCCCAGAGAGATCAAGAGTCTTAAGCTCAGAAAGTTGGCCTAGCTCGGAAGGTATTGGACCAGTTAACTGGTTATTCTGCAGTAACCTTTTAAACATAAACAAGTTCTAATAAGCCATTGGATACAATAACGCATTCTTGATCTTCAAAAATTGAGCATAATGTTTTACTCACAATGTATGAAGATGAGTAAATTCTCCAATGTTTGTTGATATTGTCCCTGATAACCCCTTACTAGCCATCTCTCTGCATAAAAGAGATTCAATAAACATTTCAAGAAGAAGATAAAGAAGAAGACATTTGGTGTGGTGTGTGAGGGATGATACTTACAGAGAAACAACGAAACCTTCAGCAGAGCAACCAACCATGTTCCAAGTGCAAGGATCAACTGAGTTAATATCCCAACCAGACAAAACCTCTGTTTCATCTTTCATCTTGTTCTTCACTGACATTAACGCAGCCACTACAAGAAGAAAGAAACAAAAAGTTAAAAACCTTTTTCCACTATTGATTTTGTCCTGAAAAGAAAAAGAAAACATTACCTTCATAGTTAACACCCTTTGGAGATAAGAGACTGTCCATGGCGTAAACAGAATCATAAACCCAGAATCCTAAGAACATGAACTTTATCACAATCTCCATTTCAAGAGAGATAACAAGTTCCAAATTTTAGCAAAAAAAAAAAAAGAGAGATAACAAGTTTTCTTTTGTTCGATGTTTTTTTATCGTTTTGCAGCAATTATTTGTCTGCTGGGTTATTGCCCCATTGTCTAGGGCAAATCAAGAACGCCATTAAAACCAATGAAGCTAACATTTTTAAAATACATTTAATTCATTAAATTATTTGGTGGCCCGGTTGAGTTTCTGAGTGAGTTTGATTCGAGTGAGGAAGAAGACAAATTTAAAAAAGATTGAAGATTAGTAATGGAAGCGAGATATCCTCGAGATTGTCAAAGGAGTGTTCCCCCTCTTGTCTTTATGACTTTCTTTTCTTCTCTCTCTGACACAGTACGTTGAGTCGAGTGAGGGTTGATCCTCTGTGATAACCTACGAGAAGAATTGGTACAATTCTCGCTTTGAGCTTAATGTTAGGAAAATCGCATAGAAATTTTTTTAAAGTGACACTCATTTACTTTAAACTTTGAAGTTTTTTCACTAACACTTTAAATTTTGAAACTGATATTTGTATCATAAAAAACCTTCAAAGTTAAAATATGACTTTTTCAACAGATAAAACCGGTAATTTATTCAAAAAATAATTATTTAATTAATAAAATAAATAAAAAATTATAAAAAATCAAAAAATAATAATTTTAAAAATCAAAAAATAAATAAAAATTCAGAAAAGTAAATAAATATTCACAACAATTCAGAAATTAAATAAAAATATTTAAACTAAAAAAATAAATAAAAATACAGAATATTAAATAAAAATTTTAGAAAATTAAAAAATTCAAAAAATTATAAAATTCAAAATAATTTATTTAAAAAATTACAAGATTATGTTTTTTCAATAAAATTGTTTGAAACCATCATCGTTAATAATTATATGTTTGAAAATTTTATTGTCATCAGTTTTTTTTTCAAAAAGCAATCTGATTACAATAAAATTTTCAAACATATAATTATTGACAATGATGGTTTCAAACAACTTTATTGAAAAATGTAATCTTGTAATTTAAAAAAAAAATATTTTGAATTTTATAATTTTTTTTGAATTTTCTGAAAATTGTATTTAATATTCTGTATTATTATTTATTTTTAAGTTTTTTAATTTGTATTTAATTTCTGAATTATTGTGAATATTTATTTATGGAATGTATGCTTCAGTATTCTTCATGTCAGCATTTTGGCACAGATTGCAAAGACATTATCGCGATGGTTTCGGAACCGCAAGATTGGCTGAGCTTCGCAACCGAACTAAAGGCGATCTAGACACTTCTGATTTGCTTTCCAAATTTTAAGATCTGCCATATCCCGAGGAATCATAATGGAACTGTGGATGCACTGGCTAGGAATGCTCGCTCTTTTCATAGAAATATTTGTTATGTTGGTTGTTCTATTCCGGTATGGCTTCCCATACCACCTCAAGTTTGAGTAATAGAATAACCGTTTGAGGAAGAAAAAAAATCACTCTAAAAATGACAGGAATTATGAGGAAAAGAAATCAAGGAAATTATTTTCTAACGCTTGTTCATTCATAAATGTTCATAAAATAAGGCCAATATCGAGGACCTGGAGTCACCATAACAGATCTATGTGTTCCATCAAGAGCCTCGTTAGATCCACTAAAATAAGGCCAATATCGTTTATCTCCTTGTAAACTATTAGATATTTCTTCAAACTCAGAAGTTGTTCTTGACCGTAAATAGTCAACTGCCAATTTCACCATTGCTCCAAGAACATGATGAAACTTTCTACCTATAGTCTCCTGAGCATGATCAAATCTTAAACCAATGTCATGCTGAGTGTCATTTTGGCCACAGAGAACAAGAAAAATTGCAACACTCATCAACTTTAATATTATGTGATTTTTGTAACCCATACTTTTTTCTCAAGGACTTCACATAAACGGATAAACGCTTCTGAACTCATGAGAATAAGAGTACGACACGAGATTTCATTGCTGTAGATTTGCTCCCGTATTATTTTCCAACCCATTCCCCACATGTTGTTTATTGGATTCTTACAAAAAAATCTTTTGTAATATTCTAATATAGGATGTATGTACCTTTGCATAAATTCTTCTTCTTCCTATAACATAAGCTCTACTAGCTCATCTTCTTCTAGATTTTCAATTCCACGAAAACGTAAATCTATAATATGAATATCTTGCACATATTTTATAAAACTCATTATTAATATAATCCTTAAAAACTTCACGGTTTTATAAATAAAAATAAATAAAATCCATATAAATATCAAACATCAAAATAATAAATCTCAAAACACTTAAACAAGCATTTCAACATCACTTCCATCATCATGTATATGGACTACACGTGCTGCATCTTTTTTTATTCTTCTAACTCAGATGAGTACATCCCAAGTAAACCCATGAAATTATTTCTACCAGTTTCATTTCCCATTGAACTAGTTCCAGTCATTCCAACATTCTGAAAGAGGTCCTGACTTGTCATTATCATATCAACATGAGAGCATGGATTCTCGTATCTATCTATACCAACTAAACACTCCAAATATCTGATTTTAATTTCTCCACTCTCCAATTTTATAAATGCTTCACGGACATCTACTTCATTCTTCAACAGCTTATTTGCTGTCCACCAAAATACTCCAAGTTGTTCAATTGGTAAATTTTTCTAGAACAGCTGTTGCATCACCATATGATAGCATCTGAACTTTTCGTAAGGGTAGTTCATCCAAAATGTCTTGACGAGTATCTATTACACGTTGAAACTTGTGTTTCAAAGATACTTTTTCTTCTTGGAGAGCTACTGGTTAATGTGCTTCGAATTGCTGGTTGGGTTCCTTGATCATTAGGCACATCTGTAATTGATTCAGCACTTTGATCTTCTTGCATTTGGTCAAATACCAAGTCATCATTGCTAGCTAAAGAAGGTTGAATCTGCTGGAGATGTTGGCCAACCATATGCGGAGAATAACATTCATCTTGCTCAACATCATGTTCACCAAAAATTTGGTCTAGCAAATCTTTGAACGACAACGGTTTCTTTTGCAACACGCTAACAAAATTTCTTTTATTTTCATATTTCTACAGAGATAACAATAAAAATATATGATACTAGATTTTTAATAAGAACATATGAATAAAGACTTACTGCAATCCGACCAGCCCACCAAATTTGCATCATATCTATCTGTCCAATAGATTGATCAACCGAAACTCCAATACGTTTAATCAGTTGGCTATGAATACTCCATAATTTACTCAAATAACCAAGTTTGCTAGTTATTTCTGGATCCCAAAAAATCTTTTCTCCCACCAACTCAAAGTATTTGTTCTCAATTCTTTTTTTTAGCAGCAACATCGGGCATTCTACTACGATAGTCTCCTTCTTTTAACTCCGCAATGACAACTATTAGCTTCATAATTTGTCACATTATATAGCTTCATAATTTTTTACTTTTTAATCCAAATTTTAACGTTCGTTATTTTGCAATTTTATGAAATTATGAAATTTTTACAAAATTTTGATAGAGAAAATGATAGATATAAAATAATTGAAAATTATAAAGAAGTCTTGATCATGTTACTCCTTTTATATATGTTAATTAATTTTATAGAATTGTTTTGTATAATTTATTTTGTTAATATTTTGGTTCAATTATAACCTGTTTAAATTTATTGTTAACAATAAGTGTTAAGAATTTTTCCTTAGATAACATATATTTTGACCATTTTTCATAATTATTTTTGTTATTATATTTATTGTACATTGTATAAAATTTTTATATATATATTATGTAATGGCTTTTATTTAATTATTGTGTTACTTAAATAAATGATATAACCATTATTTAGGAAATATAAATAAAACAATATGTTAATTTAATTGATTTTTTGTTGACTGAAATTTAATTGTAATATTTAAACCTATAAAAATAATGTCTATTTATTTTTGTTGTTTAATACATTATCTGAATTATTTAATTTATCTAAATAATCTTAGAGAAATTGCTAGAAATTATTAAAAAGATGAGATCTAATATTTTATATTGTCTGAACACAAGATTAATTATAGTGTTGTTTGGAAACATGAATAGTATAAAGAAAATAGTATGTTGTTTGAAAACATAGATAATAATATAAAGAAGTAAATATTAGTGATTTAATGTAGGTTTAACTATAAAGTAGAACTAGATTTCGATTCTTGCTTTTCAAGAGCAGAATATTTTATGATTAATTTACTAATAACATAATAAATATTTTAATAATTTTTTTTTATAAATTGTGTATTTAATTTTTTTTATAAATTGTGTATTTAAATTTTTTTGCATTTAAATCAGTGCTTTTAAATTCGACTCGGATCCGTGATCAACATGTTTATCCGGTGATCCGATAATTTGGTTCTGTTTTTTTAAATATCTATATTTAAGCCTGTGAAAATCACTAAAACCCGAGACTAACTGATTAACCCGATGGATGATTAATATGCAACCCAATTAAATTTGAATTGTTATAGTTTCATAATTTGTGACATTTTAATCTAATTTTGAAGTTCATTATTTTACAATGAAATTATGACATTTCTATAACATTTTTTGTTCATATTACTATTTTTATGTAGATTAATTAAAATTATTATAATTGTTTTTTCATTTATCTTGATAATAATTTGCTTCATATCATAATCAGTTTACATTTCTTGTTTACAATTACTGTTAAACATTTTCCTTGAGATAATATATATTTTGAACAGGGCTATGATAAATTATTGTGTTACTTAAATAAATGATGTAACCATTATTTATGAAATGTAAATAAAATAATGTGTTAAATTAATTGATTTTTTATTGATTAAAATATTTTGTAGTATCTAAACTTGCAAAAATAAATGTTATTATTATTATTTTATATAAAATATTTGTTTTTTTCAATTACTTAATTTATCGAAATAATGTGAAAGAAATTGTTAAAGTTTTATTAAAAAGAAGATCTAATGCTTTATATTTTTTGGACATAAGATTAATTATAGTGTTATTTGAAAACATGAATAGTAGCATAGTGTTGTTTGAAAACATGAATAGTAGTATAAGAAAGTAGTATGTTGTTTGAAAACATAGATAGTAATATAAAGAAATGAATATTAGTGATTTGATGTAGGTTTAACTATAAATTAAAAATGTGTATTTAATTTTAAAGCTTACAAAATAATGGTTAGGTCCAACACAATGTTTCTGTTTTAACAAGACATATTTTATCTCACAACAAAAGAGATAAAAATTATATAAGTAAGAAAAGTAGAGTAAATACGTTTAATTAACATTACTCAAATCCATTACATCATCCTATAATTTTCATTTCTATTAATATTAACTATTCTCACCATATGTAATATTGATGAATAATTTCACGGACAACGATTCCAAGATGTAGCTCTCCTAATAACATTTGATCGATTCTGCATGTGTGACATCTTCAATGGACATGCTCTCTCTATAGCATACGATCACAATGAACGACTATGTTTGTAGCACTATGAAACCTTTGAAAAGCTTTGCATCCTATAATCTGTAAAAAATTGTATTATCTGGGAATCGAACTCAAGATCTGGGTGTGGAAACCTTTTAAACCAAAAGCACTATGCCATGGTGCTTTCACAAAAAGAGTTATTACATTTAGATTGTGAATTTGAGAAATGGTTTATTTGCATAACATGTAAACGAACCACATTTTAAGTTTTCATTCAACTTTATTTTTCCGATAAATGATTTTTTCATTTAGTAACAACAAGAAAGTTTTGTCTAAACTGCATTTAAACACACAATGCATTTTATATCGTCTATTTTGTATGGTTATAGTAATAATATATTTTATCAATATCTATCGTGATTAAATATTTTTCAAATTTAAATAAACATATTTAATAAATTTACAAAATAATTCAAAAAAATACTGAAATCTTAATTATATAAAAGTAACTAATTAAATTATGTCTATTATATTTATATCGCATTTGTCATTGTTATCATTAAAATTTTCATACAAACTAAATTTGTTTTGTATTATTTTTTTATCTTTATAAATCACCTTAATACCATTATGCTTCATCTAATTATTTATTGATACCATTTACCTTTCCAAACTGATGCCTAGAAGTATTTATATCGCTTTAGATATTAGATTGTGTGCAATGGTGTATTGAAATAATAATTTCAACAATGGACTAGGTGCAATGGTTCGTTTAATTATGACTTAAAATGAGTTGGCACTCAACAAGTTGAAAAAATTAAACCCGTTGAATTTGAGTGAGGAGGAGAGAGACTATCAACGTGGCGTGATCTCATCGGCCGAATAAAAAGTGGCATTGATGATTTCTTTGGATGTGTTAATTTTTTTTCTTCTACATTATTTGATTCAATTATTGTATATTAATTATTTATTTTTTAAAAAACTGATACTCTATAAATAGAGACTTGTTTCATTGATTTGAACACAGAAAAAATCATATTTAGCCTCTCATAAACTCTCGTTTCTATACCTTCCTATCTTTATTGAAAAATAGAACCCAACAAAAACTCTTCTAATAATACCCAAAACTCTTCAAATTACCCTTTCAAATATCCAAATTCTAACAAATATCCATTTCAAAATCAATCTTTCAATCAATCCCAAAACATACCAAATTATGTTTTTCCACCAAGTTTCTTCATGTCGTCAGCTATTCCAAACTATCATCCATATTACGGTTCGACGATATCATATTCATCTCAATGATCTGCTTATTCTTCTACTCCGACGGGTAATGAAATTACTCTGAATGTTGGAACAACTGAATTTCCCAATTCTACACAAATGACTCTTGGTGGTATAAGTGCTGTTAATGAAGCCAATCCCGGTGCTGCAACCCCTGCTACCCAAAAAAACATCGAATGGACCACAGAGAAAAATTTGGTTCTACTGAGTGGGTGGATCAAATACAGAACGAAAAACATTGTTGGTAAGAACCAGAAGAGCGAATCATTTTGGGGTAAAATTTCTAAGTATTGTAATGAGAATTGCTCATTTGATCATGCACATGGTGGAGTTTTGTGCAGGAGTCACTACAACTACATGAACCAAGAGTTGAGAAAATGGATAGACGCTTACGATAAAGCTAAGGGTATGCAACATAGTGGGTGGTCAGAGCAAGATATATTGGCGAAAGCGCAAGATATCTATTCAGGTGGTGGTACCAGAAACTTCAATTTAATGAAAGAATGGATCGCTGTCTGTGATCAACCATGTTATAGTTTTCAGGTAGAAGGGGATAGTGGCTCTAGAAGTAGTGGATCTAAGAGAACCCACAAGGGTGATTCTAGTGACTCTAATTCTATAGGATTCACTACTCGTCCAATGGGGAGGAATGCAACAAAAAAGAAAGGTAAGGGTGCAGATTTAGAAGTGGTCGATGAATATTTTGATGAATTCAAACAAATCAAGGCAAATCAAAGGTGAAAAGAGGCAATTCAAAGGCAAAAGGAGGCAAACCAAAAGCAAGAAAAGGCAAATCAATTGATGAAACAAAAAACACAGGATAAGAAGATGAAGATGTGGCTGAATCTAAGTGAAAAGAAACTCTCAGTGACCAGAGCAAAGAGATGTTCCAACAGTTGAACCACAAATTGTTTGGAAATTAGTTGTAGTTACAAGTGGTTGTCTGCATCATACCACTATATGCTTGTTTGTATCATGTCATTCCATGATTTCATAATGCTTGTTTGTTATTTTTTCCTTTAATAATGTTGTTTTCAGTTGATGCTTTAATATTATATTGTCATGTTATGCTTTAATAATATAAAATCTTATCCTCCGACCATTCAACATAATTTGATAATGTTGTCAAGTGTCTGTGACTTAATCTTCATTGTGATATGTAACTTTTCATTCATTGTTATCCGCGATTTTATGCTTTTAATGATAAAATCTTATCTTTCAACCACTCAACATGATTTAATAATGTTGTCAAGTGCCTATGACCTTTTCATCAATGATATTTGTCAATTTCTGCTTTAAATGGCAATATCTTATTTTGCAATCACTCAACATGATTTAATAATGCTGTCAAGTGCCTGAGACCTTTCCATCAATGATATCCGTCAATCGGTTTTAAATGGTAGAATCTTATCTTCCAACCACTTAACGCGATTTAATAATACTTTCAAGTGTCCGTGACTTTTCCATCAATGTTATTCGTTAATTTCGGCTTTAAATGATAGAATCTTATCTTCCAACCACTTAACGTGATTTAATAATGTTGTTAAGTTCCTGTGAGTTTTTCTTCAATGTAAGAATCTTATCCTCCAACCACTCTATCTGCCGGTTCTATTCTCTTATAACAAGCGACTCATTCTTTCATTGATGTACCAATATCACAATGGATCCATTAGAAATTTCTTTTGATATGGATCCATCATAACTTATTTTTGATATTGAAGCGTACAAAAAATAGTCTAAAATTGAAGAAAGGTATATCCTCAACCAGTTTAGGGAGCGCCAAAAGAAAATAGAGGAAGACTATCCACCTTGTAGCAATAGAAGATTACCACAAGAGAGATCATGTAGCAACAAATCAAATATTGATTGACGAATACTTTTACAATCAACCTACATATGACGATTCAATGTTTCATAGGAAATTTCGAATGTGAAAACATGTTTTCCTCTGAATCGTGAAGGACCTGTCAAGCAGTGACAATTACTTTACTCAATGATTTGGCGCAGCTAATAAAGAAGGTATATCTCCATGAGCGAAATTTACCATTGTTATGCAGATGTTAGCATATGGTATGGCGGCTGACGCGGTTGATGAATACATCAAAATTGGAGGTAGAACAACTTTGGAGTGCTTGTGTATGTTCTGTAAAGGAATCATACAATTGTATGAGCAAGTGTATCTTAGAGCTCCAACTGAAGATGACTTGCAAATTTTTTTGCAAGTTAGTGAAATGCGAGGGTTCCCAGGGATGATTGAGACTATTGATTGCATGCACTGAGAATGAAAAAATTGTCCTAAAGCGTGGGAATGACAATATACTCGGGGAGATAAGGGAACTACCACTGTTATTCGTAAAGCGATCACATTCCATGATCTATGGATCTGGAATGCTTTTTGGATGTCTAGGCACATTGAACGATATAAACGTTCTAGATCGTTCACTAGTGTTCGATGATGTTGAACAAGGAAATACTCCAAAAGTGAAATTTTTCGTGAACCAACGATACAATATGGCGTACTATCTAGCTGACAGTATATATCTTTCTTATCCTACTTTCGCCAAATTGATTAGGTTTCCTTAAAATGAATTGGACAAGTTATTTGCACAAGTTCAAGAGGGATGTCGGAAGGACAATGAACGTGCATTCAGAGTGTTGCATGCTTGATTTAAAATCATTCACGAACCAGCTCGCTTAGGGGACATTTCCGATTTGGCTATCATAGAGGTCATGTATCACATTGCATAATATGATTGTTGAGGGTGAACGAGATACATATGGTCAACGCTGGACCGGCTATGATCAATCTGAGGCAAGTGGGTTGAATGCACTACAAGCATTTTCGACCAAAGTGCTACCATCACGTGCATGCTAGATCTGAGTTGCTTGATTCAAATGTGCATCACGAATTGCAAGAAGATCTAGTTAAACACATATGGGAAAATTCAAAATATTCTATGGTTAAGAGGATCATGGTTGAGACAGATCAATGAGTCCAAGTCTATGGTGAATGGACTCAATTGTCTTCTATATTGCTGCCTTTGTAAACACATCTGCAAGTTGATCTTCACTCCTTATGTAACATGGTAAGATCACGTCTTGCACCACCATTTTTCTAACCTGGTGGCAGTCTACTTTAGTATGCTTTGTCCTCTTATGAAACACTGAGTTTGAAGCAATATGGATAGCTGCTTGATAATCACAATGCATAGTCATTGGTCTTGTTGTCTCAATGCCTAAATCTAATAGGAGACATTTGATCCACACCGGCTCGCATGTCAACTTCCTCATTGCCGTATACCCAACTTCAACACTTGAATAAGAGACCACTTTCAGCTTCTTATTCTTCCAAGTGATCAAATTACCTCCAATGAAGGTACAATAACATGTGGTTGACATCATGTTCACTCTATCACCTGCCCAATCATCATCATAGTAGCCAACAACCTCTGAACTACCATTGCATCCCATCCAAACTCCCTGACCAGGTGATCCATTCAAATACCTCAATATTATTTCCATCATGTTCCAGTGATGCATCTTTGGAGCTTGCATGTGTTGACTAACTTGATTCACAGCAAAGCATATATCTGGTCTTGTGATAGTCAAGTAGATAAGCGTTCCAACCATCCTCATGTACAGCTTAGCATCTTCAAATGGCTGATATCTTCAATATTCCCCTCAAGTAGAACTTTATAAACATCTCCAAGAGGTGTCTTTACTTTCCACTAAGTTTGTTTGCATCCTTCAACAAATCCAGTGTGTACTTTCTCTGGGACAAGAACAATCCTTCCGTGGATCTACAAATCTTGATCCCAAGAAAGTACTTTTTCCTCCCAAGTCTTTGATGTCAAACACTGATTTCAGAAAGTCTTTTGTAGCTTGAATACCAGTCTTGTCACTTCATCTTATGATGATATCATCAACATAAACAAGAATGACAATGATGCCAGAGGGTCCAAAGAGTGTGAAGAGGATGTCGTTGAGTTCAGACTTCTTAAAGCCTCTCCATTGAGAGTTATGCTCAGCTTGTTGTACCACTCTCTAGGAGACTGCTTCAAACCATATATTTCCTTCTTCAATCTCAAAACATCTCCTGGCTTCACCATCTTCTCAAGATCGGGAGGAGGGTGCATATACACTTCATCTTCAAGTTCACCTTACAAAAATGCATTCTTCTCATCCATTTTCCATAAATGATTCAAGGTTGGTTGCAAGAGATAAGACAATTTGGATTGTATGGAGCTTGGCCACATGAGCAAAGGTATCAACGTAGTCCTCTCCATAGGTTTGAGTAAATCTTCTTGCTACCAGCCTGGACTTGCGCCTTTCAATCTTTCCATTAGCAAGGTACTTGATAGTGAATATTCATCTACTTTTCACAGTCTTCTTCTCCTTTGGTAATTCACTTTCATAGCAAGTGTCATTCTTTACCATTGCATTTGTTTCATCACCCACTGAATCTCTCCACTATTTGCGCTCCATAGCCTCTTCATAGGATCTTGGTATCTGACCTTCATCCAAACTGCTTATGAACACTTGATCTTCAATAGGATAATGTGCAAAAGAACACACTGCTTGAAATGGGTGAGTCATTGCATTTGCATTGAAGTAAACTCTTGTATTCACCCAATTAGATGAGTCTTTTTTCACCCTTGTACTTCTTTTCAAGGGTTGAACTTCTGGTTGAGCTTCTTTTTAATTAATCTCTTCAAGATCATGAAGCTCTTCCACCTCATCTTCACTACTTTGAGCCAACTTCTCTTGAGTCTCATCTTGATCATGACTACCTGAATACTCTTGTTGATGTTGTTACACTCATGATTCATGTTCATTTCTCCTCCCCCTCATGATAAAGAAGGGATGTTCTTTCAGCTTGAACAATAGGCGTTTCCCTGCTAGGTTCCTGATCATGGTTCATACTAATCCCAAGACTCTCCAACACCATTCTGAGGTTTGTTGCCTTGTCTGATGGGGTTTGAGAGAGATCTTTTAGTTCATCCCATTTCTTCTCCTCATAATACTCTTTTGACTCCATAAACTTGACATCTCTGGATACCAAAACCCTTCTTGTAGCTGGATCATAGCACTTATACCCCTTCTGAGTTGGTGAGTAACCAATGGACATAGTTGTAGGGGGGGGGGGTTATTGGTTTAAGAATTGAAAAGGAGTTATAAAATTTTGAGAATCCATTGTTATTGGTTTATGAATTTTAAAATTTTTACCAAAATCTATTGTTATTGGTTTGAAGATTTTTAAACTCCATGCAAATCCTTTGTTATTCATAAAGTTTAGTTATTATTGATTTTACTATTCTATTAAATTCTATTGTTATTGGGAAGTGAATTCTTTATATTTTTAATCATAACACTAGACTTTGAAAATATCATCTATACTCATAAGATTTATGAAATCTGTGTAATAATGAAAACATACACATAATGCATATTTGTGCACGTGAACACACCAAACCAAATTCAATAATGGTGAAGAAACCAAACTCACATGATAACAATCGTTTGATTCAATAACTAGAGTGGTGTTTCAAAAAAAATAAAAATAAAAATCAATGAAAGCAAGCCTGATTGTTATCATAAGAAAATAAAGAACGAGAACATACCAAACATAACACAAAGAACTAATACCATAAAATGTATTTGTCTAATATCAATAAAAAGAATCTTTCTTACCATCACCTTTGACTTCCATTTCCTACTACATCAGTCCACATATTGGAAACTCTGCTTGTGTCTTAAAAGAGAAAGGAGGCTCAGATTTAAAAATTAGAAACCGAGATTTGAAGATACCAAATATTCTTTCGATCACATTTCTTAAAGACGCATGCCGCAAATTGAATAACTCGTTCTGGTTTGGGATCACGACCTTCACCTTCTTGTAGATGATACCGAGTACTTCTAAATGGAGCTAAAACATTCGACAGTTGGCAAACCCACAATCTGCTAAATAAAATTTTCCTGCATAATTTAAATATCACAAAATCAGTTGTATATACATAGAATATTCTCATAATGTGAACTAAAATTTTGTCATCCATACCCTCTGGAACTTCTAGTTTGCAAGTGATTCTTGTTAGAGCATCACTTAAAACTTTGGAATCATGAGCTGAACCTTCCCACCCACTAAAAACATATATGAATTCTAGATCAAAGTTGCAAGCCGCAAGAACATTTTGTGATACAAATCCCTTACGATTACGATAGCTTGGCACATCACATTTTGGCACCATTGCAAATATATGTGTGCCATCTATTGCTCCAATGCAATCCTTTAATGATAAAATTTAAGAGGTCAAATAAAAAACATATTAAAAGAAACTTTTACTAAAATCTTGAAGTAGCTTTTACTAAAATCAGAACTATGTACCTTGAAGTAAGGATAAAACCTTGTGATCTCTCTTATCTTTGCACATGTTGTCACTCCAGGCTTCGCCATCAGGTCTGGTGCTAAAGTATTCAGTGATTTTAGAACCTTATGAAAGTTCTCACTAGTGGCAAACACTGATCTCTTGAACGTGTCTATTGTGTAACAATATTTTGAGCTCTGACCAATAGGTAGGAGAAATGTAGCCACCATCTTCTTCAACGCATATATTTCGGGATCTCGCAGACATGTTTTCACCCTAATAAGATCACACAACTTGAGAAAAGAGCTTGGATACATACGATATAAAGATTGAAAGTGTTCTGGTTCTTCCTTCAATGCTTTCTGAATGTAATCATAACCAATTTTCGTGATTGGCCGACAAAGAGGACGTTCAATGCGATTCACTTGTGTCGTAGAGATTCTTGCTATATTATCCAGCATTAATAGCATAATATCCAAATATGTTTCGTCATCTTCCATATTATTTGCTTCTTCTTTTGAGATCATTTCCATGACAACAAACCTACATATACATAATAATAATATTAGAGTAATTGTTTAAATATAAAGATATAACATCACGTGAAGACCAACGACTCTTGTTAACAAGTGAGAGATGCAATTACAAATCATTACTTCACACAAACAAAAAGTTGTTAAAACTAGTTAAAAGTTATGCATGCAGAAATGAGTAACCAACAATAGCGAGAAATGAGTAAAGCAAAATCCAGTTTATTATAAATCAAGCAAATTCAAAACCAAGTCTCAAATATCATTAAAAAACTAACTATAAAATTAAAATAATGATCACTTGTAGCTGAAGCAATGATCAGTTCTAACTAATATTGGTTTGGATCCAACCAAAACGTTCTTCTACTGACATATCTGCAAAAACATCTTTCATGCCCAAAGAATAGATAAGAGTCACAGCTTTAAACTTGGTACGCTAGTCCAAGTTAGTGATCTCTTTCATAGCATCCCAGACATAGTTTTTCTTTTTTCTCAGCTTCTTTTTGCTCATCTTCCATTCTAAGTTTCTCCTCTCTTTTTTCAGCCTCTTTTTGTTGTCTCTCTTCTCTTTGTTGGATGATACTAAGGATCTTATTGCTCACAATGACCATGGAATCATTGTTATCATTCTTCAGCTCCTCAAAATTGTTGCATGCTTCAGTTCTAGCTCTCTTTTTTGGGATCAACTTTTCTGCATGACCTTTCAGATTTTGTTTAAAAATAGGAGACACATCAATAACATCATCACTGTTTTCACAAAATATCAAGTTTTCTTTCACTTGATTATCACCAACAAGGTTAGTACGAGCATCAGTAGTATCACTTAATCCAAGTGAATTGCCACCATTTGCAGTTGTACCATCGAATATAATCTTCAAATCATCAAATTGTTCATGTGAGTCATTGCGCATAAATTGGTGGTTTGGATGTGCCTGTCATTTTTCATAAACATACATAAGAAATACACTTATGAATTTTTGTAATATATAAACTATATAAAACAAAAAAATACCTTCAAATATGCTTGCCACACTTCTTCAGAAGCTGTAAACCTTTTTGTCTCATCATCCCATCCGAATCCGGAGCTGTTACGTTGAATATCAACATAACTTCGGTATAGGTTCTTCAAAAACTTTATTCTGCTCTAGTAATACTTATGGAACTTCTGACATCCAACTCTTTCATTAAGGACTGGTAGTATTTTATTTTCTACCGTTGCCTTGTTTATTAGACCACTAGAATCACGCCATCCACGTTTAATTCCCTCCACAAGTAATTCAATCAGTACTTTCGTTCTTCCGCATTCCACTGATTATATTTATTAGTTTTTTCTTTGTCTCCCATTGTAATCTTCTTCAATAACTAATCGTAGTTAGAATAAACAATGAACATAAGCGTATAAAAAGTAAAAATCAAACGGTATACTAGAAGTCATAAACAAACAAAAACAAACGGTAGAAGTGATAAATAATAATCATAATCGTATAAAGCAAAAGCAAACAAAAATTTAAATGGTGAAAATTATAAAGAGAAGTCAAGCATAAGCAAGAAGCAACACATAGAATAATAATCTATTGCATAAGGTCAACAATGGTGGCTAGAAAACAATTTTATGCAACTGAATATAGAAAAAAAACTATAAAATAATGATAAGAAGAAGTAGTGTACCTGTATGTCTGTATGTAGCTGGAAGAGAAAATCTGTGTTTCACTTATCAATTAGATGATATTATATATGGACGAGAATAGTGTTTCTCATGAGATTCTTTTTAGAAAATTTCTAGAAAGATTTTTGTATATTGCCTTAAAAGAGAATTTTTTGAAAAAAATATATTGTGCAAATCCATCATACTCAATAAAAATATATCAAAATCAATACAAAATACGTGATAGAAATTTGGAGAATATTTGTTAAATCTACATAACTTTTAAAAATCGGTCAACTTCTAAAATCACTAGACTCTTTCCAATTTCATGTTCCAATAACCCCCCCCCCCCTTAGTACTCTTTGCATCCAGCTTGTTTCTTTGTTCCTCTAGAATCACATAGCAGAGACATCCAAACACACGCAGATGATTTATGTGTAGCTTGTTCTTGTTTAGTACTTCAAAGGGGGACAGATCCTTGAGAATTTTGGTAGGTATCATGTTTATGAGATAGCAAGCAGCAAGCACAACATCACTCCAAAAACATTTTGGGACATTATAATGGAACATCATTGATCTTGCAACTTCCATCAGATGCCTATTCTTCCTCTCAGCAACACCATTTTGTTGTGGAGTATAAGGATAGCTGGTTTGATGAACTATTCCATGATTTTCCAAGTGATTCTTGAATGAATGACTTACGTATTCGCCACCATTGTCTGGCCTGAGTACCTTCACATTGGCATTGAAATGATTAGTGACATAAGTTTGGAAGTTTACAAACGCATCTAGCACTATGTCCTTAGAGGGAAGCAATGTAATCCATGTATATTTTGAGTTTTCATCTATAAATGTCACAAAGCACTTTTGGCTGCTTCAAGAGACACATGGAGATGTCCACACATCATAATGAATCAAGTCAAAACATTTCTTATAGATGGTTTCTGATGTTGGAAAAACAGTTGATATAGCCTATATATTACCAGTTTTAGCCCATGTTCTAGACTCTATTTAGGGTCTATTATGTGTGTCTAGGATATATTTTAGATTATTTACAGGTCCAGGGACGTTTTGGAGATCAATGGAGATACTTGGAGTTTTTGGAGCATTTAGAGGAGAAGAATTTGTAGCTGACTATTGGAGGAGTCAAAGTACAAGCCTATCGTCGATCGACGACATAACCTTGGAATCGACCGATGATAAAAGACTAAGGTCCAATGATGCTGCACACTTGACATCGATCGACGCCCAACTCGCAGACAGCCGACTAAAAAGCCCAAGTTCATAAGACAAAAGACAAGAATACCTTAGACGGGTTTTGACCTTGATTTTAGGGTTTTTATATTTATGTTCATGTATTGAGAGCATGCAGAGAGTGCTAGTGTGGTGCAAGTGCAAGTACAAGATTAGGCAAGGCTTGACACAACACACATGGCTATATAGTTTTAGGATTTTAAGGGAGAAGATTCATAACTCTTTAGGGAGAATTATATTGGAACCCTAATATTTTATCTATGCATTCTATTCAGATTATTATTCTTTCTTTGACTATGTCTGAGTAGTCATCAACTAGGTTTAGGGTTGTATGATAGCAATCATGTATTAGCCCAAAAGTAGGATTGATAGCTAAGTCAATATCCATCACTTGAGTTGTGCTTAATGCTTGCATTTTAGAGTAGCTAACTAGGATCTTGAAAGTAGGACATGGATGACTACGAGAGTAGGTTCTGTGCCAGAACATACCAAATTGAACTAGGCTGTTAGGTGCATGCGAGAGCTGGTCTAACAAGTCTGGTGGATTTATCAAATCTCGTTCACACTTCCTTCTGATTTCACCGTCGATCAACATCAGGCCCTCGCCGTCGATCGATGGTCTTTCCTTTTGCTTGCATAAGAGAGTTTGAGTTAAAAGGGTCAGAATAGTTAATATTTGAGTTCTAGTATATTTACATATCTATGCTTCCTATCCATTATAATTCGTTAAGCTTAAAGCCCTAGATCTAGCATATTAACATTTACATCAAGTTAGTTTATTGGAATATTTTCATATTTGCATTATTTCCATATTTGCATTATTAGCATATTTCCATATTGCATCCCTAGTTCTTGAAAAACTATATTTCTTTAACTAATTGTTTACCAACTTTTATATATATTCACCGAGCTTAATCTTTAGGAATAAGAAATCTATTGTCTGTTATTGCTCTCTGTGGATTCATAAGTACTACAGATGATCTCTTTTGGCAAGAGTACTAATTGTGTGTTAAAGACTAAGATTAATTTGATAATGATTTATTTAGGATATTTATACCATGCTAGAATAATGAAAATACGCACGTCAAATTTGGCGTCGTTGTCAGGGAGCATTGATCGCCATAAGATTTAATTCCTAGGATTTAGTCTAGGTTTGTTACTACATTTAAGTTACTAAATTTTTATTTTCCTTGTTTTTCGGGTGCATGGAAAGACACACTAAGAGAAATAAAGGACAAGAACTACTATTCTCAGACCCCAATTTAATCGAGCGTACGATCTGCAAAGAGAGACGACAAGCATCGATCGACAACAACAACTCTGCGTCGACCGACAAACCTTTTCAGACAGCATCGACCGACATCAGAAATTGAGCATCGATCGACATTAATCACACACCAATGATTAGTAGCATAGTACTCGCATCGATCGACAGAAGCCGACGAGTTCATATGGTTGCTACGTTGATCTTGACTCGGGATGAGGATGAGAACCTGCATGACCAAGATGGTCATCTACATAATGCAGCAGGTCAAGAGATCGAGGAGAGAACAGAAGTTGGATAGGTGCACCAGCTCAACGCACTAATTGATGATGATTTTTGGGTAGAAGTGAAGAAAGAAAAGCTACAAAAGGAAAGAATCCATTCACTTAGACATCGATCGACACTCGCGACCGCCCATCGATCGATACAGCCTGTGGAGTTAGCAGAATTGGGAAAAAATTTAAACATCGTTCGACGCGTCGGTAGTAAAATCGATCAAGGGTGCCCAACAGCAAAACAGGTTCCTTTTCCTAAGATCACGAATATGACACCTCCATAGCAGAATATGGGTACATTAGAGCCTAGGATGGCTAATAAAACTGCCAAGGATCACCCCAGGAAAAAACAGAGGATTGTTCTAGAGAAGAAAAGTGACCCTGGAAAATTTGTGGTGCCATATCTGATCAAAAGCCACAATTTTCACAACGTCCTTTGTGATATTGGATCATCAGTAAGCATCATACCCAGAGCTATGGCAGGAAAATTGAACCTGAAAGTTGATCCTTCCAGCGATTCTTTCATCTATGTGGATTGCTCTAAAGTAGATTCAAGAGGTATTTGTAGAGATGTCCCACTGCAAATTCAGGATGTATTAGTCCCAATAGACTTCCATGTGATGGATATCCAGATCAATTGGAATTCTTCCTTATTACTTGGAAGAGCATTCATGGCTACCGTGGGAGCTATCTGCGACATGAGGACAAACAAGTTGTGCCTTTCCTTGATTGACCATAATGTTTATTATGAAATTTATAAGAATAAACATGCCCTCAAAAAACTGAGTGATAATGCAGAACTTGTTTGCAGTTCGAAACCTAGCCTAGACTATCGATCGACACGTTTTCAGTTCAGCAATCGGTCGACACGTTTTCAGTTCAGCAATTGGTCGACACCCACCCATTGTTATCGATCAACACTCATACACTAGAACCGATCAACACCTACCACACAGATGGTGATTATAAAACAGCCTACCCCGAGTACGACGAGGACTACAGAGAAGAAGAGATAATCGAGAATCGTGGTATTGCTCTGGAAGAGGCTGGTATTTTCATATATCCCATAGATTCGGGAATTCGACATCAAACAACGACAACCCTATGCCATCGATCGATACTGACCACGAAGCAGCAACCAAAGTAGATTCAGCTGCAGAACGCGAGAAGGAATATGGTTATTTATAACCAGACAAGTTCGGTATTATGAGAAATCCAGACTGTCACGCAAGAGCTATGGATGGCAGACTACTTAATTTCACAAGGGAAGATATTGCAGACTACTTAATTTCACATGGCTAATGGAGCTGGAAACCATTTTGCGCAACAGTCTGGTTATCGATCATCGATCAATGGTCACCATGCACCATCGATCGACACGCGTCCAATATACGAAGGATACAATGAAGATTACAGATATGAAGAGCAGATTGAATGTCGCGGCCTGACATCAGAGGAAATTTGGTGGGTGATGAACGCGAGAGTGGATAATCAAGCATCGATCATAAGCTACTCATGGTCTTCAAATGACGTCAGACGCAAACCAAAACACCAACATGAAGCAGAAGATACAAATATTGGTAACCTTAGACCAGATGAGTTTGGTATTTTCAGAGACCCAGAGAGACATGCACGTGCTATTGATGGTAGACTCCTACATTTGTCCAAGGAGGATGTAGCAGATTCCCTTATTCTGGCTAATGGATCGGATAATATATTTAGACAGCAGCAGAGACCATCGATTGACACAACCATTCGGACATCGATGATATTGAGGAGCATAGACACGAGCCAATCCGTACTAATCAAAACACTTTCAAGCCACCATTTATCAACAGAGCCATCCGGACATCGATCGACACATCCATCCGGACATCGATTGATTGGCGTTACGAGCAAGGTACAAGAGCCTTTGATACTGATGGCAACAGACTTTTCCGCTGGGAAAAGAAAGATGAGCATGGCATCTACAGAGATGAGTATGGTAATGCACGAGCAACAGATAGAAGGGTAGTGAATGTGCAAACTAAAGACGCCAGAGCAGTTCTAGACAGAGCTAATTTGCTTAAGAAGAGATACATATGTTTACCAGAACATGCAACAAGGATCGCTATGTCTAAGAAGGATCAACAGACATACAACAGACATGCGATTAATGATATTGTGAATGCAATCTACAGAACTCAAGATATGTCAATGGATGATTTTTACAAAAGGTTGGATAATGTATACTATCCTATAGACATATGCCTCACCAGTTTGAATGCACGAATGGATGAGATGAAGCACGAATTGGATACTGTTCAGAGACAACTTACGATACGGGCAGAAAACACTACAAGAAAACATGCACTTTACTACGGCATTATTCCTTGTTAATTCGTCGTAATGTTGACATTACGACGAATTAACAAGGAATCACTATTCGTTGTAAAACGCTCGTCGTAATGGACGTTTCGCCGTAATATCTTCGTAAGTGTTACGACGAAACACTTTCTTCGTAAGATAGAAGCGAGAGATTCGTCGTAATTTCTTAGTAATATTTACGACGAATGTACATGTCCTTCCTAGTAATTTCGTAGTAATATATTACAACGAATCCACAACGAATTCCTTGTAAATTAGTTGTAAATACTACGAGGACTTTACAATATATTCCCTGTAAAGTTTACGAGGACTTTACAAAATTTTCCTTGTATATTCCTTGTAAATTTTACGAAGCTTTTAATTTGAACGTTTTTAATAATACGAAAATCAAATAATTTTAAAAAATATATTTTAGAATAATTAAAATTTTAATAAATTTAAATCTGAAAACTGAATTTATAAAAGTTATAAAATAGTATTTAAATTTATAATACAAAATAAAAATATTTAAAATTAAATAAAAATATTTACATCTACGGGAGCTCAACATTGTCGAAGTAGTTGTTTGAGGTCTCGTTCCCTCCCGTAGAATTTCCAGGCTCGTCCACCGGCGCTTGTCCGCTGAGATTCCGACGTCTCTCCTGCAATGCTCTCTATAGAACCGGGTTTCCAACCGCCATGACGTCAAGAAGATCCTCGAGAGATTGCAAACGAACATGCTGGTTGTCCACCTGAGCCTTCAGCCGAGCATTCTCCTAATACCGGCTAGAATAGTAAGACGAAGTGGCCTTTGGGATGTCATTGACGGATCCTATGCCCATCGTCCGCCCCTTCTTCTTTGGAGCCACCTTTTAAAACAAATATTAAAAATAAAATACTATATTTGAAAATTAAGAATTAAAAATATAAACATAGTTTAGAAATTTACCTCTTCAAAGATCTGGTCGACCTCCTGCGTAGACAATTTGACGGGCAATCCATCTGGAGAATCCTAGTTTAACTGTGTCTCGCGCTCTTCAATCCGAGCAGCCACGTCGTGATAGAGCTTCTCCGAGCGTGGATCTACAAAAGCCTCGTTCACCTTTTGGTGAGTGATCTTGAAAAGCTCAGACAGAGATGGCATCACTCCGGTCTTCTTAGCCTACAAAAGCGTTAAAAATGTGAATTAATAATTAATTAAACAAAAAATTTAATTTTAAAAACTTACAACTCGTAAACGAACTCCGTCGTGAGGGTTATGCCTAATTGTATGAAGCATGGGCAAGTTGCCATCCGCATCCTTCGTCCGACGGGAAGAAGAGCAGTTGTTGGACTTACGGACCGAGCCGGCGAGCTTCCAAAAGGCGATGAGGCCATCCCATACATCCTTCGTGAGCTCGGTGGGTTTCGCCTCATAGCCGTAGTACTCCCACTTGTCCTTCCAATCTGAGACGGTGTTGCAAAGGCGGAGCTTTGCTCTAGCAACAATCTCCGCCTTAACCCTCTCGTTGATTGCTAAGGATCAGTTCCACCTTTGCTGAAATAACTAAACAAAAAGAAAATGTTTTAGAAAAATTAAAATAAATTATTAATTATAGTTATTAAATATAAAATTAGAAATTAAAATTCATACCGCGAAACATTTGAACCATGTGGTTCTAATGTGGTCGGGAGTCATACTTCGGTTGGGATGCGGCTCGATGAAATAACCTTTGATTGTGTCGGCGACGCTTCGGCCGACACAGTTATGAACCCCAAACCTGAAAATAATATAAAATATATTAGATGAGTATAAAAAATATACATTAAATTAAATAATCAAATTAATAAAATTTTAAAACTTACCAATAAGTACCCTCCGGGGGATCGGGGTCCAGAATCTTCAGTCCTGCTCGTCCAGGCTGAGCAAGAAGATCCTCGACAGTATATGTCGCGTATGGTGCAGATGGAGGGACAAGCAAATCAGGATGAACTCCGGCTGCTGGGGCAGGGTGTGGAGCCGGTGGAGGTGCCTCGTATGGAGGTGGAGGTGGGGGCATCAGCTGCTATAGAGGAGGAGCCCAGGATGCTCCATGTGTCTCCGGAACCGCCTCGGGATCAGTAGAAGAGGATGGTGCTGAACTATGTCCCCGCTCCAGGAACAAACAACTCCGAATAAGTGGGACGTTTCCTAGGTGCCATCTGAATTTTAAAAAAAAATTCTAATCAGGTTCTAAAAAATATATTAAATTGTAATCACATAATTTAATCAGGTTCTAAAAAAATCTAATAATATTATGTTCCTTAATCTAACCACCTAAGCTAATCACCTAAACTAACCACCTATTAACTACCTAACTAAAAAAAAAGACATACTTTGGAAAAGGGATGAGAGAATTGGGAGGAATTCACGAGGCAAGCCTCGTGAATGCCTCGAGTATATATAGATTTCCATGTCGTTGTAAAGTCGTTGTAATGTTACAATGAATGTACAACGTGCGTGTTTTCGTTTACGACGAATGTACCACGCGTGTGTTTTCCATTACGACGAATCTACAAGGACCTATTACGACGAATCTACAAGGATTCCATTACGACGAATGTACAAGGTCATATTACGACGAAAGTATAAGACCCAATTACGACGAAAGTACCAGGCCCGTGTTTTCTATTAAGACGAATTTACTACGAACAAGGATTCAAGCCCTGAAAATCGCATACCTAAACCCCATATCACTTAACTCTCTACATAGTTCATCTCTTTTACTCACTCTTCTTAAACCCTTCACTCTTTTTTTTAAATAAAATTCAAACTCCAATTTTATTAAAATTCAAACTCCAATTTTATTAAAATTCAAACTCCAATTTTATTAAAATTTAAACTCCAATTTAATTAAAATTTAAACTCCAATTTAATTAAAATTCAAACTCCAATTTAATTAAACTTCTAAAAATACAACCGAATAACACATATAACTGAATTTGAGAACATTTGATTACATTCATTCTGAGTCATTCGAGTCTTCATCAACATCAGTACAATGATCATCATCATTTTCACCAAATTCGTCTTCACCTGCTTCATCTGTCATATCATCGGAAAGATCCTCATATTGACGGCTATCTAGGTCGATGAGAAGAATGTCATCGGTTTGTTGTTCAGGTACTGCAACCTCAGTGATACACGTTTCTTCTTGCAGAGGTGGTTCTTCTGCAGCACATATACGTCCACGAGGAGTTATGTTGATAGCCGTTAACCAAGTTACTCCGGAATCTCTAAGGCGTGGGTATGGAATGAAGCCAACTTGGTCGGCTTAAGAAGCTAAGATGAAAGGCTCGAATTTTGTTGTACCGTCTTCTAGAATTGACATCGACAACACCAAATTTGTTAATCCGAGTACCCCTGTTCACAACGGGATCGAACCAGTCACATTTGAAGAGGACGCACTTCAGCTTCAGTAACCCCACAAATTCAACTTCAATAATATCCTGCAAAATTCCGTAGAATTCTTTTTCGCCGGTCACACACACTCCGTAGTTACTTGTTGCCCGCCGTTTTCCATACTCGTATGCGTGAAATGTAAATCCTCGTGTGAAATACATAGGTGATGTAGTCACCTTTGCTACCGGACCTAGGACCAAATCGTGAAACCATATCGGGTAATGTGGATCATCATAATCAACCTATACAAACAAGTAACATTGTTAGAAATACATAATATATATACTAAAGTGTTTACAATAATAAAATTAAAGTACCTGAGACTTTGACAACTTAACAAAGTGTTGATCTTTCCGTTTCTCCATTTCAGTTGCGGATATTTCTGGTATTGCTTCTTCAACTTGCGCTACAAACAAACTGCAAAAAATACAAATTTTATAAATAACATACAAACTATATTTAACTTATAATTTTATATAGACAATATATATTTACCTCTCAAATGAACACGTCACTACATCCTCGCAGTTGAGTAGATTATAAGTGTGGGCACTATGCTTATCCTCTTCACTAGACCACCAAACTTCTTTCAATTTACCACCAAACCGTCCCATTTGGCAGAAAATGTTAGGAACACCGTCAACTGCATATGTTGGGACGACTACACCATCATCATATCTTCTAGGAACCCTCTTCTTAGTACGAACTGCTGGTGTGAAGTAGTATGATGTGATGTTTCTGCAATCAAACTCCCAGCAACTATTGACCCTTCAACCTTTGCGAGATTTTTTGCTTTTCCTTTCAAATGCTTCATGAAACGCTCATAAGGATACATCCATCCATAATGAACAAGTCCGCGAAACAATGCCTCGTACGGGAGGTGGATAACTAGATGTTCCATGACGTCAAAAAATGCAGGAGGAAATATCTTCTCTATGTTGCATATTAAGATCAGAATGTTCTCATGTAGTTGTTGCATGACATCTTCTCTGAACTTGCGTGTGCTCAAGTCCCTGAAGAATGCTCCAATGCCTACAAATCATGACCACATATCTATCAATATTAACATATTATATATAACATATATTATAATTTTAATGAAAATATTTTACCTGCAAGTGATTCATGTACATTTGTTGGAAGCAGCTCGGTAAAAGCGAATGGAAGTAGTCGTTGCATAAACACAAGACAATCATGACTCTTCATTCCTGAGAACTTTTGACCTTGTTCAACACATCTTGAGAGATTTGATGTTGAAGAGAAACATGAAGAAAAGAAGCCCAATCGATCGATGGGTTTCTGCCACAAAACCTCATCGATCGATGGAAACTCTGCGAATGAAATGTGCTAAAGTAATCGATCGATTTTACAATACAATCGATCGATGGAACTAAAACTCCAAATCTCATATTGCCTTGCATCGATCGATGCAGTTTTAGGGCAAAACTGCATCGATCGATTGGCGTTCTGCGACCACCAACTACACCAACCTCACCTACTTCACCTACTGCACCTACTTCACCAACTGCACCAACTCACCTTTCATCATCATGTCTGGAGCTTTTGAAGGACTTCACCTGTGTATAAATAGAGGGGTTGTAACACATACCAGATATACAAAATAAAAACATGTTCTTCCCCATTCTCATTCTCTCTCTCAAATCACAAACTCCTTCTATGTTTGATCATCTGTCTAACTAGTATATTCTTCTTTGTATTACTTCCGCAATTAAGCCATTCTCACATGGTATCAGAGCCTACCACTCTTGAGACCTGATTATATCTCTCATCATCCAACATACTTCCGCAAACCCCTTCATCTAAGCATCCGCAAGAATGGAAAACTCATCAAAAATCTCTATTCCGGTTACTCTCAAAGGAGTAAACTATCTCTTATGGTCTAGGCTGGTGAAAACAGCCTTAGGAGGAAGAGGTCTCTGGTCATACGTGACAGAAGACAAACCATCTACAGAAACTGTCCAAGGAGGGGATGGTAAGGAAGTGGTGGTGGCTAGCAAGGACAAATGGGATCAGGAGGATCTCTTGGTGTTGTCCATCATTCAAAGCAGCCTTGAAACATCAATCTTGGAAGGTTACTCATACTGTGAAACTTCCAAAGAGTTGTGGAACACTCTTCAAAAGGTGTATGGCAATATTTCAAACCTAAGTAGAGTATTTGAAGTCAAGAGGGCTATAAACTCACTCCACCAAGAAAACACGGATTTTAACCAACATTTCGGCAAGTTCCGAGCCTTGTGGGCTGAAATGGAGATGCTGAGGCCAAGCACCGTGGATCCAACTATCCTGAAAGAAAGGAGGGAGCAAGACAAGGTGTTCGCCCTACTCCTCACACTGAACCCCGGCTACAATGACCTCATTAAGCACTTACTAAGAGCCGAGAAGCTACCAACCTTGGAAGAGGTGTGCTCTCATATTCAAAAGGAGCAAGGATCCGTAGAACTCTTTGAAAAAAGAGGAGACCTTGTGTTGGCAAACACTGCTGAAGGAAGTGCAAACAAGAGTTACTACAAACCGGATGACAAGAAAAGTTGGGTATGTGATCACTGTAAGAAGAAAGGGCATGGGAAGGACAAATGTTGGATTCTTCACCCTCATCTCAAACCACAGAAGTTCAAAACCCCTTACTATAATGCCAGAGCCAACTTCTCTGATAACAATCATGCCGAGAAAGGAAAAGCACTTGCATCCAGCAGCACCAGGAGTGTAATAACCAACCAGGATGAGTCCATCAGGCGTTCTGACATTGAGAACCTCATCAAAGCCCTCAAAGATAACTCTGGTAACATTCTTGGTACCTCTTTACATGCTTATCATACGGGTCACTCCTTGAACGCTAGCACAAAGTCAAAAATAACTAAACCCCTAGTAATTGATTCTGGAGCTAGCCACCACATGATTAGTGACAAAGGATTGATTAAAAATATTGTTCCATCACTAGGAAATGTCCTTATAGCTAATGGCGAGATGGTGCCAATTAAAGGGATTGGTGAACTTAGGATATTTGAAAAAGATTCCAAAGCTTTCTATATGCCTAATTTCACATCCAATTTGTTATCTGTAAAAAGAGTGGCTACTGACTTAAATTGCAATGTTACCTTCACGCCTAATGATGTCTATTTTCAGGATATTGAAACTAGTAGGTTACTTGGCAAAGGTGTAACCAAAGGAGACTTGTACTTACTTGAAGACACTATGCCAACAACCGATTTATCTATTGCTTTAAGTTCTTGTTTTAACCTCCCTAAAGATATCATGTGGCATGCTAGATTAGGACATCCTCATTCTCGTGCCTTGAACATCATGCTACCTAGTATTTCCTTTCAAAAAGTGTGTGAAGCTTGTATTCTAGGAAAACATTGCAGAACTGTGTTTCCTAAGTCTAGTACTATCTATGAATGTGCATTTGATTTAATCCACTCTGATGTATGGACTGCACCTTGCACATCTAGAGAACTCCATAAGTATTTTGTGACATTTATAGATGAGAAAACTAAATACACATGGATCACTCTGCTTAAATCAAAGGATAGGGTATTAGATGCATTCATAAACTTCCAAAATCATGTCTCTAACCATTACAATGCAAAGATAAAGATTTTGAGATCAGATAATGGTGGGGAATATACAAGCAATGCATTTAAGCATCACCTATCCAAGCACGGAATAATTCATCAAACAAGCTGCCCATATACTCCTCAACAAAATGGTGTGGCCGAAAGGAAGAACCGGCACCTTATGGAAGTAGCCAGAAGCATGATGTTCCACATGAACGTACCAAAAATGTTTTGGGGAGATGCCGTGATGACTGCCTGCTATCTGATCAACAAAATACCAACCAAGGTATTGCAGGATCAGTCGCCACATGAGGTATTAAACAAGAGAAATCCATCTATAGATCACCTTCGGGTATTTGGTTGCGTGTGCTTTGTGTTGATACCAGGAGAGCAAAGGAACAAGCTGGAACCAAAGAGCACCAGAGCCATGTTTATTGGCTATTCACCTCAACAAAAAGGATACAAATGCTATGTACCGGAGACCAGGAGGGTCTTAGTATCCAGAGATGTGAAGTTTGTTGAGTCAAAAGGTTACTATGAAGAAAAAAGCTGGGATGAAGTGAAAGACTTGTCGCAATCTGCCTCAGACAGAGCTGAGAATTTAAGAAGAGTCATGGAAAATATTGGCATTACAATACCGAGAAGAGAAGCTGCAGTTCAACCTCCATCAACCCGCCAAGACCCAACAGGAGAAATGGACCAGGAGGGAACTTTTAATGAAGATACAGAGGACGCTCCTCTTGATCCTGAGGGGGGGAATCAAACTGAGTCGCAGCCGGACAACACAGCTACTCATGATCAAGAAGAGCAACCAGAAGAATCAAGAGACAATGAAGATCAACCAGCGGATGATGGAGCTACAACAACTGAGGAAACTATCCAACCACTAAGAAGAAGCACTAGGATCCGACATACAAGAGTGTACTTCAACTCACAAGCCGTGGCACACCATTCACAAACTCCATGTTCCTTAGTAGAGTTTCCTGCCAGCCACCAAGCCTTCATGACTAGTGTGGATCAAGAATTTATTCCAAGAAACTATGAAGAAGCTATGAAGATAGATGAGTGGAGGAAATCAGTGGAAGATGAAATTGGCGCCATGATCAAAAATGAAACCTGGTTTGAGTGTGAACTTCCCAATGACAAGAAAGCCGTGACAAGCATGTTGCTGTTCACCATCAAATACTTAGCAAATGGGAAGCCAGAGAGGAAGAAGACACGGCTTGTGGCAAGAGGCTATACACAAGTATATGGAGAAGACTACCTTGAGACATTTGCACCAGTAGCAAAACTTCATACCATCAGGATTCTCTTGTCCATTGCCGTAAACCTAGAATGGGATCTTTGGCAAATGGATGTCAAGAATGCGTTTCTACAAGGAGAGCTTGAAGATGAAGTGTATATGAGACCACCACCTGGTATGGAAGGCATGGTAAAACCTGGAAATGTTCTAAGACTAAGGAAAGCTATCTACGGGTTGAAGCAATCTCCAAGAGCTTGGTACCATAAGCTAAGCACAACCTTGAATGGAAAAGGATTTACAAAGTCTGAAGCTGATCATACTCTTTTCACCCTCACCAGCAATCAAGGAATCATTGCCATACTGATCTATGTAGACGACCTCATCATCACCGGCAATGATAAGAAAGGGATTGCATCAACCAAAGAGTTCCTCAAGGCAAGCTTTGACATCAAAGATTTAGGAGAGCTAAAGTATTTCTTGGGCATTGAGATGTGTAGATCCAATGAGGGTCTGTTCATGTCCCAAAGAAAGTACACGCTTGACATACTTAAAGAAGCTGGTAATCTAGGAGGAAGAACAGCCAAAACACCATTAGAAGAAGGCTACAAAGTAATGCGTGAGGGGGAGATAGAAGATAAGCCATATGAAGACCCAAAACACTATAGAAGAATGGTGGGGAAGCTAATCTATCTAACCATCACAAGGCCGGATGTGTGTTTTGCTGTGAACCAAGTCAGTCAGCATATGCAAGCACCAAAAATGTATCACTGGAACATGGTGGAAAGGATTCTAAGATATCTTAGAGAGGCACCAGGGCAAGGAGTTTGGCTAGGCTGCAACAATAGCACTGAGATCGTGGGGTATTGTGATGCAGACTGGGCTGGAGACAGAAAGGACAGGAGGTCTACTACAGGATACTGCACATTCATTGGAGGTAATCTAGTCACTTGGAAGAGCAAGAAGCAGAAGATAGTCGCATGTTCCAGTGCTGAAGCGGAATATAGGGCAATGAGGAAGCTCACTAGCGAACTGATTTGGATAAAGAACCTACTAATGGATGTGGGAATTGAGCAAACCACTCCCATAACCATGCATTGTGATAATCAGGCGGCTATCCACATAGCTTCCAACAATGTGTTCCATGAGCGGACTAAACATATTGAAGTGGATTGTCACAAAGTTAGACAAGCCGTGGAGCAACAGATCATCTTGCCATGTTATACACGAAGTGAGGAACAACTAGCAGATATCTTCACCAAAGCTGCAAACCAAAAAGTCTGTGAGTTCATTCATTCAAAGCTTGGACTCATGGAACTCCCATCTCATTAAGTCTCCCCTTCATGAAGTATTCTACTCTTTTTCCTTGGCTGGGGTTTTATCCCATGAGGTTTTACCTGGCTAAGTTTTTAATGAGGGAATGCTTCATGACTTCCAAGCTTGACTTGTTTCATATGGTCAAGCTTGAGGGGGAGTGTTGAAGAGAAACATGAAGAAAAGAAGCCCAATCGATCGATGGGTTTCTGCCACAAAACCCCATCGATCGATGGAAACTCTGCGAATGAAATGTGCTAAAGTAATCGATCGATTTTACAATACAATCGATCGATGGAACTAAAACTCCAAATCTCATATTGCCTTGCATCGATCGATGCAGTTTTAGGGCAAAACTGCATCGATCGATTGGCGTTCTGCGACCACCAACTACACCAACCTCACCTACTTCACCTACTGCACCTACTTCACCAACTGCACCAACTCACCTTTCATCATCATGTCTGGAGCTTTTGAAGGACTTCACCTGTGTATAAATAGAGGGGTTGTAACACATACCAGATATACAAAATAAAAACATGTTCTTCCCCATTCTCATTCTCTCTCTCAAATCACAAACTCCTTCTATGTTTGATCATCTGTCTAACTAGTATATTCTTCTTTGTATTACTTCCGCAATTAAGCCATTCTCACATTTGACACATAACCATCAGGGAACTTCACTTCTGATGACACCCAGTTGAACAAAGTCGTCTTTGCTTGTGATGACAATCGGAATATGGGAACTGGAACCTTTCCATTGCTCTTGATATGCAACTCACTTCTCGAGCAAATATCAGGTAAGTCCAATCTTGACGTTTTGGTGTCTTTTGTTTTCCCTTGAACATTTAGTAATGTGTTCATGATGTTCTCAAAAAAATTCTTCTCTATATGCATCACATCGAGGTTGTGTCGCAAAAGTAGATCCATCCAGTAAGGCAGCTCCCAAAATATACTCTTCTTGTACCAATTGTGAGCGACTCCATACCCATCAGCCATATTTGTAAAAACATGCCAATTCCTCCACGAGGAATAGTTTTCAAAGCTCCATAGTGACCAATTTTCTGTTCGATTTGTTCTCAAGTTAAATATGGAGGAGGAGTGTCTCTGACAACTCTTTTGTGCCTAAACAATGTCTTGTTTCTTCGGTATAGATGAGTAAGTGGAAGAAATCGACGATGACAATCAAACCAACACGTCTTCCTACCATTCTTCAGTTGAAAAACATTTGTCATTCCAAGACAATATGGACAAGATAACCTTCCATGTGTTGTCCATCCAGACAACATCCCGTAAGCAGGAAAGTCACTTATAGTCCATAGCAAAACTACTCGCATCGTAAAATCATTTTTCACGGAACAATCATACGTCCTTTAGCTCTATCAATGGCTGAAGAAATACATCTAGCGACCGTTTTGGATGCTTCGGACCAGGGAATAATATGGTTAAAAAGAGAAGTTCTTGTTCCATGCACATCTATGGTGGCAGGTTGTACGGCATAAGAATGACTGGCCATAAAGAATATTGTCTCCAAATGGACTAAATCCATCTGTGCATAACCCAAGATAGACATTCCGAATATTTCTTGCGAAATCTCGGTATACCGTGTTGAAATGATTCCACGCTCGTGCATCTGATGGATGAGTGATCTCGTCATCCCTCTGGACATGTTCAGCATGCCATCTCATCGCTCCAGCAGTCCTCTCAGATTGATATAATCTTTTCAACATGTCTGTAATTGTTAGGTACCACATCCTTTGGTACGGTACCCTATTTCTTCCATGTCCTTGCGGTTTGAATCGTGGTTTCTTGCAGAAACGATACTCTTCTAACTTCTAATCGTCCCTCCAGTAGATCATGCAATTGTCGATGCAAACATCTATCATCTTCGAAGGTAATCCAAGACTATATACCAGTTTCTGAATCTCATAATAATATTCAGCTGACACGTTGTCTTCTGGCAAATACTCTTTAAACAATTCAGCCCATGCACCCATGCAATTCTCAGGAAAATTATGATCTGTTTTAATATTCATCATCCTAGCTGCTAAAGACAATTTAGAGAGACCTTCTCTACAACCAAGGTATATTGATTAATTTGCAGCAGCTAACATCTCATAAAACCTTTTTGCATCTAAGTTTGGTTCTTCAACAGTTTCACTTTCAGCAGCTATGGTTGTAGTGGTTTCAGGTAAAAATGCATCACTAATCATGTCATGAACCATCTCATGATCTACCATTGATTCCTCCTAATGGTAACTATATTCGTTATGCAGATGATATGGTTCTTGACTACTACCAGCATCCTGAAAATTACTATTACTACTACTAACTTCATTTCCACCATAACCCTCTCCATGTTGAAACAAAATATAGTAATGTGGTGTAAAGCCTCAGTTTAATAAATGCTTCCATACATTTTCACTATGGGCAAATTTAGAATTCTTGACAAGAACAGAGCATCTTACCACTTTCTTGCGTGATCGGTGTAGTGCATGCTTGGTACATGAATGTCTCTAGCCCCCTGAGATATACATCCGTCACTCTACCGTCAGCATCTTTGTGCGTATACATCCAACTTCGTAACTCGTAAATATTTCTACCATCCGACATTTTTTGATTCTTCTTTTTTTTTAAGTTTGTGAGATGTTGTGAAGGAAATGAACATATATATAGGAAATTTTCGAATCTGGTAGGTGAGATTTATACAACGAATTTACAAGGAAACATTTTACTACCCATTTACATATACTTCACAACGAAATTACAACGAAATATCTTATTTAAAAAGCACTATAAACATGTTTTCACCAAACATAAACGGGTGTATTTTTCGTTGTAAAGTACTTGTAACTTTACAACGATTTTACGACGAAACAGAATATTCGTCGTATAGTCGTTGTACAGTTACGACGAATTATTTTCCTCGTAACTTTACAACGACATTACGACGAATATAGATTTCGTTGTAAAGTCCTTGTAAAGTATATGTAAGATTACGACGAAGTAATTTCCTCGTAAAGGGTCGTTGTTATAGTCATGTTTTCTTGTAGTGAAACCGAGCATCGATCGACGACAACAACATTGCATCGGTCGACACTGAAGGACACAAACAGAAGTCAGCAGCAGAAGCAGAACTAGAAGATCAGTTTGATGAGATTGCATTTTCTCAGAGCCTATGAAGGAAGATATTTCTCAGCAATTGGAGGATTTATCAGAGAGTACAGCTGCCAGACTTAGGATGCTACAAGGCATTATTGAGAAACTAGAAACAGGAATGCATTCAATGGCCTCTTTCAGAACAGATACAAGGAATGAGAAAACCAGAAAAGATGAGGCATTGAAGAATTGCATCAGTACATGGTTTCAGAAGAGCAAAGAAGATGTGAACTCTTATTTTCCAAGTGTTGATCCAACTTCCTACTAGTCAAAACTTAACAATGTCGATCTAAAGACAATAACCAAGCGCTGAGTGGGAGGCAACCCACTGTTTAATAAGCTTTTATTTAATTTTTACTTATAATACTACTTATCTCGAATTCTACTTTATTTTATAGACTATTTAATTCACCATCGATCGACACTATAGAGGCACCATCCGTCGACACTGGATCGCGACCATCCATCGACCACACATGCCTACCATCGATCGATACTCTTCACAGAGTTTGGTATCGAGTTTTTCTACCTATCAATTTACTTATGATTTAATTTTTCCTAACCAATCTGAGGCGGATTACACTGGGGACAGTGCAATTTAAGTCTGGGGGAGGTTCGCTAATGCTATTTAAGTTTTTTTAGTTTTATTTGCTATATATATATATATATATATATAAGTTTTTCAATTAGTTTCATTGACTCAAGAAAGGGACTATGATCAAGATTTATTATTGACACACCATTCTTAGAAGGTTGTTGTAGAGATTACTAGAGATACCAAAGTGGATCACCATGCCACTATATTACACTTGCTTAGAAAATTTGAAGGAAATGAAGCTGATTTTCAACACTAATCCTGACATTATTTACTTACTTTGGGGATCGGTATACATTGGATTGGATTTCTTCTACAAAGTCTGTAGGTACAAGTCAGTGCACCTTTGGTTTCCTTCTCTCTTTCTTTTCAGGATCTACCCAATAGCTTAAAAGATTGAGATGACTTCCCGAGATGCAGAGGGGTAGGTAAATTACCTATGACCCCATTATTCTAATTCAGAGGAACGATCACACATCGTTGGAAGCGAGGGGTAGGTACATTGCCAATGTCCCCACTATTTGCCTACAACTTTGCCCAAAAAAAAAAAGAAAAAGAAAAGAGAAAAAAAAGAAAAAGAAGAGGAAAATAAAAAATGAGATGGCAAGATGGAATGTATCAGCATCATTGTCCATTGAGTTTGAGATCTGGAAAGATTCGAAGAGAAAAGGAGAAGAAAGGAATCAGACAAGACTTTGTGCCTAGTTGTTCAGATACTTGCAGAGGTAGAGTCCATGTGTCCTTTGCTTGATACTCCCAAGGTAAAGCCTACACTTTATTTTATGCAAAGAAATGAAATCAGTAGAGGGGTGAGTAAGACTAGTATTTGTTAAGTTGTTGGTAGACTGGATTTGGTTGCTATACTAGGATAGGGTATATAAAGTTTCTCTGTGATTGACTTGATAGGATGTGGTTGCAACAGAGTAAGTTGACAGTTATACTTAGACATTAGGTGAGTCTCCGCTTTTCAAACCTTTTTCACATGCTTAGTTTGCTTGAGGACAAGCAAAAGGTTAAGTCTAGGAGAGTTGATATAGCCTATTTATTACCAGTTTTAGGCCATGTTTTAGGCTCTATTTAGGGTCTATTATGGGTGTCTAGGATATGTTTTAGAGTATTTACAGGTCCAGAGATGTTTTGGAGATAAATGGAGATACTTGGAGCATTTGGAGATTTTAGAGGAGAAAAATATGTAGCTTGCTATTGGAGGAGTCGAAGTACAAGCTTGTCGTTGATCGATGACATAACCTTAGAATCAAAACGATGATGAAAGACTAAGGTCGATCGATGCTGCACACTTGCCATCGATCGACGTCCAACTCGCAGACAACCGACTAAAAAGCCCAAGTTCATAAGACAAAAGGCAAGAGCACTCTGGACGAGTTTTGACCTAGATTTTAGGGTTTTTATATTTATGTTCATGTATTGAGAACATGAAGAGTGTGCTAGTGTGGTGCAAGTGCAAGTACAAGCTTAGACAAGGCTTGACACAACACACATAGCTATATAGTTGTAGGATTTTAAGGGAGAAGATTCATAACTCCTTAGGGAGAATTGTATTGGAACCCCAATATTTTATCTATGCATTTTATTCTGATTATTATTCTTTCTTTGATTATTCTGAGTAGTCATCAACTAGGTTTAGGGTTGTATGATAAAAATCATCCCAAAAGTAGGATTCTAGTTAAGTCAATATCCATCAATTGAGTTGTTCTTAATGCTTGCATTTTAGAGTAGCTAACTAGAATCTCGAAAGTAGGACATGGATGACTACGAGAGTAGGTTCTGTGTCACAACAGGCCACATTGAACTAGGCTGTTAGGCACATGCGAGAGCTGGTCTAACAAGTCTGGTGGACTTTTCAAATCTCGTTCACACTTCCTTCTGATTTCACCGTCGATAGACATCAGGCCTTCGTCGTTGATTGATGGTCTTTCTTTTTGCTCGCATACGAGAGTTGGAGTTAAAAGGGTTAGAATAGTTAATATTTGGTGCTAGTATATTTACATGCATATGCTTCCTATCCACTATAACCAAAACCCTAGATCAAGCATATTAACATTTGCATCAAGTTAGTTTATAAGAATATTTCTATATTTGCATTATTAGTATATTTCCATATTGCATCCCTATTTCTTGAAAAGGAATATTTCCTTAACTGATTGTTTGCCACCTTTATATATATTCACCTAGCTTAATCTTTAGGAATAAAAATTCTATTGTGTGTCATTGCTCTCTATGGATTCGATCCCTAAGTACTACACTTGATCTCTTTTGGCAAGAGTAGTAATTGTGTGTTAAAGACTAGGGTTAATTTGATAGTGATTTGTTTAGGATATTTATATCTTGCTACAGCAATTAAAACGCGCACGTCAACAATTTTGCAATGCTTCCCTAAGATGCATGCTACACACTTTAAATGATTGAATGAAATATCAAGGATTATCATTTCAAGTGCACGCCTGTGAGGATGGCCTAATCTAGCATGCCAAGTAGTGCTATCACATATACAGAAGTGCGGCTGATGCAAATAGAAGTAGAGGGTTTTGAAAGCTTAGTCGTTTGTTGATGGTAGAGATCATCCTTGATGTTTCCTTTCCCAATCACTTGCCATGTCTTAAGGTCTTGGAACTCAACATCAGTAGGTCTGAATACAACTTGACAATCCAAATCAACACTGACCTTCTTGACAGAGATCAAGTTTGTTATGAACGGGGGCATATAAAAGGTAGTTGATTCCTATCAAACAACCTAAAGTTTCCAATTCCTTTTATTTGAATCCTATCTCCATTTGCTATTATAACATTTCCTGAGGCAGCTTTAATATCACTAATCAGATTCCTAACACATATCACGTGGTAGCTAGCTCTAGAATCTACTATGATATGTTTAGATGAAAGATTTTGTGTACCAGACTCCTTTGATGTTGTAATAGCTTTGGCAGCAGTGATGAACTCATCCAAGTCCGTTCTGGTGGCAGGACCATCAGCTCTGATCATATCATGCTTGATTGTCCATGTACTTCCATTTGTAGCACTCATGAAGGCATAATACATGGTTTTGCCTTTCTCCATTTGATTCTCAAATTTTTTGAGCATACCCATACCAGAATTGATATCAAGCATTCTTGGCTTCATGCTCTGCTTCCCATGGCGCTTCTTAGTTCCCCCATACTTAGGAATCATCCTTATTTTCCTTTCTTGTTGTGTATATCCCTTACAAGGTAAACCGGCTTCCTTTCCTTCTCAACGAGTTTGTGATTACTTGTTCTCTTTGAACAAGTACACAAACGCCTTCTATCTCTGGAAGCTTGTCTTGTCTTAAAATATGCATGATTAGCTGATTGTAGGATGGATTTAAACTCAGCACGAGACTAAAGATAGCATCTTGCTAAAGCCTTTCCTTCAACACTTCGGGATCCAAGGTACTTGGTCTGAGTATCTGCAGCTCTGACCACAAGCATCTAAACCTCCCTAGATGCTGATTGAACTTTTCCTCATCTTGTTTCAGGTTACTGATAGCCCTCTTGACTTCAAAGACCCTATTCAGATTGGAGATGTTCTCAAAAACAGTTTCAAGACTCTCTCATAACTCTTTGGCAGTTTCAAAATGAACATATGCCTCCAAGACTGAAGATGAGAGAGACCTTTGGATGATCTCAAGTGCTCTTTGGTTCTTGAACTCACTTTTCTTCACCCATCATATATGTTGCCTGACGTTCTTCTTTAACCATCCTCTTCAAAGCTTCAGTCTCTATGTGACTGCTCCAAAGTTCATGGCTTCCTTAAGCTACTTTAGCCAATCTTGACCATAGCCAGTAGTTATCCCCTTCAAGTGTAACTGTAATGATAGATTTGTGATCCATTTCTATGGTTGAGTCGTTGGTTTCCATCAAAAAACAGAAGAACCAAGAGAATAAATATTCAAACCCAGAAATGAAAATCTGAAAAAAACACATATTTTGCAGAATACACGCACAACTTTGAGCAACTTGGATCTGATACCATATAAGATTATGAGATATGTGAGTGTAGATTAGAAAACTATAGAGAATCAGAGTGTTTAGAGAAGATTTGGTGAGAATTTAAGAACCAGAGAGTTCTTGTCTGAAGAACAGCAAGAACAAGAGAGGGAGAAGAGAGAGAGAAGGAAATTTCGTGGATAGAGAGAGAGTAGTGAAAGAGAATCACATTCCTTGATTAATTTGGTTCTGATTACATACTATTAATAGAGCTTACAAGTTGTCTAAAGAAGAATAAACAATAGTATTAGGAACCAGACAAAAGGCTTTTGCAGCTGAGTGATAGTGACATGTCTGCTGCCTCTCTCCTCTTAACTCAACATGTGATCTTTGCTTGGTTTCTTCTACCACGTCTCCCTGCTCTTTTTCAAACATCTCAGAGCTGCTCAGAAACCCAGACGAGATATTTGTTCAAGTAAGCTTCCTTGCCTTGCCTTCTAAGTCACGTTAGAGTTAAAACTGTACAGCCAATTTTATTCTTCATCAATCTGGATGGTCCTTTTGCCTTGATCTCTTATCTTTGCCATTCATCTCTTCATGTCAACTCAATAGTTTAGGCTTGAATAATCGTTACTTTGATTTCGACAAGCTAGCAAAGGTCAGCTCTTAGTCACTTATCTCATTCTTATAAATTTCAATGCCTGTAATTTTGATATTGATTTTTTTTTAATTTTATCTTGTTTCTTTAGTTGACTGCAACGTTACTGTCATACTCAATAAGATAATTGATGTGAATCACTATCCTGTGGAGACCGCCAAAACTTCAAACATGTGTCATAGGCTATCGTATTGGTATTCAGGGTCTTGCGGATGCATTTATCTTCTCGGAATGTCATTTGATTCCCATGAGGTAAGCTTTTCGCATAAGTGAATCAAGCTTTCCAGGTAGTTTTTTCTCTGGTCTTAGAGTTTTTTGCAATATTCTCAGACTTCAAAACTGAACAAAGAAATATTTGAAACCATATACTACCATGCACTCAAGTCATCTTCAGAGATTGCTATTAAGGAAGGTACATATGAGACATACCAAGGAAATTATGTGAGTAAGGTATGTATCGCAACTTGCAATTTTTCTGTTCAACATTTTCATAAACTTTTGTTGCTAATTAATTTTTTGCCGTATTGTTTGGTTCTTGTAGGGTATTTTTCAACCTGACATGTGGATGTAATTCCTTCGAAACGTTGGGACTGGGCTTCTCTCAGGGATATGATTTCAAAGAATGGAATTCAAAATTCTCTACTAGTAGCGCCAATGCCAACTGCTTCAACCAGCCAGATTCTTGGGAACAATGAATGTTTTGAACCGTAAACCTCAAACATTTATAGTCGCCGAGTCTTGAGGTATGAGCTAATAAGAATGCTCTACAATTATGTTTCTGGTTTTCTCCATAGGCTCAGTCATTGGTTTTTCCTGTATTTTCGGTGGTGAATTCGTAGTTGTGAACAAGCATCTTCTTCACAACTTGATTGATATGGGACTTTGGTCTCCTGCTCTGAAAAACAAGATAATACATAAGATTCCCGATGACTTGGAAGAAATTTACAGGTATATATGTTGCTCTGATTACTTTGTGTTTAGACTGTTTTACCTTTGTGCAAATGACTCAAGACTATCTGGGAAATTAAGAAGAGAATAGTGGTTGATATGGCGGTTGATCTTGGATGCTTTATAGATCAAAGCCAAAGTTTGAATATACATATGGACAAACCCAACTTTGCGAAACTCACTCTCTTACGCTTCCTTACTTGGAAAAAGGTAACAACTTATCCTTAATCTCAATTTATATGATTGCATCTATTGTAAGTAGGAATGTTGATGACTCTGTTCAATATGATTGCATCGCTTCACTTGCTCAGGTTCAGTCTGCTTTGCGGTATAACTTGACCTCACAAAATTGTTATTGTTGTGAATATTGACAGGGTTTGAAAACTGGGATGTACTACTTGCGATCACGTGCTGCAGCAGATGCAATAAAGTTTACAGTTGACACATTAATGCCAAAGGTAAAACAAGCAACACTTGTGTGTTATTTTAGTTACTTAGTGAGCGAAGTTGACATTTGCATGTGCTGTAGGAGAAGCCTAATGTAACTGAAGAGGACGAAGGAATAGAAGAAGAAGAAAATGAGACGAAGATGGCATTGATGGTATGCTCTTTGACAAACCCTGAGGAGTTTCTCACTTGTGGAAGTTAAAACACAAACAATAGAAGAAACAAACCACAGTTGATAAAAAAATATGTGTCTCTTTTATTCGTGTGTTTTTTGTCTGTTGATTTGTGTAGAATTAAGTACGATAAAATGTAATCTAGTTCCGGATAAATTTTCTTGTTATTCGTGTATGAGTCAACAAGTCTCCTCCTTTCGAAGTGTGCAATAAGAAATTGCCCAATGTCTATTTAGTTTCAAGTTTTATGTTGCTTTTAGATCCTTCATTGGATGTATGGAACTTATATTATTAGCTTTGAACCTATTGGGACTGAGTTTATTATAATGTCTCTTTTAGCTGAATTTCATTTTTTGGGATTGGAAAAAGCACCATACTTCTTAATTCATCTACCATAGATGTTGTTGCAGTGAAATATTTATCTGTGATAGAAAAAAAATAGCTGAGGTAAATGATCTCTAAGCTTTAATCGTTGGTGTACCTTTGCACATGCTTCACGACTGTATGTGACCCGTCTTTACTTAAAATGGTTTAATCTAACAGATTTCCATAAACTGTTACAGTTTCTATGCATCCAAGTGCAACGTGCTTCTTCCTTGAACATATTTTGAGAATCGGTCAAGCTATTGGTAGAAACTCTTTCCCCTCTACATGAGTTTTATTTACTAGTAGTTGTGTTCTAATCTCAGTTTATAGATATAGGGCATTTTTAAAGTGTCATGTATAGGCTTGTTACGATGGTGGAACAATTTGGTATGACCGGAAGTCCACACTATACTGTTATAAAAAATGTGAGGGTAACAAAATTAACCAAATTATATATCACCAACTACGACTATGTATATATGAATCGCGGTATAATTAATTTTGTTATCTCTCTCTCTCTCTCTCTTTTTTTCTCCAACCTCTCTCTACACAAACCAGAGTAATCCGACTTCGATTTTGGTGGCCGGTGGCTTAAGCCGCCGATTACCAACTCTTCCCTTTTGTTTTTTGTATGTAAATATGGTTTTCGATTATTAGATGATCTTGTTGGAATAAGAAACTTATTAGAAATGGAGAAAGTGTTTAAGTGTTTGAAGAGAAGAGATTTTATGAAGAGGAAACTTCTTATTTCTTAGATGATTCTTGAAAACTTGGATGATACAAAATGAGAAGAGAGTGGAGGTATTTATAGCCTCCAAAATACAAAATATCTTACATATTTTATTCTTAAATCTAGATAATTCTACTAAAATATCTTGATATTTTTATTCTAATTATCTAGATAATTCTATGAAAATATCTAGATTTTTATCTTAAGGAGGTGGAAGATTTTTCTAGATAAATTCTAGAACTTGGGTCAAATTTGGGCTAACATGATTAGTAGATTATTAGCCCAATGATTAACCCAAATCAAGTTTATGTTTCAACACCCTCCCTTAAACTTGATTTGGTTACTCCGAGTAAGCTCCTCATCTTGATAAAGTCTTCACGCTTGAGTGGTTTGGTGAAGATATCAGCTACTTGATCATTTGTCTTCACATACTCCAATTGCACATCCATCTTGGCAACACATTCTCGAATGTAGTGATAACGAGTATCAATGTGCTTACTCCGATCATGGAAGACTGGATTCTTCGCCAATGCTATTGCCGACTTGTTATCAACAAAGATCTTCGTTGGCTCCTCTTGTGGTAGGCTCAACTCCTTTAGCAAGTTTCGTAACCAAATAGCATGGCAAACACATGAAGTAGCCGCTACATACTCCGCTTCACAAGTAGAGAGGGTAACAATTGGTTGCTTCTTTGACATCCATGTGAAAGCGGTTTCTCCAATGAAAAATACGAAGCCACTTGTGCTTTTCCGGTCATCAACGTCTCCACCCCAGTCACTATCGCTATATCCAAAAAGCTTGTAATCGTCAGAGATAGAGTAATACAAGCCAAAGTTGATTGTACCTTTGATATAGCGTAAGATCCTCTTAGCTGCCTTGAAATGAGTTGTTGTTGGATGCTCCATATATCGTTTCACAACTCCAACCGCGTGTAGGATGTCGGGCCTTGTGCAAGTTAGATAACGTAGACTTCCAACTAGGCTCTTAAAAAGTGTTGGATCAACACTCTCTCCTTCTTCTTCCTTTGATAACTTGACTCCACATTCCATTGGTGTGCAAACTGGATTTGAGTCTTCCATCTTGAACTTCTTAAGCACTTCTTTAGCATATCCTTCTTGAGTGATGAAGATTCCATTTTCTTCTTGCTTTACTTCAATGCCAAGGTAGTATGACATTAATCCAATATCAGTCATCTCGAACTCCTTTGTCATCTCCATCTTGAAATCTTCAAACATAATCGGATTGGTGCCAGTGAATATCAAGTCATCCACATACAAGCATGCAATCAATATATCGTTGTTTTGGGTTTTGATATAAAGTGCATGCTCATATGGACACTTGATGAAGTCTTTCTCCTTGAAGTACTTATCAATCCGAGTGTTCCATGCTCTTGGTGCTTGCTTTAATCCATAAAGTGCCTTGTTCAGCCTCAAGACTTTGTCTTCTTCACCTTTGACTATGTAGCCTTGTGGTTGCTCAATGTAGACTTCTTCCTCAAGATCTCCATTTAAGAAGGCAGATTTGACATCCATTTGATGTATCTTCCATCTCATTTGGGCTGCCAATGAAATGATTAGCCTAACTGTTTCTAAACGAGCAACTGGAGCAAATACCTCCTCATAGTCGATTCCGGCTCTTTGACTATACCCTTTTGCCACCAGTCTCGCCTTGTATCTTTCAACTTCTCCTTTAGAGTTCTTCTTTGCCTTGTACACCCACTTCACACCTATTGCCTTATGCCCATTAAGAAGTGAAGCCAATTCCCATGTATCATTCTTTTGGATTGACTTGATTTCTTCATCCATTGCACTTTTCCATGACTTCTTTTCTTGAGCTTCTTCAAAGTTCATAGGCTCGCAATCCGCAAAAAGGCAAAATAAAGTGAGATTGTCTTGATTTTTGGTTACCTCATAAATGTCTTGTAGACTTCTAAAACGTGGAGTCCTTTCACTTGAGCTTTCATCCCCTTGAGAACTTGGTGTTGGTGAAGTTGGTGGTGTAGCTGGTTCTTCTCTTATTTGCTCCAAGTTCTCTTCTTCAAAAGATGGAAAGAAGTTGTAGTCTTCATTATTTGATCTCCAATCCCATTCTCCTTCTTCATCAAAGATGACATTCCGACTTATAATTGTCTTCTTTGTTTCAGGATTGTAGAGTTTGTAGCCTTTGGAGTTAGCATCATACCCAATGAAAATGTACTTCTCACTTTTGTCGTCTAGTTTGCTCCGCTTCTCGTCTGGAACGTGAGCGTGAGCAAGGCTTCCAAAGACTCTTAGGTGTGAGACACCGGGCTTCCTTCCACTCCAAGCTTCTTGTGGTGTCTTTCCAGAAACGCTCTTCGTTGGAGATCGGTTTGATATGTACACCGCACACGCGACTGCTTCTGCCCATAACTCCTTTGGTAGATTCTTACTCTTGAGCATGCTTCTTGCCATCTCAAGAATAGTCCTATTCTTTCTTTCCGCTACTCCATTTTGTTGAGGTGTTCTTGGCACCGTCAATTGTCTTTGAATACCATTATCTTCACAATACTTCAGAAATTCCTTGGACATAAATTCTCCTCCCCGATCGGATCTCATGGTCTTAATCACAAGACCACTTTCCTTCTCAACTTGGGTTTTAAACTTTTTGAAATTTTCAAACACTTCTGATTTTTCTTTCAAAAAGTAAACCCATGTTTTTCTTGAAAAATCATCAATAAAGAGAAGGAAGTAGTTACTCTTACCAAGTGAGCTTGGTTTGATTGGGCCACATACATCTGTATGTATGAGCTCTAATGGCTTTCTTGCTCTTGTCTCCGACTCCTTTGGAAAACTCATTTTGAATTGCTTTCCAAGTAAACACCCTTCACACACTTGATTTGGATGATTGATGCAAGGTAATCCTCTCACCATTTGTTTCTTAGAAAGTAGCTCTAAGCCTCCAAAGTTGAGATGTCCAAACCGAAGATGCCAAAGCCATGACTCCTCCTTGTACCACATCTTGAGACATCGTGCAATGTCATTTTGAATGTTTAGGACAAACATTCTATTGCTTGACATTGGTACTTTTGTGATGAGATTATTTGCATTATCTCTTAGAGTAAGGTTATTATCCTTTAGTCGAATATCATAACCTTTCTCCAAGAGTTGTCCTAGGCTCAAGATGTTGGTCTTCATGCTTGGGATGTAATAAACATTAGAAATGAATTGATGATCTCCATTCTTCAAGCGGATGAGAATATTACCTTTACCTTTCACCTCCATCTTCGATTCATCTCCCAAAGCCACATTGGTTTTCACCGATTTATCAAGCTCCACAAACATGCTTTTGTTCCCACACATGTGATTGCTAGCACCACTATCAAGGTACCATCTGCTAACTTCATTTGGCTCATCCTTCTTGTAAGCCATCAATAGCATATCTTCTTCTTTACTCCTTTCTTCAACATAGTTGGACTTCTCTTCAACTCTATTGTTGTTTGGAGTTTTGCATTCAGAAGCATAATGTCCAAACTTTCCGCAACTATAGCATTTGACGTTTGATTTATCGTACCTTGATTTTGCATTTCCTCTTCCACGACCTCTTGATGAGCTCTCTCCTCTTTGGTTAAAATTGTCTTCATATGGTCTCCAACCTCGTCCATTTACACCACGACCTCGTCCTCTGAAATGACCGCCACCACGTCTTGGATGATTTCGACTACTTTCTTCTTTGTGATCAATTCTCATCTTGAGAACTTGCTCAACAATATCCTCTTTCTTCTTCCTCTTTTCTTCATAAGCTTGTAGTGATCCAAGAAGTTGCTCCATCGTCATTGTCTCCAAGTCTTTTGTCTCTTCAATTACGGTAACAATATGCTCAAACTTTGAATCCAGCGATCTAAGAACTTTCTCCATTATTCTCACCTCATCTAACTTCTCACCATTTCTTTTTAGGTTATTAGTAACCGTCAAGACTCTTGAGAAGTAATCTGAGATGAGTTCACCTTCCTTCATTTGTAATGACTCAAATTCTCCTCGTAAAGTTTGTAGACGTACCTTCTTAACTTATTCTGCTCCCTTGTATGAGGTCTGAAGCTTCTCCCATGCTTCTTTAGACGTCTTTACTCCAGCAACCTTCTCAAATGTATCTTCATCTAAACCTTGATAGATTAGACAGAGAGCCTTCTTGTCTCTCTTTCTTGAATCTCTCAAACCATCTCTTTGAGCTTGAGATAAACCACCATCATTCTCTGGTTCAATGAAGCCTTTCTCAACTATCTCCCATACATCATGTGCTCCTAAGATAGCCATCATCCTTAAACTCCAATTTTCATAGTTGCTCTTTGTGAGCATTGGAACTTGGAAGGGAACACCACTACTTGCCATCTTCAAAATGATCTTGTAGCTCTGATACCACTTTGTTGGAATAAGAAACTTATTAGAAATGGAGAAAGTGTTTAAGTGTTTGAAGAGAAGAGATTTTATGAAGAGGAAACTTCTTATTTCTTAGATGATTCTTGAAAACTTGGATGATACAAAATGAGAAGAGAGTGGAGGTATTTATAGCCTCCAAAATACAAAATATCTTACATATTTTATTCTTAAATCTAGATAATTCTACTAAAATATCTTGATATTTTTATTCTAATTATCTAGATAATTCTATGAAAATATCTAGATTTTTATCTTAAGGAGGTGGAAGATTTTTCTAGATAAATTCTAGAACTTGGGTCAAATTTGGGCTAACATGATTAGTAGATTATTAGCCCAATGATTAACCCAAATCAAGTTTATGTTTCAACAGATCTTCGTTTCCGGTTAACGGATCTTTTCTTCCCTTGGGGATTTTGGTGTGTTTTCAATCCGAAAATTGAAGCTGTTGGTTCCATTCTCTTTTTATCTCTTCGATTTTGGATTGAGTAATAAATTTATTGATCGTTTGATCGGTTAAGTTATGTTTTCAAAATATGTCTTTCACTGGTTTTATTTCAATCCCAATGAACTCTTTAAGCAAAGATTTTGTTTTCACTGTTCAACCTTAATCTCTTTCGACAAGAATCAGTATTTGCCTTTATAGAAGCCGTTTATGATGATGTGGTAAAGTATCTTTATTGAAAGTGGATGGGATTCGATGGGTTCAATAAATCATTGCTGGAGTAGATTCAGGAGAGTTGGTGTTTCTTTGAAACAGTCCAACAAAGGATCATTCTCTACCTTGATTTAAAATTTCTCTGTTATAAATCCAGTGAATCAAAACTTCTTTGATCAAGGAGTCATGGTAGTGGTGGAAGGCATCTATGGAGTATATGATTTGAAGGCCTTTGAATCTTGCGCAGTGCCGGCTTTAGGGGTAGGCAAGTGGGGCACACGCCCAGGGCCCATCAAAAAAACAAATAAATTTTATAGTAAAAAGGGTCCAGATTTTTTATTTTTCTTTTATATTGGGCCCATAATTTTATAATTAATTAATTATTATTGTATATAAAATATATTTGTCAAGGATCCAAAATATATTTGCTAAGGGCCCAATATAAAGTTGAGCCGGGCCTGATCTTGCGATGGTTCGATTCCAGGTTTCTTTGCCGGCGTCTGAAGTTCATTAGCGGTGGAGAGAAAACAACACATTTACCAACAAATGGCCACGTAGCATAGATTCATTTCATGTCTTACACGTGTTGTTCTTAATGTGTACTGATTTCTTGTAATTGATAATGTGTGGGCTATAGGACCTCAATCTGTGCTCCTTTTCTAGCCCATGTGGCTTTATAATATTTAGTTGACCAAAAAAAAAAAAAAAGAATTGCGGTAAACCTGTCACCCCGCTAGCTAACTCACTCATAAACCATAACAGATTTATTTCATACACTTTTGTGGAACTATATAAGCCCAAACTGTGGGCTCTAGAACTACTTGGGCCCAACATGTGGGCTATGGCTCGTAATGACTTCTTCCTCTGCGACGTGTTTAGCTCTCTCTCCCAAATTCCTCCCAAGAAATTGATTGCCATGTTCTAGTCTGTGAAACCCTAACTCCAGAATCCAACCTTGGAGAAATGGTGATGGGTTTTTCGATTTAAAAGTGTTTCTTCTTCCCCAAATCTACAGAGAAGACATGAATTCTCTAAGATCTTCGAGCATTAGAGAAGCTTTATCTCATCAAAACCCAACAAAGTTATCATCTTTATCTCCTTTTACTCTTATAACCAGAGGAGATGGCTAAAGCCTGTAGATTCAGCGCAAACCAGGTTAGAGTCTCGAACAAGAGACAACCGATTAGACAAACTCATTGTCCACATGAGGAAGCTAAACATCATCCTCGACATAACAAAACTCATGGGTAACAAAAAGCGTGGTCCTTTTGTCTCTTTGCAGCTTGTGTCTCGTTGGAAGAATCTCGTTGGTTTGAATGTAAGCATTGGAACTTTTGTGGGTAAGTACCCTCACGCCTTTGAGGTCTTTACGCATCCTTGTCGGAAGAATTTGTGTTGTCGGATTAGTGAGAAACTGAGGGGTTTGGTTGAGGAAGAAGAGAGTGTTGTTAGAGAGTGTGAGGCTGATGCAGTGAAGAGGATAAAGAAGTTGTTGTTGATGTCTAGAAAAGGTGTTCTGAATGTTCATGCTTTGAGGTTGATGAGAAAAGAGTTAGGTTTGCCTGAGGATTTTCGAGATTCGGTTTTGGCTAAGTATACTTCAGAGTTCAGGTTAGTTGATTTGGAGACTTTGGAGCTAGTTGATAGAGATGATGAGAGTTTGTGTGTGGCCAAAGTTGAGGAGTGGAGAGAAGTTGAGTATAGAGAGAAATGGTTGAGTGAGTTCGAGACGAACTATGCGTTTCCTATTAATCTTCCTACAGGGTTCAAGATTGAGAAAGGGTTCAGAGAAGAGTTAAGAAACTGGCAAAGGGTGCCTTATGTAAAGCCTTACAAGAGAAAGGAAATTTCAAGAAGTGTAGAGAGATTCGAGAAGCGAGTTGTTGCAGTTATCCACGAGCTTCTGAGCTTGACTGTAGAGAAGATGGTGGAAGTTGAGAGACTAGCTCATTTTCGAAAGGATCTTGGAATCGAAGTAAACGTGAGGGAAGTGATATTGAAGCATCCAGGGATTTTCTATGTATCGACGAAAGGAAGTACGCAGACTTTGTTTCTTAGAGAAGCTTATAGTAAAGGCTGTTTGATTGAGCCAAATCCTATTTACAATGTGCGAAGGAAGATGCTGGAGCTTGTGTTGTTGGAAAAGCGTCACTCTAAGGAACTGTTACAAACTCATGAAGAGGAGGGAGATGTTGAGATATGCCCTGATGGAGATTGGGAAGGAGAGAGAGATGGAGATTGGGAAGGAGAGAGAGATGGAGATTGGGTCTTACCAATTCTGGGGAAATGATTCAAATGAAAGCTGGTTCATCTCTTAAGAACAAGATTGCAGAAGCAATGGAGTTTGTTCAAAAGTCCCATCATGTATGGAATTTTCAAGTGAAATCAGATTGAAGTTGTTGTAAGTTAAAGGTTATATGAGGCGCCATTCAACGAAGAAATTTGGGAGAAGTAGAGAACAATGATGCTGATATGGGGGCTGGATTGTCAGAAACTTTTATAAGAGATAAGAAAAGTTGGTTAAACTTTGCTTACAATGGACATTCTAAGCAAAAGGAAAGTAATTAGAAAGTAGAAGACTAATTGTGGAGGGATGTAGCTTGTTTTTAGTGTCATCTGCAAAAGAGAGTTGTGATCCATTTACTACTCTAGTCCTCTCAATGATCTCTCTATGTCTACACACACATTAGTTTTGTGGCCAAGCTGTGATGGGGATGGAAATTGTAGCAAACAAGAAACTGTTTGATGGGTTTTGATCTAAGAAATTCTTTTTCCTTATTTGGAAAAATTATACATCTGAATGCTTCTAAGTTCCTCATTCATGGAAATTCATCAGAAAGTCACTAGTTTTGATTGAGAACATGGCTAAGTTCCAAAGGCTTTTGAATTTCCGATCATCAGAAAGCTCACTAATGGCTATCATTAAAAGAACAGGGTACAAGAGTTATCGCAATACACTAGCGATTAGCGATCATTAAAAGAACAGGGTACAGGTTGATGAATTTAATCAAAATTAATACAAGGCTTTTGAATTGATGACAAAATCAAACCAATGCAATGCAAGGGTTTAGAGAAAACTCTAGTTTATTATTTTTCCAAAACTAAATATCAAATCCAATTTGCAATGCCTTGTATAGGTCTTAAGAAACGGTTATTAATAACAAACTTTTTTAAAATAAAAAAATCTAAAAAAAGAAAATAAAAGAAAATTTAAAACAAAGTGATATATTAAAATAATTTCTTAGCAATAAAGGTATCATGATGTTGCATCAAGTCCCCCGAGTATAGAAGGATTCGACCTCGAATCGGGAACGGGGTCCGATGGAACATAACGCGAGAGGTAGCATACATTGAAGACATCCAAATGTGTTGATGTTTGCTGGAAGTTGCAGGCGATACACATTGTCATTAATTCGCTCCAAAATGGTAAGAGGATCTATCTTCCTTGTCTTGAGTTTGTTGTACGCATGAGCTGGCATCTGATTTTTAGTAAGAAATGCCCAGACGTGATCACCAGCTTCGAAGACAACATGACGACGACAAGAATCAGAAGCCACTTTATACAATCTGGAAGAGTAGTTAGATTCATAGAGCCACGAGGCAGAAGACTGATATACCATGGATTGTACCACATTTAGTCTATGGTATATGTGCTTTTAGAATCTGTAATATGGGATGAGAGTATGTTTTAAAGTGTTTTCAGGTTCAGGTACGTTCTAGAGAACTTTGGTGATTCTAGAGTTTTTTTAGATGTAGAACTGCGCATTCGCGTCAGATGTTTAGCTATGGATGGAAACCTTCCCACCATTAGATGAGCTCATATTTTGACACGCTATAGAGCTCTGAGTTATCTTTCCAATGTCACCGGTAGTCAATCAAAATCATGTAGCAGAGGTTATGGTCGTTTTACTGAAGAATGATCAGTCTGCCTCGCGAGAGGAAGCTGTCGAGAAGATGAATGAGTGTCGATCGACGGTGCAGCCTTAGTGTTGATCGACAGTGATGCCAAAACACGGGCCGAATATATTTCAAGAACGACTTAAGCCCATAAGCTACCACAAATTATCAGAATACTCATGGACGACCTAAAACCCTATTTATATGTTTTCTAAACCATTGTTAACGGCTACGCTTTCTATGCTTTATTTTATTAATAGTTTTTAGATCTGGAAAGAAAGGAGGAAATCCTTCAGAGTCCTCCTGGAACTCCTTTCGATTTGGTTTTATTATTATTACTTTATATTTCATATCTATTGATCTATGATTTCTGTGACAAATACTATGTCTGAGACCTGCTAAGTTTAGGTTTTTTAGGGTTTTGATGGATTAGCCAAACAATAGAATTGCTAGGTGTTTATTGTATTGTTCACAAAATTGTTCTTATTGTTTGCTTCTAGAGTAATTAACTAGAAACATGATCATAGGATAGTTAGGCGCATGCGAGAACATGGCCTATTACCTGAACTGAATCCTGCTGAGCTAGGTAGTTAGATGCATACGAGAGCTGGTTTAATTAACTTAGTGAACATATCAAATTAGGTCGTACGTTAGTCCAATAGCATCGATCGACGTTAGTCCAATAGCATCAATCGACGCTAGTCTAATAACATCGATCGACGCTAGCCCAATAACATCGATCGACAGTCACTCCGACTTTTACATTAGATATCGAGTTATAAGATTGATACCCTTATTTATATCATTTATATTCCACTTGCCTGAAACCCGAAGTGTAGCACTCATCCTTTCATAAAACAACAAACTCTTTGATTACTAGCTTTATTATTACTATATATATTATAAGACCTAGCATAGTCTTAAACTTAAATCTATTGTGTGAGATAACAAGTCTCTGTGGATAAATTCCTTAAGTACTACAATCGATCTCTTATTTGAGAGAGTTGTTCTTGGGGTAATTTGAGCACATCAAATTTGGCGATGTTGTCGGGGACTCTGATCACCATTAGACTAGGTGTAGAATTTTGTCTAGATTTTTATTTTTAGTTCTACATATTCCTTTGTTTCAGGTACATATATCTTAGTACCATGAAGCAATGAGAAGAGGATTTTGGGCTCTGCAAATAAGGAGTCTTGTGATTTATGCATGATCCATAAGTCTAAGAGGACAGTCGACACCCTCCAAGCAGCGATCAACAGTGAAGAAAAACGAGTATCGATCGACACCAACATCTCGTCGTCAATCGACACCAACACTTTGATATCGGTCGATAGAAACTCCTCGGTATCGATCGACGCCACTAACGAGAAGACAGAGGAAATTGAAGTGCTTATACTTGAGGCTGATGAGAATGGGATCTTAAAAGAAAACGAAGGTCGAGCTCGCAAGAGTGCATGACAATTGATCTATACACAAAGGTTTGTAGTCTATAATGTTATTACTATTGCTAATAGGGATGACTTTGAGCTAAAACCTATATATATCACTTTTATGGAGCAGCGTCCCATTCATGGCTTTTCTCACGAGCAACCAATGGCTCATATCAACATGTTTGAGGAATTAGTATCGTTTATGTTCAATGGAATCTCTGAAGACCACTACTTATGTGAACTCTTCCCATACACCCTTGCTGGAGATGCAACTCATTGGTTCAAGAAGCTACCACCAGGGTTACTTACTATCTGGAATGACATCATTAACGTTTTCCTCAATAAATTTCTCTATGATGCTGCAGCAAATCTAGAGATTGAGATGGAATCTATGATGATATATATGGTAGAGGATGATGGACAGCATGGATTTGGAGAACCAAGAAGAACAGATGAAGTTGATAGTAGTGATTTGGACTTATCATCGATCGACAAAAAGACCTCAGCAATGATCGACACATATCTCTGTTGTCGATTGATACCTCTTGAAATATTTGAAAGATTGAGTTGCTTTCACGACATTGCAGACTCAACACTAAAGTTTATTTAGTCGATGAAAGAGGATTTCTTGGAGCTATAGGATGAGAAACAACCTAAAAATTCGGGTCATAACTTGGAAATAAAGCTTAATGACGATCAGCACACTTCGGGAAAAGATATGGAGACTTAACCAAAGGCTAACATCGATCAACACCCGCCTAATGATATCGATCGACACCCACTTAATGCTACAGATCGACATCGTCCACCCGACATCGTTCGACACCCACCGTTGGACGAGCTGCCAGGATATACAGTTGAGCTCGAACCGAACGAGGAAAGAGTGCACAAGTATGAGACCTCACATCTTGTTGTCCCTAAACATCAGAGACCACCTATCTACACAGAAGAAGTTGATGGGTTTCACAAAAGAGTGAAGAGGATACATGATCATGTGAAGATTGTGGCTACATGTGCTGTATTTGAAGCTGAAGCTCCTATCCCAGCATACAAAAGTGTGCATCTAGGTTTCTACAGTGGGTTATTTGATGATCATGAGCATGCAACATATTCTCAGAGAGGGTTGAGATTTACAAGCAAAGTCGATAAAGGCCACACAGAAGCAGTATTGAACGACATCAACAAGCATGCATCAATCGACACTACCACTTCACCATCGATTGACACCCATCACGTATCAGAGCAGAATGAGTTTGAAGTGTGCCAAAATAGTTTTGATGAAGGCAACCACACGAGATCAGACAAGTATGTGGGAAAGAAGAGGAATAATTGGAAGAAAAGAAAAAGGATCAAGGGTGATCCTCAGTTATCATTGATTCCTCACTTCTCAGATGATGTCATAAAATTCAGAGTGTGCAGCAGATGCTTCTCACATCCGTTTACAATTCTTCGAGCACTCCTTATTGCTGATATGATAGACAAAGGAGAAGATTAAGAGGCTTTCACAAAAAGTGTGACAAAGCTAAAGATATTGGACATTGGTCATTGTTTTGGAACAAATTCTCAATCTCATATGGACTGAATCAGAGTTCCAAAGCTTCAAGCTAAAGACTATAACCAAGCGATGACTAGGAGGCAACCCACTGTTTAGTAAGTTTTAAATTTTGTTTTACTTCCATTTATTACTGAATTTACATTTTTGCATTATTTCAGGTAAAAAGATCTAAGGAAGATAGTATGCACATAACATCGACTGACACCTGATCAATGTTGATCGACAAGAGCAAACCGAGCATTGATCAATCGCCACTTAAATGTGTCGATCGACGGTCACCATCAACAAGCATGTATATCGTTTTTTCTTGTTAAATTTTATCCTTATGATTTATTTTCTTCACCAATCTCTGACTGTATAAGACTAGGGATAGTGGTATTTAAATCTGGGGAGGTTCGCTGGTGTTATTTATTGTTTTAAGCTTTTATTTGCTATATCTATATAAGTTTTTCAAAACTTTTATTTTGTCAAAAAGGGGATTATGGTCAGATTTATATTTTACTTGTTCACTAACCACTCTATAGCACCATTCTTAGACTTGTTATTTGCAGAGAGTACTAGAGATACCAAAGTGGATCTTGCCATTATATCACACTTGGTTAGAAAGTTTGAAGGAGCCAAAACTAACCTCCAACCTAATATTGAATTATTTGCTTGCTTTGGGGTTTAACATACTTTGGATTGGATTCATCCTGCAGGTCTGGGAGGTAAAAATTTGTGTGCTTCTGATTCCCTTATTTCGCTCTCTTCGGCATCTTTAAAAAGAAAGAAAGAAAAGATTAAGATGATTTCCTTAGATGTAGAGGGGTAGGTACATTACTGATGACCTCACTATTTTAATTCAAAGGAATGATCACACATCGTTGGAAGCGAGGAGTAAGTACATTTCGATGACCCTACTATTCGCCTATATTTGTCAATAAAAAAAATCAAAAATAAGATGGTAAGATGAACTGTATCAGCATCATTGTCCATTGAGTTTGAAATCTAAAAAGATTCAGAGAAGAGAAAAAAAAGGGAACAAATGGATCAGAGAAGATTACTACATGTGAGTTCAGAATACTTGCAGGGGTAAGAGTTCATGTGTCCTTTGATCGATACTCTCAAGGTAAACCCTGCACTTTTATTTTACGCAAGAAATGAGGTTAGTAGAGGGGTGAGTGAGACTAATATTTGCTAAAGTTGTTGGTATAATGGATTTGGTTGCTATACTAGGATAAGGTATATAAAGTTTCTCTAAAATTAGCACTTACGTGATGTGGTTGCAACATAGTAGAGGTGATAAGGATAAGTTAGAGATATTGTGAGTCCCTATGTTTTCAAACTTTTTTTAGATTGTGATATTCTTTGTTTGAAGACAATCAAAAGGATAAGTATATGGGAGTTGATATACCATGGATTTTACCACTTTTAGGCCATGGTATATATGCTTTTTAGAATCTGTAATACGGCTTTGTAGTATGTTTTAGAGTGTTTTTTAGGTTCATGTACGTTCTGGAGAATTTGGCGATTCTGGAGGTTTTTGAGATACATAACTGTGTAGACATGTCAGATGTTTAGCTATGGATAGAGACCTTCCCACCATTAGATTGAGCCCATATTTTGACACAAAATATAGCTTTGATTTATCTTTTCAATGCTACATGTATGAGGACAATCAGCATCTTGTAGCAGAGGTTATGCATATTTTACTGAAGAATGATCAGTTTGCCTCGCGAGAGGAAGTTGTCAAGAAAATGAATGAGTGTCTATCGACGACACAGCCTTAGTGTCGATCGACGGTGATGCCAGAATGCGGACCGAGTATATTTCAAGAACGACTTAAGCCTAGAAGCTGCCACAAATTACCAGAATACTCATGGACGACCTAAAATCCTATTTATTTGGTTTCTAAACCATTGTTGACGGCTACGCTTTCTAAGCTTCATTTTATTAATAGTTCTTAGATTTGGAGAGAATGGAGGAAATCCTTCAGAATCTTTCTAGAACTCCTTTGGATTTGGTTTTCTTATTATTGCTTTATATTTCATATCTACTGATCTATGATTTATGTGACAAATATCATGTCTGAGACCGGGTAGGTTTAGGTTTTCTAGGGTTTTTGTGGATAACCAAACAATAAAATTGCTAGGATGTTTATTGTATCCTTCATAGGATTGTTCTTATTGCTTGCTTTTCGAGTAATTAACTAGAAACATGATCATAAAATAGTTAGGCGCACGCGAGAGCGTGGTCTATTACATGAACTAAATCATGATGAGCTAGGTTGTTAGATACATGCGAGAGCTGGTTTAATTAACTTAGTGAACATATCGAATTATGTCGTAATGCTTGTTGATGTGTTGTGATTTTGCATAGTTTTAGCTTTGTATTTTCATATATATTCATGCATTAATCTTACATTTATTTGTATTTAGAGTCTATTACATGTTCATTTGCATCTTGTAGGTGTTGGATGAGCTATTTGGAGTTTTGGAGATGATTAGAACACAAAAGGAGCAAAAAGAGACTTGGATCGATCGATCCGTTTTTGATGGAAATCTGGATCGATCGATCCAAGAAAGCCGAGAGCAAAATGGTAAAGTGATCGATCGATCTGAATTCCAGATCGATCGATTTGGACATGGATCGATCGATCCATTTATACCAAAAAAATGGATCGATCGATCGGGCCTTTGAATATAACGTGTGCTCGAAGAAATACACACGGATCGATCGATCTGGTTTCGGGCAAAAACAGATCGATCGATCCAGACAGCCTGTGTCACTTTTCATGTGCTGGACGAGTTTGGTGGATCAAGTGGCCTAACTTTCTCTACCTTTTCTGAAGAGCCAAGTTTACATTTGCCTTGTGAAGGGTCAAAAGGTGTGTGCAAATGGGATAAAGTGGAAGAAACATCAATTAGTGTGTTTTATTTTAGATCTAGATGTCGATAGTACAGAATTACGTCTCTGTACCCCCGCAATCATACTCTGCGTCGATATGCAAACGTCTCTGCACCCCGCAATCTCAAACATCTGCGTAGATAGTACATAATTACGTCTATGTACCCCCGCAATCAACTCTGCGTCGATAGGTCAGACGTCTCCGGCCCCCGCAATCTCGCACATAGTCCTTATATTCATAACTACTTTTACATATATATATCAACACTTAACCTCAAACAATTCAATCAATGGTTGAATCCTCTAGACCCTTAATTTCCAATTTACAATCAATATCCTAACTATCAAACAAGACTCGACTCAAGCAGACGGATCACGTTTCGAAACTAGACTACGATAGGAAGAATTCTATTTTTAGTATAGTTTACGGAATAGACCCTCACCTTAGCAATGTGGGAAAGTGGTATCTATGAACTCATGATGCTCAAATAGACTCCAAATCTGAAACCAGAACGAAAAATCGTGTCAGAACACCTTTCGAACGGGTTAAAACGGGTAAACGGTAGTCTGGTCAAAAAGTCAAATCGCAGGTCAAAGTCAACCTTGGTCAAACCTTATCCAAATTGAAATTGAATTAAACCAACCGGTTTTCCTTAACCGAACCAAAATCAATTTAAACCGAAAATCAATTTTGAACCGACCCGGTTAACCCAGTCACCGAGTCAACTCGCCGAGTCAACTCGGCCGAGTCACCGGTGGCCGGTCACCGGCGGCGACGGCGGCGACGGCGGCGGACGGCGGTCGGCTCCGGCGACGGTGGCGCGTGGCTTCACGCGCGGCCGCTCCGGCGGCGCGTGGCCGCGCGTGGATCACACCCGCCAACTTCAGGCGGCGCGTGGCGGCGCGTATGGTGTCCGATCTAGGCGATTCTGGTGTCTACGGACTCGTATCGACGAGGGGAACGCGATGGTGGTCTCGGATTTACCAGATTCGTCACGGTTTGAAAGTTATGGTCGATTTACTAAATGAACCAAACTAAACTAAAAAGCATGGCGGTTTCCGGTGATTACCTTTGGTTGCGAACGGTGGTGACAGGTAGATCTCGATGGTTACGGCTCCGGCGACGGGTGACTGGAGCTCCGGCGACAAGCTCTTCCTCCTCCTCTCTCTCCTTCTTTCTTCTTTTCTCTCTCTTTCTTCTCTCTCTCTCTCTTTTCTGAAAAATGCAAATGAATGATTGATGGGGAGGGTTGGTGACTTTTATAGAGAAATCCCGAGAGTTTTCCCGAAACTTACGGGATTTGACGGTCCGGGTCGTTACAATTCTCCCCCACTAATAAAGAATTCGACCCCGAATTCTGCTCCTGAACCGGTTGCTCAATGTCGTCCTGAAAAAGCTCTGGGTAGTCCATCTTCATCTCAGTCTCAGACTCCCAAGTATCCTCTAAGATCCCATCTCTCTCCCAACGGACTCTGATCAAACTAGTCATCATTCCCTGAACTGCTCTGACTTGCCGATCCAAAATCTCAACTGGTCGAACCCGTGCTGAAAGATCTCTACCAATGTCGCTCGGCGGCTGCTGCAAAATAAGCTCTGGCTCTCTCACAACCTTTCTCAATACTGACACATGGAACACATCATGAAAGTTCGACAACTCTGCTGATAGTCGTAACCTATAGGCCACTGCTCCAATCCGCTCCACAATCGGGTACGGTCCCATGTACCGAGGCTTCAGCTTCTTTAGTTTCCGTGTTTTAGATCCTCCCTGAAATGTCCTCATTTTTCAGGTACACTAGATCACCCACCTGAAACTCCAAATCCTTTCGACGCTTATCGGCATAACTCTTCTGACGGTCGTGGGCTTCCTTAAGTCGAGTCTTGAGCATCTCTACCTGCTCCACTGTCTCTTGAACCATTTCAGGTTCTATGTCACGTAGCTCCCCCCACTTCGGTCCAACAAAGTGGTGTACGACAAGGCCTGCCGTAAAGTGCCTCATACGGTGCCATCGCAATGCTCGAATGGTAGCTGTTGTTGTAGGCGAACTCTGCCAAAGGTAGATACTTTCCCCAACTACCTTCCCAATCCAAAACACATGCCCTGAGCATATCCTCCAAAGTCTGAATAGTCCTCTCTGACTGTCCATCTGTCTGCGGATGATAAGCTGTACTCATATGGACCTTTGTCCCAAGCGCCTTCTGGAAGGCTCCCCAAAATGTAGATGTGAACTTTGTGTCCCGATCAGACAAAATACTAGCGGGAACTCCATGCAATCTTACAATTTCTTTGATGTAGATCTGTGCCAACTGATCGGCTCCATCTGTTTTCTTGATTGCTAAGAAATGAGCAGACTTGGTGAGTCTATCCACAATTACCCAAATTGCATTCTTTCCACCAGTGGTTGTCGGAAGTCCTGTCACAAAATCCATAGTTACCATGTCCCATTTCCACTCTGGTAAGGGCAGGTTTTGTAATAACCCACTAGGCACCTGATGCTCAGCCTTAACCATCTGACATGTCTGACACTGCGATACAAAGGTAGCAACGTCTCTCTTCATACCAGACCAATGATAAAAGCGCTTCAGATCCCTGTACATCTTAGTGTTTCCCGGATGGATAGAAAAATGCGAGTGGTGTGCTTGCTGTAAAATTTCCTTCCGTAATGACTTATCGTCTGGCACACAAACTTGGTTCCGGTACATGTACATCCCACTCGAGGCTGTATGGTATCCAATACTCTCGATCTCCAGTTGCTTAACCAAAGCCGCATCACTATCCTGAGCTCTGCGGATCCTCCATAATAAATCTGCTTGCTCTACGGCCTCAATACCAGTCGTCTCCCTCTCTACAGTAACTGCACACAGTCTGAGACTAGCAAGCATCCCCGTCAACTCCTGAACCTCTTTGGTTCCTAAAACATCGCTCCTTCGCCTACTTAAGGCATCTGCTACCTGATTGGCCTTGCCTGGATGATAAGCGATATCTAAGTTGTAATCTGCTAACAACTCTATCCATCTTCGTTGCCTCAAATTCAGGTCTGTCTGCGTGAAAATGTATTTCAGACTCTGGTGGTCTGTGAGAATCTGCACCTTCTCTCCATACAAATACGACCTCCAAATCTTCAGCGCAAACACAACTGCTGCCAACTCCAAGTCGTGAGTAGGGTAGTTAACCTCGTGAGGTCTCAACTGGCGCGATGCATATGAAATAACATGACCTTCCTGCATCAAGACACATCCCAGACCAATACCGGATGCATCCGTATAAACCTCATATGGTACCCCAGGTCTAGGTAGAACCAAAACTGGTGCTTCCGTCAGCTGCCGCTTCAGCTCTGCGAAACTCTTCGAACAAGCATCTGTCCAAACAAACTTGACGTCCTTGCCAGTTAGCTGCGTCATCGGCTTGGCGGTACTGGCGAACCCTTTGACAAACTTCCGGTAATAACCCGCCAAACCCAAAAAGCTGCGGATCTCAGTAGCACTCCTAGGTGTAGGCCACTCTGTTATTGCAGTAATCTTCTCCGGATCTACTGCAACTCCTGCCTCAGAGACGACGTGACCCAAAAATCCAATCTTTCGCTGCCAGAAGCTACACTTACTCAGTTTAGCAAATAACTGATGCTCTCTAAGCTTACTCAACACAATCCGCAAATGATCTGCATGCTCCTCTCTGCTCCGAGAATAAATCAAGATGTCGTCGATGAAGACAATCACGCACTTGTCTAGATGCTCGCGAAACACGTCGTTCATTAGCTTCATAAACGTTGCCGGTGCGTTAGTCAATCCAAATGGCATCACCACAAACTCATAATGTCCATATCGTGTACGAAAGGCCGTCTTTCGCACATCTTCCTCAGCTATAGCAATCTGGTGATACCCCGATGCCAAGTCGATCTTGGAAAACCATGAAGCTCCCTGCAACTGATCCAATAACTCATCGATACGCGGTAGTGGATACTTGTTCTTGATGGTCACTTTGTTCAAGCCTCTATAATCGATGCAAAGTCTGAAACTTCCATCCTTCTTTTTCACAAATAATACTGGTGCTCCCCAAGGTGAAGTACTGGGTCTGACAAAACCCTTATCCAATAGTTCCTCCAACTGCTTTTTCAACTCTGCCATTTCTGCTGGTGCTAAACGGTATGGAGCTCGTGAAATCGGCGCTGTCCCGGGTTCCAACTCAATCGTGAGTACATCTCCTCTAGCTGGTGGTGGTCCTTTTAAGGACTCGAATACATCCTCGTACTCTGCGACCACTGGAACATTCTGTAGCTCCTGATTTTCATCTTCAGTAGTCATCGAAATGGTTGCTAAAAATCCTTCTGCTCCTCTCTCCAGTAGCTCCTCCGCACGTAACATAGAGACTATAGAAACTCCCAGATGTGTCTGAACTCCTTGAAACGTAATCCTTCCATCTGCTTGAGGAACGTGAACCTTTGCCCTTGGGCAATCCAGCACTACTCGATGACGTGACAGCCAATCCATCCCAAGGATAACATCATAATAATTTAGCTCCATCTCCGCCAAATCTCCAACAAACTCGATCCCTCCAAGTGTAACTGGTACACCACGATGAACTCCAACGGCTCCCAATCTCTCCGCGCCAGCGGTCTGAATTTGCTTAGTCTCACATAAATATTACACTAAGCTACTACTATTAAAAATAACCACAATTTTGAAATATTTCAAAATACCATAATACTGGTCAAGTTCTCCTGCATCACTTATTTTTTCTTCTAAATTTTTAGAAAGCTAGAGTTTGTGATATGTCTAATATTTTTTTGGATTTTGGTAAGATATTTTTTAAAAAATTGAGAATTATCATAAAATGTAAGTTAAATTATGCTTATATTTTTGAGAAGTTTTTGAATTTTAAAAACTTTTTTCCTTAGTATACTTTATGAAACTAGAAAAGGTATATTATATTTTTTATTATTAAATAATATATAATTCTAGCTCCTTCGTTGGTATCATGATGCTGCATGAGATTTTCCTAAGTAAAAAAAATTCTAAGTTCTTAAGCAGAATAAAATAGAAGGAAAAAGACTATTCCGACAAAACTTTTCATCAACTCACGTTTTGTATTACTTAAAGCTCAAAAAAGCTCATTAAACCTATAAACAGTGTTAGTGTGGACTCGTATTTGTGAAGGCTCTATTGTAGCTCACGATACAACTTTTGGAAATCATAACGTTATGTTTGATAGAGAAAGCCTTGAGCTTTATTAGCATTTTACTTGGTAAATAGAATTCTTGAAGTGTTTATAAGGCAAAACACTGTGAGACCCGCATCTCACGTAATAATATAATAATAATATTATCGTCCGAAATTCTAATATAATAATTATAAATAAAATTCAAACATCACCAATCCAAATTATACATAAAATTCGAATAAAAGTCGATAATATGATAAAAATAAGTCTGAGATAAAACGTGGAAACAATCCCAAAAGCACCAGCCCATTGTGATCAATCCTGATCGTCAGTATCACCTGAAAGGGGAAAAAGGAGGGGTGAGCAACAGGGGAGTCGCTCAGTGAGGTATGGGATGTTAGTCACGCAAACCTCTCACTAGATAAAATAGAACTCCCACTATGGAAGTTTAGATCTAACATGAACACACACGATGCCTAAGGCATCACACAAAACAAACAATGCGATGATAGCACACGGCTAGTCCATACACCCCGCATTTCCTCATAAGGATATACATACTCTGCGTCGATAGTACAGAATTACGTCTCTGTACCCCCGCAATCATACTCTGCGTCGATATGCAAACGTCTCTGCACCCCGCAATCTCAAACATCTGCGTAGATAGTACATAATTACGTCTATGTACCCCCGCAATCAACTCTGCGTCGATAGGTCAGACGTCTCCGGCCCCCGCAATCTCGCACATAGTCCTTATATTCATAACTACTTTTACATATATATATCAACACTTAACCTCAAACAATTCAATCAATGGTTGAATCCTCTAGACCCTTAATTTCCAATTTACAATCAATATCCTAACTATCAAACAAGACTCGACTCAAGCAGACGGATCACGTTTCGAAACTAGACTACGATAGGAAGAATTCTATTTTTAGTATAGTTTACGGAATAGACCCTCACCTTAGCAATGTGGGAAAGTGGTATCTATGAACTCATGATGCTCAAATAGACTCCAAATCTGAAACCAGAACGAAAAATCGTGTCAGAACACCTTCGAACGGGTTAAAACGGGTAAACGGTAGTCTGGTCAAAAAGTCAAATCGCAGGTCAAAGTCAACCTTGGTCAAACCTTATCCAAATTGAAATTGAATTAAACCAACCGGTTTTCCTTAACCGAACCAAAATCAATTTAAACCGAAAATCAATTTTGAACCGACCCGGTTAACCCAGTCACCGAGTCAACTCGGCCGAGTCACCGAGTCACCGGTGGCCGGTCACCGGCGGCGACGGCGGCGACGGCGGCGGACGGCGGCGGACGGCGGTCGGCTCCGGCGACGGTGGCGCGTGGCTTCACGCGCGGCCGCTCCGGCGGCGCGTGGCCGCGCGTGGATCACACCCGCCAACTTCAGGCGGCGCGTGGCGGCGCGTCTGGTGTCCGATCTAGGCGATTCTGGTGTCTACGGACTCGTCTCGACGAGGGGAACGCGATGGTGGTCTCAGATTTACCAGATTCGTCACGGTTTGAAAGTTATGGTCGATTTACTAAATGAACCAAACTAAACTAAAAAGCATGGCGGTTTCCGGTGATTACCTTTGGTTGCGAACGGTGGTGACAGGTAGATCTCGATGGTTACGGCTCCGGCGACGGGTGACTGGAGCTCCGGCGACAAGCTCTTCCTCCTCCTCTCTCTCCTTCTTTCTTCTTTTCTCTCTCTTTCTTCTCTCTCTCTCTCTTTTCTGAAAAATGCAAATGAATGATTGATGGGGAGGGTTGGTGACTTTTATAGAGAAATCCCGAGAGTTTTCCCGAAACTTACGGGATTTGACGGTCCGGGTCGTTACAAACACATTATAGTTACTTTCGAAAATATTTGTTCTCATAGAACCTGCAACCATTTGATTAAAGAAGAGAAAGAAATATGCAAGGTGAAAGTTAAATGCCATTAAAGAAGAACAAAAGTGAGGAGAATCAAAGGAAATGCTTTATTTACTATTAAAAGGGAAAGTGAAAGTTTTAACAAACAAAAAAGGTGAAAAAGAAAGTCAAGAAGAGAATGAAAGGATGTGAAGAAATAGACGTGACGATATTGCTAAGGCTCAAGTACTTTGGTTTATCTCTTTTGGTGAATGAGAAGAAGAATATCCACATCGAAATATGATGATAAAAAGAAGAAAACATGTTAATTAATATAAAAATAAAAGATTGAAAGAAGAATAAAGTGGAGTTGATAACAAAACAAAGAGAAAAGGAAAAACAAATTGTGGAACATATATATAAAACAAAATGAAGGCAGCCAAGATAAAAGTCTTTTGCCTAGTCACAATTTTCATACTTTTAGTATAAACTTTATATTACGTTACTAGTAGTTTGTGATAGTGTTGTTGTTGTATCATAACTTACAGCAACAAATATCTAGTATTTAATTGATTACAATAAAATGTAGCTGGTAAGTTTTACATCTCTATTTTTTTTTCAGTCGAAAAGCTGTTTTACATCTCTATTTAGAAGTATGAGGATGGAGTTAAATATAACTTAAAGTATAAACTATTGCATATGTATCTCTTAAGAAGTTCATTAATATTTATAGTTTTTTTCTTTGTTAATTATTTTGAGAATACCATCATACTAGGACTAGAAAATGCGGTACACGTCGTTGGAAAAAACGAACAAAAAAACAAATAAATTCAGCAGCTTCTCACGAGCATTATCTTACCAAATACTTCCACACCTTACCAACTTCATTTTGTCTTTCACATCTAACATTTTCCCCTCAATATTATTCTATCTCGTGGAGTTGTACGAGTCCAAAAAGAATTCTGTGAGTGGAAAATATTTGGATAAATCGTTTTATTCCAATTAATATGTTTAAATAAAATTCAGTTTTGAAATAGGAAATTAAGATAGCCCTTTGGAAAATTTCAAGAATTTTATATGGACAATAGTGTATACTTTTTGATATTTCGATCAAAATTATATATTTTGTAACTTGTATGCCAGAAAGGTTTACACTAATGTATTCTTTTTACCTAAAAGTACACGAGCGAAGTCTTACAAGATTGATCATAAAAACAAAACATATCTCTAGTTGTGGCTAAAATGAAAAATTGCATTTCGTAATTAGCACCATATAGGAAAACGTCGCTATCAAACCTTCATGTTTCATAACTAAAATATATATTTTTATTATCAATTGGAGTTTTCCATACCTATAAAAAAAATCAGACTAATTTTAAAATGGAAGTACAACTCACGAATATACTATATTTCTGAATAAACAAATATGTCCAAAATTATGAATCCATATACATATAAGTGTTCGTACAACATGTAAATTAAATTTGAAATGTGTTAGTGTCCCGGCTCATGTCATAACTAAATATATACCTCTTTTTACTACTCTATATACTTTACATGTACAATTTGCGAAACTATTTAAGCAAGGGCTTAAATATGGAAAAAAATATTTAAAATACTTTTGAAATTTGATTATAAAAACATATCAGTCTCATATATACTTTTCCATTTTATAAAGAATATCACTTAGAGACTTAAATACTTTTCACATGAAATGCATACTTGTATTAATTACTTCTATTTAACTAATAATATTTAAGATAACTAGATTTTTTTTACTAAATTAATGTATTTTTGAATTAATATTCAACCGAAAATGAATTAAATTGCATTGTAATTGTAAAATGACTTTTCATTTAAAAAAAAATGCTAAACTGATATCTTTTAAGAAACATGAGTTTTGTTTTGCTTTTCTTTTAACAAAACACTGATCACATTAATGAACAGAACTAGCAACTTTTGTTTTCTATAATTTCAAACAAAAACATATAATTTAGCTTTGACAAAACGCATTTATCTCGCACATACATCTCCATAACAAACATCCGAATCTAAAACACACTTTGTTTCCTAACTCAACGCGAAACGGTACGAATGTCTTTAAGCAGACCCAACACTTGTTGCATTGTTGGCCGTTTCCCTGACGCCTCCGCGGTACAAAAATAACCAATTCTAAGACTCTCGATCATCTCATTAACCGATTCTCCAGAAGCTAACCGTAACCTCGAGTCAAGAGCTTCCTCTCCTCTCCTTTCCTTAAACAACCGTCGAACCGATTTCACATGTTCATCACTCCCTTGCTTCCCGGTCAATAGCTCAAACAAAATCACTCCGAAACAATAAACATCGAACTCTACATTGCTATCATTAGCATCGTTTCCCGTTTTGGCGATGTTGTTGATACCAAAATCTGATATTCGTGGCTCTAGGGTTTCGGTTAAGAGGATGTTGGTAGCGACTAAGTGACCATGAGTGGTGCCAACATGATGTAGATAGGCTAAACCACGTGCAACTCCAATGGCTATACGGTGACGTATAAGCCAGTTTGTTTTCTCCGGTGATGAATCTCCAACGTGACTCTCCCATGTATCGGCGCTCCAATCTTCCACGTTCGTTTCTCCCGCCGGAAGCTCGTGAAGCCATCGGTGAAGGTCTCCATTAGCCATAAATTCATATAATATAAGCTTCTCTTTTCCTAAAAACAACAAATCACAAAATCTCGTTATTCTATCTCCACAAAAATATGAATTAAAAGGAAATATTAAAAACATAATAATAATTCGTTATTCTTACGAAAACTAAACCCGTATAACTCATATTATACTTAAGAGGAACATGGTAAATATTAATAAGACCAGAAAATAATTAAATATAGCATAATCCATAATTTAAAATAGGGCAAATCTCTCAAATAACCTTTTTTTGAAGTTTTTGTCACAAAAATAACCCTCAAAAACAAAAATGACAAATCTAACCTTTTTTTATTTTTAAAAAATTATTATTTTTTTTTTTAATTTTAAACTCCACCCCCAAAACCCCATACCATAACTCTAAACCCTAAATCTAGATTAGTTAATCCAAGGGTTAATAAAATGACTAATATACATTTACATCCCTTGGGTTAACTAATCTAAACTTAGGGTTTAGAGTTATGGGGTGAAGCTTTAAGGGTGAAGTTTAAAACTGAAAAAAAAAAATTTAATTTTTTGAAAATAGAAAAATGGTAGATTTGTCATTTTTGTTTTTGAAGGTTATTTTTTTGACAAAGACTTTTTTAGGGTTATCTTAGGGTAGCTGAAAATATCCGACAAGCTATAGTCTCTTCGAGTCCCAAGCAAAGGATGTGACTTGTCTGCACATTTTCAAAAGTCGTCCTAGTGCAATCATAAAAGCGCTAGCCCGAAAATTACGTCATAAGAAATCTATCACAGAGACATTACTTTATTTCTGAGTAACTTTTTGGAATAATTATACATTTTTACGTCAATGTCAGGAAAATTCATAAAATTTGCAATCATGGCGCAAAAATATTTAGATTTTTTTACGTGACGTATCATAATTCATGCAACTGACCTTTTTTCGTCTGTACAGCATACACATACATACTCCTAATGAATACGACACCGTTCAGCATTTAATGCCCATTAATGGTTTTTTCCAGAAACCCGTGAAAGTAGAGACAAAAATTCATTTAAGTGACGTCTACGACTCGATACTTTGTTGTTTTCAAATATCAACACCCAGCAAAAAAAATAATGATATGAAAAATATAGTCAAATCCTACTCTTAACTCCAAACTTTTTGGTTTAAAATAAGCTTAAGCCAGAAAATTCTAAGCAAATATAAATTCAGAGGATATATACTGATAGTTTAACAAAAAAGAGGATATATACTGATAAGATTTACAAATAAGTTCAATAATTCTTTTTTTTTCAAAATTAAAAAGTCAGGTGTTTCTTTCTAATTTGTGCATGAAATTTTCCTGCCCAGAAAATCTGTCAGTTTTTTTTAGCGTTAATACTTTGTTTAGAAATTTGGTCAAAAGAAGGAAAAATACTTTGTTACATTTACTTATAAAATTCAAATTTTAAAACCTTTAGGTCATAATTAATATAAATACCGGGAAAGAAGTAATTAGTACCTGCGATGCAGTAACCAGAGAGGGTCAAAAGATTTGGATGCTTAAGCCGAGTTAGCGCTTCAAACGCCGTAACGGCTTCGTTTTGATCAACGTCTCTGATCCGTTCAAGCACTTTGATTGCCACGTGTAACTCTCCGGGTAGAACGGCTCGGTAAATAGGACCACACGTGCCGTCAGATATAACGGACTCCGTTCCGAAATGTGACGTGGCAACAATCAGATCCTTAAACGTAAGATTCATCAACGGCTTAGACGCCATCACGACCGGCGCCGCCGTTGGCTCTTTTATATCCGCGACCCACGACGAACCTGACTCCGTTTCGAAAGCGAACGGTCCAGATTTCTCCATCTTGAAATCCAACGGTGCGGGACTCGAAATCGCCCATCTCGATTTCGTCCTCGCCGATTTCAATCGACGGCGGATTAGAATCACGGAGACGACGAGGATTAGGATAACCAAAGCTCCTAGCGAAGACGATAAACCAATCACAAAAGCGCTGCGTTTGAAACGGTTCGTTTTGTCGATTCGATGATGAGGCCGTGGATTCCGGTGAAGGAGAGGATGGAGACGGTGGCGGGAAGGGATTTTGGAGTCGTTGAAGACGAAATTGCCGCCGTGTGAGAAGGCCGATTTGCCGAATTTTCGGTATTTATCGACTCCTACCGAACCGGAAAACCGGTTTGCAGATACATTTAAGAACCGGAGATGGTTGAGATTCGGAAAATCAACCGGGAACGAACCGTTCATCGAGTTCTCCGATAAATCCAAGTAATCCAACGATTTTAAACCGGAAATTGGTTTAACACTGCCGTTGATTTTACATCTCGAGATATCGAGATGGTGTAAACCGGAGAGAGAACCCAAACCGAGAGGCAAACCACCAAGATTGTTATGAGAGAGGTCAAGAGCTGTGAGGTTAACGAATCCGGTTAAGTTAATCGCGTGGGTGAACCGATTGTGTGAGAGGTTCAGCATCTTAACCGATGAAAAAACCGAACCATTGACAGGAATCACTCGTATCGAACCACCAAACCGATTCCTGGAAAGATTGACGGAGACAAGACCGGGTTTAGACCAGAGCCAAGTAGGAACAGAGCCATCTAGAGAGTTGTTGGAGAGGTCGAGGACACGTAAGCGCGTGAGGTTCCGTAGCGGAGTCCATGAAACGGTGCCGTTTAGATTTCTTGACGGAAGAACGATGTGAGTGACGACGACGGAGCAGTTAGAGAACCAGGAGGAGTTGAAACCGGAGACGTAACGGAAAGCTCTGGTTAACTGACGGAAGTCTGTGCCGTTAGGACATAACACGGTGGAAGAATGTGAGAGAGAGACTGAAGAGAAGAGAAGAAAAAGAAGCAACAGTCTTGAAAACATTTTTTTCTCAGTTTCTTATTTTGATGTTGATGATTGTTCTTCCATAGAAGATAAAATGGTGGAGAGAGAAGGTTTAGTTGTGTTCCTCTGCTCTGTATATGAGAGGAGCTGGTGAGGTTTTCAGAGAATAGAGAGATGAAGATACATACGCGCGGTTGATAAAATGCCAACGATGACGTGGATTTATGACGAATAAATAAAAGCCAAATTTCTTTATATAAATTAGCTCGATTTATTTTATTTTATTTTATTGAGTTGGATTTGATGAATGTTGCAACGAAGCTGAAATTAAGTTGTGGAAATTTTAGATTCATATATATTTACTTGAGTTTTATAAAAAAAACATTATAGAAATGACACTAGTTTTAAAATTTTGCTGATGTCAAATTAAGAAAAGAAACATATGTAGAGTAATGTTACGCGGGTTTGTTATGTTCTTTTATCACTATAACATGCAACTGATATAAGTTAGTTGCATTAAACCAAATAAGATTTTTTAGTTATTTATCTATTTACATTAAAGGTAAACTGAATGATTTTTCTTTTCGATTACAGGATTATTGAGGATTCTTTGATCATGGTTATTACCATCATTGTCTTTATAAGGTACTTTTTCTCTTTAACAAAAAGAGAAAGTTAAATTAAAGTTCACACCGGAAATAAACAATTTTAGTTATTCAAGTTTTGGATTAAACAATTTTTGTAGAGTATATTAAAACTATTTTCACAAAACTAACAAATACATATAACTTTAAATTATATAGATTTAAATGTTCAAATTAGTAAATCAAACAATCAACTAATTTTAGTGATTGGGATAATTTAAAATTGATAGGTGTCTTTAGAAACTTTAGTTTGCCTTTAACTTTTTCAAAAGTAAAGAGAGGCAAAAATAAAACCTCGTAAAGATAATGATGATAAATACATGATTGGTATCCGATAAATCAAAAGAGAAATTATGGAAATATGGAATTCACCTTTTTCCAATCCGAGACAAATCTGTATACTTCATAATTTCGGAAATATAATGCAGTGGTATAATAAACATAAACAACCAACGTTTTAATTTATATACCAAACAAAATTGCGTATTTTTTATATATTACAATAAAGTATAAAACCAAACATTGATTTTTACTCTGTTGTTGACGTATATGGTTTTGAAACTCAAATGAAGTAAGCAAATGGGTATAGTTGGTGCCTCATCTTTTGTGTGGGTAGTTGATGCATATGCTGATGAGAAATAGAAACGTGGACCCTATGACTTTTTACAAATTCATTAAATTCATTACAAAATAAAAATAACATTTTATTTTTGTTGTGAGTTTGGTATCATGTAAAACTTTTAATTTACTAGTACTAAAAAGTGTTTTAAGAATTTACTAGCATTTCTCTACTCGCCATGTAATAAATGCTTATATTTATTACGATCAGTTATTAATTTGTTGATTGTTTGGTTGAAAGTAAATAATGGTGCAGTAGTTGACGTCAAAAATGAAGTCACACTGATCTAGTTTTTGGGTTATTGAAGTATAAAAATTTACATTTAACTTACGGTTTGTTTTAAATTAACTCGTTTTATTTACAACTTTTTCAATATTAACTACATAAAGTTGGATGTATTGATAATTGTGTGGTATATCGCTGTCCAAAACATTCCCATGAAAAAACACACAAATTCAAATGTGCATCGAATTATGTGAATTTTAATACTATTAGTGTTATAAATTTCAAACATTTGCAAATCTTTTATGACATTAAGGAAAAACGTCCGCCGGAGAAAGACTATGGTTTAATGTTATAGTGGACGTATTTTCGTGCATAATATATGGTATATGCAACAGAGGAATTGGCTACCTCAGATTTTATTGTAACATTTTCTACTGTTAATATTTTTGTAATTTTTCCCCAAAACCGATAATGACATGCCAAAATTGATAAGTAATCTCCAGAATATGTATTTTCGATTTTTTTCACTGAAACATTACATCTTACTCCGTCTGTTTGTAAATAAAATGTTATTTTAACAATTTTTTTGTTATTACATAAAAAAATATTATTTTAAAATTTTAATGCAGTTAATTATTAATTACAAATATATCAATTTTATAGATAATTTTAAATTTTAAAATTCTAATTTTGATTATTTGTAATTAATCAAAATATAATGTATTCCAATAATTTTTTCAATTTATATGAAAAATATTAAAATAATATTTTTAATGAAACGGAAAAAATAATTAATTAAATTATTTATGGACTTTTTGAAAGAAGTTTCAGATCATATAACACATATGTACGCGGTTGATTACTAATTTGCAGTTTTTTGTCATATTAGTTAAAAATTATGAAAATAATTAATCTCAAAAAACAAAACATTTATAATCAAAATTTAAGACACTTTTTAATATGTGTGAAACTTTTTAAATATACAATATTTTGAAACAGTAGTAATGAATTTGCACATAGACAGAGAATGTGAGGATTTATTTGTACGAAAGACTTCCTCTTTTTGATAAAAAAAAAAGACTTCCTCTTTAGATCGATGTGTGGTCTGTGACGTTACATTCTGACCTTAGCTTGTGAGATATATAACGACATAAGCTAATGTTCAAAACAAAAGTAATGAATTTGCTGAAAACTCTTTGCCTTGGTCTCCTCTTCTTCATAATAATAAGTGGAGAGTATGTACGTCTAAAAACATGTAATTTTTTTGTAAAGTATAAAGTAATGGTACATGATATGATTTATACTAAAATAACCTTGGAATAACAACTAAAGAAAGAATGAGATCGAGAAATTCCAAACAAATCCACTAAATCCCAGGACAAAAAGATACATAGAATGCCAACTAATATTCCACAAAGTATCTAACATATTCACATTCTCCTTGAGCAACCCAACCTAAAAGTTAACCCACATTCTTTATTTTATCATTTATCCCTTAAACCACTCTCACCCCACCTTCAACACCGTTGGTCCATGTGCTTTAGTTTTATGTGTGTGCGATCTTGTTCCTTTTAAATGTATTTGGTTACTATTCTTATGTAATACTAGAACTAAATTGACTGTCTAGAGCTTGAAAGTTTGTAGGCCTGGCCTGATTCATTTATCTGGAACTTATAGGCCCATATGAAAGAAAATATAATATAGCCCAAGTGTCCACAATTCTGTATTCATGTAAATGATCATGCATCTTCCCTATTTCTGGCAAGCCCAAATCTCAAAGAGAAAAGCTTACATGATTTCTTATGTGTGTGATCATTTCTTGAGTGTCAATCGAGAAAAGGTTACATGAATAAAATTTGAACAAATCTCTCGAATAACTTTTTTTTTAAGTTTTTATCACAAAAATAATTTATAAGAACAAAAATGACAAATTAACTTTTTTTTTTTGAATTAATATTTTTTATTTTTTTTTTCAATTTTAAATTTCACTCTCAAACCCCCACCCCATAACTCTAAACCTTAAATATAGATTAGTTAATCCAAGAGATATAAATGTAAATTGACACCTTTTAATAAAATTTATTTTGGTCATTTTTTTTAAATGTCATTTTTGTGACAAAAACTTTTTTAAAACTATTTTAAAATATTTTTTATAAAAAATTTGAGTAATTACTCAAGTTCACACGAATTACACCTGGCTAACGACCAGTGTGGCCTGATACGTGCACGTTATTATTGAAATGTACGGTCCATATAAACCATTGATTTAAATATTTCTGGTATTCTTAATCATGTTTGATACGATTTTGTTAGCTGGGTTTGGTAAACTATCGAAAACATCATTTAGTTCAATTTCACGACAAGTGGAAACATTTTTAGTTTGTCACTTTGTGTATCTTTAAATCTTGATCGAACATTATGTTAAGTTTTCTTAGGATCTCATCACCGACCTTCATCGGCAACAAACACAATAAATATAAATAGCAACGTTAACTTTTTTTTTGTTAATTATGATGTGTTACTTAAATTTCGGAGTAGTCATGTGGAATAAGACTAAGCAGCTTTCTACCAATTAGTACATCATTGCGATTTCCTATTTTGTGGTGTTAAATTTTAATAAAAAACTGCCATTTGGATCTACACCATACATTTATTCGCAGCTGATAATTGGTTTGACAAAATGTGTAAGCAAACACATAGAAGATATAAACTTGATACCATTACAATGATAATGATATAAACCATGTCTGATTTCCAAAAAAAAAATATATATATATATATTATTAAGTTATTATAACTGATTACATAATACATTATATACCGGCAACTTCTGATTCTATTAACCAAGTTATGATGATCATTTTAGTTTTCTACTCCTTTTTTAAATTTATTAGGAAATGGTCAGTAGCAGTGCAAATGCATCTAACTTTAACCTAAACTCCCCTTCTATTGCTTCTTCACATATAATTTTTCTTCATTAACTTAAACTTGACACAAGATGCATGTGTCAATTTTTCCCCATATTTTTATATGCTATTTGGAAATTCAAATCTATTTTTATTTTTGTTCTCTTGATTTCAGTTCAACTGATACGTTAGATTTTGGTAACTCTTTTAAAAATTGTTACCACTTTAAATAAGCAGTATGACATCTTTATAAGACACACTTCATAGCCATTTTTATGAACATGAAATTAAGCTAATAAAAACAAATAAAAACACTAATTCAATTTGGTAAGCTAAATCGGAGGTATTCAACTAAGATATGCCACAATACAAGTAAGACACCGATCTCCACGTACAAATTTGCATGCCAAAGAGTTTTGTACCTTTAGTGTATGTTGAATACTGAAGGTGAAAAAAAAATACTTTTAATCATGCAATAACTCTTTAATTAATTTGAATTTAGAATCTATATATACGTAAATAATTTCATTGATCAACTAAGTCCGATAACTCTTTACTACACACAATAAGTATTTAGAAAAATCAACAAAGTCCGATAACTTTTATTTAGAGAAATCTAAATCCAATATAAAATCTTCATTTTTTATACATACATTGATCAAAATGGACTTTCCTAACATGTTACTGCCAATAAAAGGCATTAACTAAAAAGTAAACTAATTATTTTATTGCCTACGACATACATAGATGTGTCGGAACCAAAAGAGAGATAAATTTGCATAGCAATTCGGAAGCAAGTTTCCAAATGTACACACAGAAGAATTCTATTTCAAGTAAACTCCCTAAAAATAGAACATAGACAAAGCAAAGTAGACGAGAAGGAAGGCCAAAGAGAGAGAGAGAGGGACATCATCTTCTTCTACCATTTTTTCACGACAAAAGAGATCAAAGATCTCTCGTTTCAATGGCGGACTTGCTGAGAAAAGTGAAATCAATGAAGAAAAAAGAAAAGAGCAACACACAAGCTCTAATCCTCGGCAAATACGAAATGGGAAGACTTCTCGGCCACGGAACCTTCGCAAAGGTGTACCTCGCACGTAACGCAACCTCAGGAGAAAGCGTCGCGATCAAAGTGATAGACAAAGAGAAAGTCCTCAAAAGCGGTTTGATCGCACACATAAAACGCGAGATCTCCATCCTCCGCCGCGTCCGCCACCCGAACATCGTCCAGCTCTTCGAAGTCATGGCCACAAAGTCCAAGATCTACTTCGTCATGGAGTACGTCAAAGGCGGCGAGCTCTTCAACAAAGTCGCCAAAGGAAGACTCAAAGAAGACATCGCTCGCAAATATTTCCAGCAGCTTATCTCCGCCGTGTCCTTCTGCCACTTCCGCGGCGTTTACCACCGTGACCTCAAACCGGAGAATCTCCTCTTGGACGAACATGGGAACCTGAAAGTCTCTGACTTTGGTCTGAGCGCGGTCTCTGATCAGATCCGACAAGACGGTCTCTTCCACACTTTCTGTGGCACCCCTGCTTACGTGGCACCAGAGGTTCTTGCAAGAAAAGGCTACGACGGAGCTAAGGTGGACATCTGGTCGTGTGGAGTGATCCTCTTCGTGCTGATGGCGGGGTTCCTCCCTTTCCATGATCGGAACGTTATGGCTATGTATAAGAAGATATACAGAGGAGATTTCAGGTGTCCGAGATGGTTTCCGGTTGAGATAAACCGGTTATTGATTCGAATGCTTGAGACTAAACCGGAGAGACGGTTTACAATGCCTGAGATTATGGAGACTAGTTGGTTCAAGAAAGGGTTTAAACGTATTAAGTTCTACGTTGAAGATGATCACAAGCTCTCTAACGCTGACGATGAAATCGAGTCGGTTGAATCAGTTTCTGAACGGTCTTCTACGGTGTCTGAATCGGAGTTCGAGTCGTTTGATGGTAGGAGAAGAGGCATGTCGTCGATGCCTAGACCGGCTAGTTTGAATGCGTTTGATCTCATATCGTTTTCTCCCGGTTTTGATTTATCCGGTTTGTTTGATGATGATGGTGAAGGGTCCAGGTTTGTATCCGGAGCTCCGGTTAACCAGATTATATCGAAGCTGGAGGAGATTGCGAAGGTTGTGAGCTTTACCGTGAGGAAGAAGGATTGTAAAATGAGTCTTGAAGGTTCAAGAGAAGGAAGTGTGAAGGGTCCGTTGACAATTGCTGCTGAGATATTTGAGTTGACACCAGCTTTGGTTGTTGTTGAGATGAAGAAGAAAGGTGGTGATAAAGTTGAGTATGATGAGTTTTGTAATAAGGAATTGAAACCGAAGTTGCAGAACTTGAGTGTGGATAATGGAGAATCGGTTTCTGGATCGCGTTCTTTGCCGGCTTATTTACTTTCTGATACTGATTAGGAAGTTGAAAAATGTTTTTTTTTTTCTTTTTTTTTGGATTTCTGAAGTTACTTATTGATTTAGGTTTTGGTCGAGATCATGTCAGTTTTTTTTTTTTTAAAAACCGATTGTGATGTTCTTGTTCTTCGCTTGGGGTAAGACATCAGACTTTAGAGCTAAAGAGAGTTGTGAGATATATGAGTCTTGATGTATAGAAGGAAGATTGAATAAAATAAGTTATTTTTCGCGTTTGATCACTCGTATTTTGATGTGTGTGAGGGTGGAATCGGTACTGGTGATGCATTTTCCATGTAGCGATAAAAAAATGTACACGTTTTACTCAAAAGGTTTTTTGATGCATTCCCAAAAATCAATACCTATTCACAAGTTAGATGCATTCCTAAAAATTAATACATATTCACAAGGCATTAAGCCATCAAACGAACAAAGGAATGAATGTGGTTTGACTCAGATTTGGTGGTTCCGTGAATGTTCTAATACTGCATACCCATAGTGGGTTTGATGTCCTCACTACAAGAAAACATGCATGACATCCAAATTATATTGCAACAAATGAACTTTTCAATAAGGAAAATCCTAGCAAAATATTTTTTTATGTTAATTGTGTTGTTTTTCGATATCGTCAACTATATAATATACGTTCTACTTACTTCGGCATTTTTTCAGCATCAAATTTTCTAAACTATTCTGCCAAATTTCTGCCACTTATTTTAGGAGGTGAAATGTTTGTAAACAACATCATGCTTTTATAATATGGGTGATCTTGTCGTAGAGATCTCTTGTAACATTCAAATCAACATGTTTTCCGTATGTGCTCTAGTTGGAAAGCATACGTACTATTTTAGCAAGAAATATACAATAGTCTCACATGATTTGTCTATCCAAATAACATACTATATTCATGTAAATCACCTATTGTCCACATAAGTAGTGTTCGCATTAGAGATTTTTTTTTTTCACAAAACATCATATGTAAGAGCATCGTGCATGCATAATAATTTAAGCTCATATATCAATATGTGAAGAAACAATCAAGTGTCTCTTAGGATGCTCTTTTTTTTATAACACTGTTTTAACTAAAGTAATAGGGTTTACAAAAACTACAGTAAATAATAAATGAAGAGATGTCAATAGACACCAAGGAAGATGAAAAAGACTTCACCTAGTCCCCTTCTTGTTGGGCCTCCATAGTGAGTAAGTGATGTAGCCACGGCGGATAGCTTCGGGCAATGTAAGACTGATGATGCATATCACGAGTGACGCTTAAAGCAATTGACGTTGCAACTTCATTACGTTCGGGAAGGGCGTGATCCAAACTCCATGAATCTATCCTTGCAAGAAGAAAAGAGATGTTGTGACGGAGATGGCTGTAGGTAAGGTACTGGTCAGGGTTGGTAAAAGCGTTGTGTATGCTCTCCGAGGAAGTCTCAAAAACAATATTTGAGAAGTGTAGGTTATGTAAACATTCAACCGCCCAAAAAAGAGCCCATAAATCAGCTTCCGTTTTCGTGCGCATACAGGAATAGGAGCGCCGGCTATGCATGATAGTACACCCATTTCCATCACGTAAAATCCATGAAGCACCACTGAGATGGTTGGAGTTAACCCATGAGGATCCAACATTACATTTGATAAAACCATTGGATAGTTTTTCCCAGCATTTTCTTTCCATATTTTCTATCTGAATATCATCCGTCGTTGTTGTAAATGTATCAAACCATGTGGATTCCTCTTCATAGGCTTTTTTAGAAACAAGGGAAGGCTCAATAACCTTTCTTTCAAAAACAAAAAGATTCCTAGCCTTCCAAATTTCCCACAGCAACCATGGAAAAACATTTCTTCTATGTATATCCATAGCAGAGCTCTTAGCAATTTTGGTCAAGTGAACAAAATTAAAAAAAAAAAGAATTCCTAGGGAAACCTCCTCTCAGGATGCTCTAGCTCGGCGACGAGAAAGATGAGGAACAAAAACTCAATATGACAATAAATTGTAAAGTGTCACAATTACTAGCCAACGTGAATATTGCATTCCATACTTTCCAATGGGTTGAAACCATCAATAAATAGTCCATACTAGACATTTCATCTTTTATAACTTATATTGCTTTAGAACTTGGAAAATCTATTCTTACACATAAACCTCGATTTGATCCTACCAGTATGGGTAAAACAAAGGTTTTAGTTTATATGAAGTTGGATAGAGACTTCTCAAAACTTATTGCACTGGATGATAAAAAAAATGTAACATTATCCTTGTTAATGTTGAATATACATGAGTTCCAGCTATGTGTGAGATGTGTGGTCCTTCGATACAAAACTAAGAGGTGTTTCCTACCTTTTACTACTGCTCAGGTTTCAATCTCCTCGTCACTTTCAATAGATACCCATTTTGAAGTCTCCGTAGTGGATATTGATATTGTCTTACAGCAAAGGGATAACGCTAGCTCATTGTCTCAAATTTATACTAAAAAGATAGAAAGTCTCCAATCCAAATTTGAAATCATTCTTGCATTGCAACCTACTTTGCACTACAAGAAAATAGTTGTATTGCGACATTTTTTGCAATATTAACTTTTGTTGTGATTTGGTAACAAATTTTACAATACTTTTGCAATGATGAATGCATATCAACAATTTATTGTAAATTCACTGCAAAACATCAAAAAGTTTTCTCGCTGTGATTTTTCATTACCAATTTACTACCTCTTCACTACATATAAATATTTTCTTGCAAAATTTGCTTAAAGTATTTAATGATAATGAGACAAGTTTTTTTGTATATATAAATTAAGAGTTAAAGTAACACATGTTAGAAAATATGTGATACCTTTATCACTACATTTACAATGTCTTAACATGTCTTTCTGAAACATTTATTTTTGATTTTAAAATAAATATATATTGTATTTAATTATTAAAAATTGCATGTGAATATGTTAATAAAAATGTAAAGCTACATTATAATTAAAACTACTTATCAATTCTTAAATCCAATAATTCCAAACAAGAAAACCATGCTTTAAACTGAACTGAAAATCTGAATGCTTAATAAATTTATTTTCAAAACTATATAAATTTTCTATGTTATCGAAAACAATAATTTATATTTTGACCTTTTCTTGAGTGTTAATTTCAATTATTTTAACAGAAAAATATCATAAATAAAATCCTATCTTTATTTCAAATCATTATTTTATGGGAAATTGCCAAAAATACTACTTTCTTTGTACCACTTTTCAAAAATAGCTTAATCACTTTTATCTTTGTTTTTTAAGAGGAAAAAACACACTTATAACTCTTAGATTAATTAATCTAAGACTTAGGGTTTAGAGTTAAGGGGTGGTGTAGCGTGGGAGAAGGGTTTAGGAATGTAAAATTTAGAATTCTAATTAATTTTTTTAAAAAAATTACCTCTTCATTAAGTAGTATTTTTGAAAATATCTCTTTAATAAAAGTAAAAATTTTAAGTGGTACAACAAAAGTGGTAAACTTGAAATTCCCCCTTATTTTATTAAGTTTAAACTAAACATACAAATTATGTATATAAATAATTTGATGTATATCTCGTCTTGTCCTATTTTTTAAAACTTTTTAAAATTTAAAATTAAGATAACTCCAACACAGTCAATCTAGGGATTTCATTTTTATAACAAATTAGATTTTCTCCTTTTGTTCATTATAAATATGCATTTCTTAATTCCTTGTTTACGTACAGGCAATTAATCTCTCACTATTTGCTTTCTCTTCAGCCAGAGAGAAGATAATGACACTAGTTTCACACGCAACATACACATATATAATTAACAAAGGTAACCAACAAAACCCTAAATGTTAATACTATGTAGGTATTTTTAATCCAGTTCAGTTATTTGATTTACTTTTCATTTGTTTTTTTTGTTTAATCAGGTGTTGACTTTGCGGCCCACCACCTAGATCCGACGTCAGCCTTTGTCTGTACTTTTTACGGTCCTGGACACGCCTACCCGCCTAAGGTTCGAACCCATGTCTTCCAAGCTGAAACTCGGAATACTACTGGACTAACTCGTCCGGGTAATGATGATTATCGGAAACCAAACATAAAGTCGTTTACTTTTCTTTTGTTTCATCAACTTAATCTTCACTTTACATTCTGCTATTGTTTTGAGATGAATCTTAGTCGATTTGCAAGAGGAATGATCAAATCAAAATAAAACAATCAATATCATACCCAAGCGTGATAGCCCAGTGGCACTTCCTTGGCCGAGAGGTCAGGGGTTCGAGGTCCCTAGGCCACGATTTGAGGAGGTGTGTCCAGGACCGTAAAAAGTACAAACAAATGCTGACACCGGGCCTAGGTGGTGGGACGCAAGCCCAACACCTGATTAAAAAAAAAAACAATCAATATCGAAACCCATTCAATATATGTTTCACGTGTTCATAATCTATGAAAAGAAAAGAAATAGAACGATGTGGAATGATAATGTTCACTTTTCAGAAGCTTGATATTTGATGTCAAACAAAAAGAATAACAGAAAGGTTGTATTTATGCCTCGTTCAATATTATAATTTTCGATTATTTAACAAACTCTAGTTATTTTATTATTTCAAATTTTATTTTAATTATTTGAAATTTGAAAAATAATTCAGTCCATGTAAAATCATGTGTGAAATAGCAAAAATAAAACTACAAAACAAACGACAATTTAGTAAATTTGTGTTAGAATTGTAATATTTTCATAGTAAAATAACAAAATATTAACTATAGATCATGTGACACTATTTTCAGTGTTGCAAACAACTAAATTGCAATACAAATGTTATTGGATTATTACTACAAATTTTTAATAAATTAATCCATTACAAAATTTGCAACATATTTGCGACAATCACGAATTTGAAACATTTAATCAGCAACATTATATAGCTCATCGCAATGCAACAAAAATTGATGTATTGCAATAGTTTTCCTTTCTTACAATATTACTATTTTTCTTGTGTATTGGTTCCTTCTGATGACCACCATCCTTCGGTTCCTTCAAATAATATAGTGGACCACCTTGCTACAGGAAACTCAATGATTGTCTCCCTCTCAACATAAGAAAATTGTTGCTTCACTTAACTTATTCAACACTTTATTCACATTAGTCAATTCACAGTCTACTTCCATTATAACACCTATTATGAAGTCTTCTCCATCAAGTATTATCAACACTAAAGTCTGTAAAGTTTTGTTGTTGATCCTGAACCACAATATTTAACTCTTATGCTTTTGAGAGTCCTTTTCATTTCGCATTATTAAGAGAGGTGGATGAATTTGTGACAAAGCCATATAGGTCACTTAGCTTGACAACAGGTGGAAGGGAGACAAAGCTCCCTATGAAATACTAAAACATGATACAAATTTTGTTGTCTCTTTCTTTGTTGTTTCATGGTTTAGAATTCAATCACTCATATCCGAAATTATTTTGCGTAAACATGTTGAATTAGTAGAAAATTAAAGGAAATCGAGAACTGGGATCATAAAATTCACATCAAACCTAAATTTTGTTGAAGACTTGGATATTCTTGCCATGACATAACACTCTATAGTTATCACTTAATAGGATTGAAATAACATATTTTTAATAAATATATATAAAATAAATCGTTATACATTTAACTACACCAAAAAGTTATGGTTTAATGTTTTAACCTATTATAATCCTAGCCAATATTTGAGTTTAGTATTGCTGAAAATATTGTTTAATCAGTTTCTAATATGGGAAGGCTCTCATATTAAAAATCCTGTATTTTTCAAGATTTATGAATAGATATATGGAAGGAAAAACTTACCGCATATGTGATAGAGAATTTAATGTTTACCACATTATTAATATCATTATTTATCTTCATTTTCACCAAAGAGACATTTTCACATATATTTTTTTTTAAGAAACAAAAATTCTTAGATTAATTTAAAAACTAAATTTTATATTTTAAATTATACCATTCAAATCTAAACCTTAAATCTTAAATTAATTATTCTAAAGTTATAAATGTCTTTTTCATTCTTAAAAATAAATATAAAAATAATTAAAGTAAACTCGAAAAATAATAATAATAATAATAATAATACCAAGTATGAAGTGAAACGAAAATGAAGCTGACCTGGTGGGACTCGAAGGCCGTTGCAATTTTCTTTTTGACTATTCCCTAACACGCAAAATAGATTAGAAAATAAAACATTTGGGATAATATAAAAATGGAATCTTGGATCAAAATCTTCTAGCTGACTTGTCGAGAGAGAGAATGTTACTGCCACGTAAACACACCAATATCAATTTCTCTAACTATTTGTCGTCGCTCTGCGCACATTACTCACAGTTTTACATGCAAACGAGTAGTACCGATGACTAAAAATCCACGTGGATAGACTCTAGAAAAGAAAAGAAAAAATGCAGTTATTAAAATACTCTAAACACATCAAATGTCTTAAAACAACAGTAACGAAACAAAAAGAATAGATAATAGTATATTTTTTTGGTATGATTTTTCTTTGGTATGATAGATAATAGTATATTCATACTATGACATCTGATTTCGCATAAAAGACAGGGCACTTATATTTTATTTGAAACAAAAAAACAACTATTATAAAATATTATTAATATAAATCCAAAACGCATTGCAAACTGAAAGTCTTTGGGAAAGAAAAACTAACAAATATATAAGGATATTGATATTATATAATATATATATCATCTCTAGTATTATAACGACTACTTCTCCTCCTTTCCTCCGGCATCATCTACGGCCCCAACGATACATTCACGACGGCGGAGATCCCTTAACCTTCCCCACGCATGCATAGAAAGATGAAGTTTTTCTCCGGCTAGCAAAAAATCCGCCGCTTGGATCGGCTTCAGAATCTCTATGATCTTAGTTAAAGTATGTACCCTCAGATTATCGGCCTCCGACACTAAAGTGGACATAGCTTCTTCTTGCTTGTCGAGAGCTTGATCCACCGACGCATTAGGCTCTCCGACGTGTTCCTCCGCGTAAGCCACGGTGGATATAGGAATATCAGCCGCGTCCTCTTGCAGGCTTGAGACTTTCTTGGTCATCTTCTCTTCTTCGTCTATGATCTTCACATGCAAAACGTTGATCTTAGCCAGCTGCTCCGCTGTTAGATCGCTAAGTGATGCACCACCACAACCTATTGAACCGAACCGAACATGAACTAAAAGTATCTCCACCAACCCATCTTTTTAAACAATGATTACTATACCTTTTTAGAGGAAATTAACATTTTTTACTGTATTTAGAGATTACTATTTCGAAGAAAATAATTATTTATATTATAAAGTTTATTCATTCTAGAGGAAATAGTAAATAAAATAGATTAAAAATGGTATAATATTCTTGAACCAAAAAAAAAAATCTTATACTGAAACTAAAACAAGTAAACTTCCCAAAATAACTGAAAATGTCCAAACCCTTACCTGAAGTGTCGTAACCGTCGATGTTGCGGAGAAACTGAGTGACACGGATCTCAGTTTGGGACCCACACAGGGCATAAACAAGCCTAAAGAAAGAGGATGGTCTGCAGCCACCCATCCAAATCAGAGCGTTCTCCAGTGGAGTGTTCCACGACGGTGCATAATAGCTCGAGCTACATCGGTGTGAGAGATTAGCTCTTTTTGCGGCGTACTCTTTGAAATCCCCAATGATCTTTTGTGTTAATTCACAGAGCTTCTTATTATCGGCGGCTGCGTCGGCGGTGCCTTCGTGGGACCGTCGTTGAGCCAAGGCTTGCTTAAGCTCGGGTACACGTTGGGATTGTAAGTTCATCCAACCTTGATAACAACTCTCTTGAGCTTGTTGGATGTTCTTCCCTTTGTCCGCCATCTTTTTTATTTTATTTGTATTACAAGTAATAATACTATTGGTTTTTTTTTTTTTAGTGGGTGTTTGTGTGATTCTGTTTCCATTTCGAGGGTTTATATATAGTACTATACGCTAATCTTAAAGATAATGCAACAGTGACATTTTCTCTAATAAAACTTAGGGCAAATCTCTAAAATAACATCTTTTAAAGTTTTTGTCAAAAAATAAATTTCAAAACAAAAATGACTAAACTAGACCTTTTTATTTTTTAAAAATTAATATTTTTTTATTTAATTTTTCAATTTTAAACCTCACCCCCAAAACCCCACCCCATAACTCTAAACCCTAAGTCTAGATTAGTTAACCCAAGGGGTATAAACGTATATTTACCCCCAAAATCCCACTCCAAAAAGGTTATTTTTGTCATTTTCTCCCTTAAAATTTATTTTTGTGACAAAAACTTTTTTAGGTCTATCTTAGGGTATTTCTCTAAAACTTATTGTATAAAATAATATATATAGATATATTGTAAACTTATAAATAATATATTGACGGATACAAATTTCGAATCGGTTAAACTGATTTTAGACTAAATCGGAAAACTATTATAACATACGAAAAAGGACGGTATAAGTGAAAAAAAATTACAACTCAAAAGTAAACAACTTAATTAGATACAAAAGAAAATAGATAATGCATGCAGACATTACGTGTAGGAGTAGCAGAGAATGCAACTTGTCATGTCAAAATGATAAGCGAAACCCTTTCATCTAAGTAAGGGAAGCCGACACACTCACTTGAAAATAAGTATATATAAAATTACATCAGCCCGAAAAAAGACAAAAACAAGATTATTCATACATATATATTAAGATAAAAAAATGCGTTGTGGTTCTTCTAGCTAGGTTCTAAATCTGATACTTACGCCGGAAGATAAAATGCATATTAGGTCGGGGGCTCCGAAAGTCAGAATGGTGTCAAGTGCTCTTGGCAACTTTACCTCTTCAAAGAGGAAATAAAGTTTTAGGAGATATTTTTCTTTTCCATTTAAATAAAAGGTTTCAGATTAGTCACTAATAATCATTTTTTGTATGATACTACTATATTTACAATGAATCGGAATGTCTTCGATAAAATATATAAAAAGGATTCTATCTTAAAATATTTCTTCTCATATGAATATTTATTTTGGAAGATTTTCTCGTAACTGACTTTAATCAGTTTTTAGGGGAACAAATATAGTTGTTTTGTTCAAAAAAAAAAACAAATATAGTTGTTTTTTTCATTTTTCGGGACAAGAGATTTAGAAAGAGGTGTAGAAAAAAAAAGAATATATTACAAACGAGTCTTTTTAGGACATTGTTTATTAGAAGTCTTTTAGTAGGAATTGTTAATTTTTTAAAAGATGTTTTTTAGTTTTTAACTAAAAAAATTTAAAAACCGTCTCTTAAACAATAGACAACCGTCTCTTATCTAAAATTTTTATAAAAAAAAACAAATTATGTTAAAAACTCCACTTTGAGATCGGAAATCAATATGGTTTTATCCGAGAAAACTATTAGAAGTACCTTGTTAAATTTAACTAGCATAATTAATGTAATTTTCTTGTACCATGAAAACAAAGCGGTCAGAAAGACTATTATTATCATGCCTAAATAATGACATAATGAAAAACTATTCATATGCATATAGGAATGGAAAACTTGAGAGAGCGGTTTCATTTTCTAAATTTTGTGGAAGGAAATTAATGAAAAACCAAACATTACTGGTATAAATTTTATCTCTCTAAAAAAAAACATATATCTTTCCGAACGATATAATTGGTTATATATAGCAGCAAATCTAGACACGTATTCAGAGCTGACACGTGGTACGTTTCTCTTCTTCGTGTCGTTTTCTATCTGAGACTCTGCATGTAGACGCAGAGTATGAACATCTGATATGGATAATTAAGTTATTTATCTATCTACCTTCTGGTCATTTACGCGTATATATGATTTTTAAAACAAGATTTCGTTTCTTTCCATTGCGTGTTGGGACGCCAAATAAGGCTTCTGTCTCGTCAAATTGATTGTTACACTAGGATCCACATTTAAATTATTAAAAATTTTGTTATTTCCTGTTTTTTAAATATATCATAATACCGAAGCAAAGTGATGCTCTTCCATTGTTAGTGAAATTCTTCAAAAAATGGTCTATATTTGTGAAAAGAGAATTAGTAGAAAAAGAATCCAGATTTGATGATATTTTATAGTGTCTAAACTTGTACCCGCAGAAAAACATTTAAAACTCACATTATTTAGTGCTTCTTCGTCTGCTCCACATCGTGCACATTAAATCAACATGTGTTCCTCGTGCACTGAATGTTTTACGTTTAAAGCATTTATTTTACTCTCACTTCAATTAACTTTTATTATTCTTATTAAAAAATAACATGCTGTTATAATTAATAAAGTGATTTTTAAATTGATGTAATATTTTCATTATTAAAATTAAGAAAAATTAAATTACTCGAAATTAAATTTAAACTTAGTAGATAAACCATTAATTTCTCTCTCTCTCTCTTATAGCTTTGTTTTTGTATACATTGATTTTTTTCTACATTTTCTTTTAAATCTATTAATTTAGATAATGAAAAAATTAGTAGATGCAAAATTTGTTTTCTAAAATTAGCTAAATAACATAGCAATTTGATATTGATCGTTAGTATTTAAAAATACACATACTTATCAAAAAAAATTTATCAAATAAACCATATCATCTAAATTTATTAAGATTTTAAACAAATACTAGATTTTGACCCGCGCTTTCAAAGCGCGGGATTACTTTCGACATAAACCAAATTATCTAAAATTAATTTGCATTTTTAATTATGTATCTACATTTAAATGTTACACATGAAGCGTTGAATTCAATGTTTCGGGTCACGACCCGGACCCGCGGTTAAACTGACTAACCGATGACTCTATATGGAATCCGTTTTTTTTAAACTCGTTATTTAAAATTTTTATAAAATCCGCAAAGTATGCTAAAACTTGGGACCTGACTACTGATTGAACCTATGAGTGGCCTACTATGTAGTAAAATTTGACTTAAATTTTCATATTTAAAGTATTCTAATTTATGAATGTTTAGATGAATGGTAGATATATTATGAATGTTATGCTCTAATTTTACAAAAGTTAGTTATACAAATTTTTAGTCAAAGTAACTTATCATTTTGTTATAAGCGTAATGCATCAATATTTGAGAAGATGCATACTAAATTAGAAATAGATTTAACATCAACGATTCATATATGTTTATTACAATTTACTGATATAAGTTGAAATAAATGTAATTTCTTATTTATTTATTTAGTTTACTTTTTTATTCAAATGTAATTTTTTGATGTTTTGTTTTTGGTTTATTTTAAATTTTAAATTTAATTTAATCATTTGTTTTAGACATATTAATATTTATTAATTTTTCTTTTGTTATACATTTTTATTATCTATCTAATAATAATGTTTATTATTAGATTTTGACCCGTATTTTAAAGCGTTAGATGGTTTTTATTCAAAACATTATTTACTGAAAATTAGAAATCTTATATAGATCTTTTTATAAAAATATTTGTTTTAAATTATGTATAATAAAAATTTAAAATTACATGAATATAGTTTTATGAAAATACATTTATATAATCTGACTCGTATCAATTTTACTTATATTTTGAAACTAAATTATAGTACAAATTTTTGATTTTTTATATTCATAAAATTTTATTTTATTATTATATGTCTCAGCATTATTATACATGTCTCATACTTAATAAATATATTAAATTATTGGTTGGATCAATCGTATTCTTCTGATTATGATCGGATGTGATGTCATTTGACTGAGCTCTTTACTTAGATGACAAAAAAATATTAAATTATTTTTAATATTTTAATTTAAATATGTATATTAAATTATGAAATTATATATTTATTTATATATTGTATTTTAATATTGTTTAATAAGTTGAAGTATGTTGTAAAGTTCATGAATATATTTTATTCTGTTAGTATATAATTTATAAAATAGTTAATAAAAAGATTAAATTACTCTATATTTATTAATTGGTTTAGTAATTTAATTATGAATATAAATTATATATATATATATATATTATAGAAATTTATTTATTATTGTATAAATGAAAAAAATGAATTAATTTTCGTTTTGAATTATATTTAATGCTAATTTTGAATTTTATTATTTAAAAACAGATATTAAAAAGAAATTTATATTTACATTTTAAATAAAAGATCTTAAGAGATATTATGAAAATCTAATCTTAGAAAAAGATATTTCAGAATATCTTTTTAGATTTCATGTTTTGAAAATATTAAAATAATTAGTTAGATATAGTATATATTTAATAATAACTATGTTAGTTGTAGGAGAATAAATAGGAAACTAAATAAATGTAATGGTCCAACCTAGACTACTTGCAAGTAGATAAAAATTGCTCCTGTTTTAATAGTATTGATTACTGTTAGTTTTAGAGTATAATTGGTGACTGTTACGATTTTATTTGATTACTTTTGAAAAATATTTCTGTTACACTGTATCTATTATTTATATATATGACTTAGTTATGATTTATTAAAAAATTTACCTTATTTTTATTATTAAACTAAAATTTCTTTAGGTAATCTTGTTTTATTTTAGTAATAAATAACACGAAAGTATTTGATTTTAGTCTCTATATCTTCTTTTGATTAATTACACGCATTTCTTGATTAGAAAACTCTAAGCACATACTACCTCCGTTTCGATTTAGTTGTCGTTATAGAGAAATTTTTTTGTTTCAAAATAAATGTCGTTTTCTAATTTCAATGCAAAATTTATTAGTTTAATCTATTATCCTATTTTTTATTGGTTGAAATGTGATTAGGTGTATAAGTAATTGTGTGTTTTATCTAAAAACATGTAAAATTAAATAGTTTCTTAATTTGCGTATATAAACCCAGAACGACAAGTAAAACGAAACGGAGGAAGTAGTTTGTTAGAAGTTTCCGTCGCTATTTGTACTTAGTGTTTGTTGAAAAACTTTTAAATCATAGTCATTAATACTAGAGGGTAAGACTCATACCAAACTCCACTAGGCCTGGGCGTTCGGGGGCCCCGTCGGTTTCGGTTCGGTTTATTTGGATTTTTGGTTTTTCGGTATTATGCTCATAAGTCCCATTCGGGTTTTACTAATTATCAAATCGGATTCAGTTCGGTTCGGTTTCTTTCGGATTCGGTTCGGTTTCTTTCGGATTGTAACCAAAGTATGAAATCGTCCCAAAAAATATTTTTTAAACTTCAAAAATTAACAATAAAAAATTTAAAATATTTAAATTATTCACCAATCTAATTAAAAACTAATTAAACTATCTTAATTAACTAAAACATATTCAAAATATTAAATAAAACAAATTACAAAAATATTTTAAATACTCTAAGATATCTAAATCACCTTAACATATATAAAGACATTAACATATTTAACTAATTTCATATATCTTCGGATCCTACTTCGGATTTCGGTTCGGTTCCGGTTATAACCAAACTCCAAAGTACTAAGCTCATAAGTCCCGTTCGGTTATTTTTATATAACAGTTCGGATCCGGTTTCGGTGTTTTCGGTTCAGGTTTAGGTAGATAATTCGGGTTGGGGTAAAAACGCCCAGGCCTAAACTCCACCATAACTCGTGAAGCAATAATGTTATACTACATTCATTTCACTTTATTTGTCGTTTTGAGTTTATACACACAAATTAAAAAAATATTAAATTTTACATATTTTTAAGATAAAAACACTATTACCTATACATCTCACCACATTTCAACCAATAAAAAATAGAATAAAATATAAAATTAATAGATTCTGCATTAAAATTCTAAAACGACACTTATTTTGGAACGAAAATTTTTCTCTACGACGACATATAAATTGAAACGAAGGGAGTATAATTTAGTTTATCCCATTATTGCATAATATTCTCTTAATTTATATTATTTCACCAAATTGTTTATATCCAAAGATATTAATTCTTTGATATTTTTAGGTCTATCGCAAAAACGCATATCTATGACAATTGTGGTTTCAAACTTTCTTTTTAATTTTCAGTGAGAAACTATTTTCATTTTTAGTGGTAGTACTTCAATTCTATAGTGGCTATTGTAAAAACAAAAATCTCGAATAGTTGCATCTATAATATAGAAGAAGAAAAATGGTGAACTCATATTGCACTTCAAAATTATGTTTTAGTAAGAAGTTCAAAAAACTCATGTTTAATAATATTACAGATATGTTATCCTCGTCATTATGATTCAGCGTTGGTTTCAAGTTTTACCCAAAAAGTAAAATATTTGGTTTTGATGATGAAGACAAAACAAAAATTCAACTGCCGTCTGTAATCAAATATATAATGTTTCTTAAATTAAGCTAATTAATTCAATATATGTCTTATAAATTTCTTCTATGTGATTATGATTAAATAACTTACAAAAATATATATATGTAGCTTTCTGAATTACTTTAAATACATATACTCTTCTCATTGCATCATATATATGGATAATTAAGTTATTTATCTATCTACCTTCTGGTCACTTACGCGTATATATGATTTTTAAAACAAGATTTCGTTTCTTTCCATTGCATGTTGGGACGCTCCTAGCGTTCTTTGTTCCAGATTTTGCCACCACATGCGATAACATTCAGAACACCAGTCGCCAGCTTCCATCCCTGTCGATGGGTGACAACGATTTGCGATATGCATATAGATGCGTTGTAATCTTATTATTTTTTTCCGTTAATGGATATTCTCTCATGCATTTAGCCCAAACAATTAATTGACATGATCCAAACTTAAGGCCCAAGAAAGATATTCTAGAATAAAGAAAATTTTAAAGAATAGAAAAAAAAAACTCTACATACAAGTGAATAAAAATAAAAAAAAATAGTGAGTATTCTAAAAGTAATTCTTTTAACTATTAATATAAAAATGAGATTTTGGTGGCATTTGTATTTATCCCTTCCAGAAGCAATAATTAAGAATTTTCCCACATAATCTATTTTAATAACCATTTCTTAATAATCACTTCTTAATATAATTTTTTTACAAAAACATTAATTGTCTAGGTCACGTCTTAATCTTCCAAGAAGTGTTATTGAATACTTTTCCTAGTGAAGTAAGATATTTAACTTTAAAAAGAATTAGAAAATTTGGGTTTTGATTTTCTAATTTATTTTAAGATATATTTAAAATTTAATTGAAAGTTACGATCTGATTGGTTGAATCTGGATCTCTTACTTTTTTGCTGTATAATTTAAACAATATTTGACGTAGATTTAGAATAATTACTTTAATTTTAATGAAAATCTGATTAGTATAACATTAATTATATGTTATCAAACTGACAGATCTGTTAAATATGTTTAGAGTATCATTTTTATACTGTGGAATCATTAGAGCATCTTCAATTATTTTTGTTCTTAAATAAAATTTAGAGTAAAATATTCCAATTATATTCTATTTTCTCTCTCTATAAAAGAATAAAAGTGAATTTATATAGAGTAATCCCTTTTTAACACTTTATTTTCTACTCTTTAACAATGTATTATTAGAATAGAACTCAATTCTATAATAAAATAAAAGTTGAATTTAAACTATATATATAATTTTTTTTGTTTTTTTTGTTCTTCGTTTTATTTTCTACTCTAAAACAGTGTATCATTGAAGTAAAAATCAATTTTATTATAAAATGATTCTATTTAGAAAAATAGAGTAAACTATTAGAGATTTATTTACAGCCAAAAAGTAAACAAAAGGGAACTAAACTGTATGTTTTAAAAAATAAAGCAAAGTTTTGGTAAAATAGTTTGGATGGCTAGAGCAACTAGAGTAACTACTAATTAACCCCTGAGTTACCGACTTTCTTCGGTATTCTTTCCTCGCTATAAGTTAAACACAGACTAGGCTAATTTAGTATAATTATTGTCGATGAAAATAATTTAATTATTTAGTAAATATCGCCGACACTACGTGAGCAGGGTTGCCGTATTAAGGATATGGAGTAGATAAGGAAAGGGTTGTAATGTCAATATCTTAGACTTAGTTTTCTCTGTACATTAGTTCTATATATTGTAACCTAATGATCTCTAATAGAAACACATTCTACACTTTATATGGTATCAGAGCCGTCGCTCCTAAAAACCCTAAATTTTTCGAAAATCTTTCCACCCGCCTCCCATGGCTTCTTCCAACACGTTTCCTGCAACAATCAATGAAACCATTACCACAAATTCAAACACATAATCACTTCTCAACATAAACATGACCAATGTCTCTAAGTTGTCAGCTACCAATTACCTCATGTGGAGTCTTCAAGTCCACGCTTTGTTGGATGGGTATGGTCTTATTGGCCATCTTGATGGATCGACGGTAATTCCAACTCCGGAAGTTACTGTCAATGGCGAAACAGTTCCAAATCAAGATCACGTCCTCTGGAAACGACAGGATCACTTGATCTATAGCGCCCTTCTCAGTGCAATCACTTTGCCTATTCAGCCGTTGGTGTCCCGTGCTGCAACTGCTGCTCAAGTGTGGGAGAATCTCTCATCCACTTATGCAAAGCCAAGCCGAGCCCATATCAAGAATTTGCGCCATCAACTTAAGTACTGGAAGAAGGAAAACAAAACAATTGATGTCTATGTTCAAGGTATCACCACAAGACTTGATCAACTCGCTATTCTAGGGAAACCTTTGGACCATGAAGATCAAGTAGATGCGTTACTGGAGGGTTTACCTGAAGAATACAAGCAAGTTGTTGACCAGGTTGAAGGCCGTGAGACTGCTCCATCTCTCACTGAGATTCATGAAAAGTTGTTGCATCATGAGGCCAAGCTTCTTGCCTCTACTCCGGCAACACAATCCATCTTTCCTGTCTCTGCCAATATGGTTCAACAGAAGCATCAATCAACCTACAACAACACATGAAAGAACAAGCATCACTCCAACAACTACTACAATACACAAGCGAGGCCAAACAACAACAACAATAACATGAACTGGACACACCAATCTTGTGGTCCACGGCCATACCTTGGCAAGTGTCAGATCTGTGGCACGCAAGGCCATGGTGCTAAACGTTGTCCTCAGCTCCAGACCTTTCAGGCGACATCTCAGCAGTCTCCATTCTCGCCATATCCTCCTCGAGCTAACATGGTTGCTGCAACTCCATACACGGCTAATAACTGGTTGCTTGACAGTGGTGCCACTCATCACATAACATCTGATCTCCACAACCTGTCCCTGCATCAGCCATATGAAGGAGGTGAGACTGTGGTTACTGCAGACGGGTCCAACCAATCTATCACACATACGGGTTCAAGTTCATTCCCTTCTCCATATAAATCTCTTGTGTTCGATGATGTGTTGTGTGTTCCTAATATACACAAAAATCTCATATCTGTCTATGGTCTGTGTAATACTAATCATGTATCGGTGGAATTCTTTCCCTCCTTCTTTCAGGTGAAGGATCTGAGCACAGGGACCCAGTTAATCCGAGGTAGCACTAGAGGTCAACTGTATGAGTGGCCGACTAGTGGTTCTACACCTATGGCTATGTTTGCTTCTCCTACATCAAGGGCTACGTTATTTTCTTGGCACTCTAGTTTGGATCACCCCTCAACTTCTATTCTTAACAAGACCATTTCTCAGTTTTCCCTTCCTGTTTCTCAACTTTCCAGTAAAAACACTTTCTTGCTCAGATTGCATGATTAATAAAAGCCATAAGTTATCTTTTTCAGACTCGAGTATCACTTCTACTAGACCTCTTGAGATTATTTTTAACTGATGTTTGGTCCTCACCTATCATTGCCACTGATCAGTTCAAATACTATCTTATTCTAGTTGATCACTATACTCGCTATTCTTGGCTATATCCACTGAAACAAAATCTCAAGTCAAGGAAATATTCGTAGTCTTTAAAGAGCTTGTTGAAAACCGTTTTCAGACAAGGATAGGAACACTATTTCAGACAATGGTAGGGAGTTTATAGCGCTGAATCATACCTTCGCCAGCAGGGGATTTCGCATTTAAAATCGCCTCCACATACTCCAGAACATAATGGAGTTGCAGGAGCGGAAACACAGACATGTGGTTGAGACTGGGCTTACTCTTATGACTCATGCCTCCATGCCCAAAACCTACTGGCCATTTCGCCTTTGCCACCGTCGTGTACTGATCAATCGCTTGCCCACGCCAAATCTCGAGTTCAAATCACCATACCAGAAGCTCTTCGACAAACAGCTGAACTACAATAGGCTTCGAATATTCAGGTCTCTCTGCTTCCCTTGGTTGCGACCCTACACAAACAACAAGATGGAAGATTCGATCAAAAGCATGTGTGTTTCTTGGTTACTCAACGAGTCAAAGTGCATACCTCTGCCTTCACCTTCCGTCGGGTCGTCTATACACTTCACGACATGTGACTTTTCAAGAAACTGTTTTCCCCTTTGCTGCTCCAACTGATTCGAATTCTTCAAGTCCAGAGATTGCAGAGATCTCTGAAACCTTCGCTCAGCCTCAGGTCTCAAGGGTTCCTCTCCGGCAGTCTCCGTCATCACTGGTCTCCTCCTCGTGCTCGGATCCTCACCACCACTTCATCGTCTCCTCCTCTGCAAACTCATGTATCGCCTCTCCTAACTTAGAAACTCATGTCTCTTCTCCTCTTATTCTGAGCCCACTGCTCCACAACAAAATGGGCGACACCCACGGCCCAGACCAGTCACCCCTTAAATGAAAGCCATGTACCCCCTAATCCGAGCCCACTAAATCAAACCCAACTAGTTATCCAAACAAGTGGAACCTCCACTTCCGATTCCCACACACCAAGCCTATCCTCTCAAAACTCCCAAACAATCACCATGGCTCCTGCCTCCACCGCCTTGTCTGAATCAACCTGAACTTCCCAACCACACCAGAATAAGAATCACCACCCAATGCAAACCCGAGCTAAAAACAAAATTATAAAAACCCAACTCCAAATTCCTTTACACTGCTACTACCCAACTTCAGGAGCCGTGAATGCTAAATCAAGCACTTAAAGATCAAAGAGGGAGGAAGAGTATGTCTACAGAGTATGATGCTCAAATTGCGTATGGAACATGGGATTTGGTACCACCGAACTCCACCCAGAATCTCGTCGGTTGTGGTTGGATTAATACGATCAAGTACAAACCCAATGGTGATGTGGATCGTCTTAAGTCGCGTCTTGTTGCTAAGGGAAACACACAGCAATACGGAGTCGATTATGGGGAGACTTTTAGCCTAGTTCATCAAGACTACTACAATTCGATTGGTTCTTGCTATTGCGGTCAACAAAGGATGGCAACTTAACCAACTGGATGTGAACAACGTGTTTCTTCAGGGGGAGCTTCAGGAGGAGGTTTACATGACCCAACCACCAGGCTTTATCGATCAAGACCGGCCTCATCATGTCTGTCGTCTAAAGCGACCAATCTATGGCCTTAAACAGGCTCCTCGGGCTTGGTACTTGTTTCTCAAGGATCACTTACTGAGCATGGGATTCAAGAACTCTTTGTCCGATACCTCTCTCTTCGTTCACACAGCAGGAACTCACTGCACCTATATCCTTGTCTACGTTGACGATATCATCGTAACAGGTAGCAATTCTCAAATCATCGCCTCTGTTCTGCAATCTCTGGCTCATCGATTCTCTATTAAAGACCCAACCAATCTTCATTATTTTTTGGGAATCGAAGTGACTAGGACTCAACTGGCTTACATCTTATGCAGCGTCGCTATATACTGGATCTGTTAGCAAAGACAAATATGCTAGATGCTAAACTTGTCTCCACACCAATGCAAACGACTCCCAAGCTTACTTTGAATGCTGGTGTGGTCTTATCTGATGCATCTCAGTACAGGTCCATTGTGGGGAGTCTTCAGTACTTGGCCTTCACTAGGCCAGACATATCTTCGCCGTTAACCGCTTGTCCCAGTTCATGCATCGCCCTACGGAGACACACTGGCAGGCAGCTAAACGAGTCCTCAGATATTTGGCAGGGACAGTGAGTCACAGTATTTTTATGAAAGCTGGTTCCTCTCTCCCTATTCATGCTTTTACGGATGCAGATTGGGCTGGCGATAATGATGATTATGTATCTACCAATGCATATGTAATCTATCTTGGCTCTACACCGGTGTCGTGGTCTTCTAAGAAGCAGCATGGTGTGGCAAGATCTTCCACTAAAGCAGAGTACCGGGCAGTGGGCAAATACAGCTTCAGAGGTACGTTGGATATGTTCACTCTTACAAGAGCTTGGGATTCAACTTCCACTCACACCAGTCATTTATTGTGATAATGTTGGAGCCACGTACTTGTGTGCAAATCCAATATTTCACTCTAGAATGAAACACATAGCCATCGACTACCATTTCATCCGTAACTTGATTCAGCTTGGCATGATTCGTGTCTCTCACGTCTCTACAAAGGACCAACTGGCCGATGCTCTAACTAAACCTCTCTCCCGGTCAACAATTTCAAGCAGCTATGTCCAAGATAGGAATCACCAGAGTGCCTCCTTCTTGAGGGAGCGTATTAAGGATATGGAGTAGATAAGGAAAGGGTTGTAATGTCAATATCTTAGACCTAGTTTTCCCTGTACATTAGTTCTATATATTGTAACCTAATGATCTCTAATAGAAACACATTCCACACTTTATATGCCGCAGTGAAGTGATATAGCACCAAAGTTCGACGCCATGTCACATAAAGGGATTACAAAAGAAGACGAAGTAAATATCATATATTCTTTATGAAAATTAAATGACTAATTAGTGAGAAAACTCTCTTTGTGCAAAATATTTGTGACAACGTAACATATCTTACCGCTCTTCTTCGTCTTCTTCCGTTGAACAAACCACTTAAAACTCATTTGTTGCAATGTCAAAAAAAGAGAGGGAAGAATAAAGAGATGGCATACAAATGAGAAAATATCACAAATAATGGTTTTAGAAAGCCGAAGTTAGAAATGGAACCGAGCTAGAGGCGATCCAGACACTTTTGATATGCTTCCCTGATTTTGAGATCCGTCATATCCCGAGGAATCATAATGGAACTGCGGATGCACTAGCTAGAAATGCTCGATCCTTTCATAGATCTATTTGTTTTGTTGGTTATTCTATTCCGATCTGGCTTCCCAGACCACCTCAAGTTGAGTAATAGAATGACCGTTTGAAGAAAAAAAGCCAAAGTTAATAGTTACACACAACTTTTCACCATAAATTAGGTACAAATATACATACAATAGGCATATGTATGACAGTATACAATTATACAAACTCATCGTTATATCATCTGGATCCAGATACACTATCAACACCAACCAAGAAACAAATTTAATACGATGAAATTAAAGAAAATAACCACTTTTTAACATTTGAAAACCAACGATGTCCACCGTGAAAGAGAGAGAGAGAGAGAGAAAGAGCGTGAACCTCTGACACGTGGGCCAATTCGAAGACTGAGAGAGAGAGGGACATGAGGAGAGAGAAGCGTTCTTCAGGTTAAGTAGCTTCAGAGGATAAGATCTCAAGTTCTGCCCACCAAAGAGGAGAGAGTCTCGGTGTAGCCTGTTCTGGAGAAATGTTGATTACTTGTTTCAGTTGTTCAACAACAGTTTTCATTGTTGGTCGTTGACTTTGGTCAATTCTCAGACAATTCCTTGCCACGTCACATATCACTTCAAGGTCCTCTACTTTAAACGTTGTTAATGTAGGATCAATCATATCTTTCAAATGATCACTCTCCAGATGCTTTGATGCCTATTTGAAAACATAAAAATGTTACATTACTTATGTAAAATTTTCAGAAAGTTTGATTTTATTTTGAATTATGATTATTACCCATTTCAGAATTGATCCTTCTTCATCTGTATCCGAGAGCTTTCCAGAGATAATCTCAAGCATTAATTCTCCAAAGCTATATACATTACTCTCTGGTTCAGCTGGTAATGGCAGTGAAGATTGGTCTAAATCACCACTCATCGGTTTTCTCGGTTTAAGACCGGTTTGTGAACTGAAAGCAACCTCTCCGACCTGCCAAAAAAGAAAAGCCTTTATTAGGTTATGATTCAATATCAACACTGAAAGAGTTTTCTTGTCAGGCAAGAAAACAAGAACAATCAAAACAGCTTTCTTGTCGAGCAAGTAACCTTTGCTGCGTAATCATCGGTTAAGTAGATTCTTGATGAGACAAGTTTAGAGTGCGCGATTGGTGGATTAAGCTCGTGCATATATTGCAAACAGTAAGCAGTTCCCATTATTATCCTCATCCTCGCGCTCCAGTCAAGATGCTCCATTTCTTTATCTGAACAAGAAGATTGGTTGATGATAATAACAAACTTAAAAAGATCTTGATATGAAGACAAGACTAAGATGTTTATTACCGTTCAAATGTTCGAATAGAGTTCCATTTGGAGCATATTCAAAAACCATCATTCTATTAACGGTTCAGCTTCTTCACAGTATCCAATTAGATTCACAAAGTTCTTATGGTTGACTCTTGACATTGTATCAATCTGAAAGATTGGGCTCTCAAAAAATCAATTCAAGATTCTAGAAAAATGGAGAAAGAAATGAATTTTTAGGGTTACCTTTTTGCGTAAGTCATTTCCATAGCTCTTGTCCATTCTCTAGTTTCCAAAATAGCGGTTGAAGCAACAGCAATCTCAACACCACTTGATAAGGTTCCTTTATAGACAGTGTACCATCAAATGCTTCGATTATATTACTGAAATCTTCACAAGCTGTTTCTAGTTCAGAGCGGTTTAGTTTCGGTACACCTGAAACAAAACCAAATAAAATAGTTTTTTGTTTGTAGACTAGGAGGTGGGTCTGGGCTTTAGCCCAACTAATTCCCTAGAGAGAAAATAGCCGTTTGTTAATCCCCTCTTTAAAAAGAGTTAACAAGCTTATTCAAACTGGGAACCTCTGACACAAGTGCTTCAGTTATTTCCAGTTGAGGGAGCTCGTCGTGGATACCAAATAAAAAGTTTTAAGACCATTTTTCTTACCAGTTACAAAAGCTTTCTGTAACTGTCCACTTAAACCAGTCTTCCATGGACCTATACTCTTCACGGCTCTTTTCCGGCAGAAGAATAAAACAAGCATTACTATCAGCACCGCTACAAAAGCAGCAACGCCGATAACAACATACAACGCAAACATCCTTAGACCCTTTGTTTCTTCTTCAAATTGCCTCGGGGGATCAGAGCTTGTGTTGTTGTTGTACTCAGCGGTTGGAGGAAGAGAAGGAGGGATCAACGGAGGTATCCTCTTCTTTGCAGTAGTTAACGCGGGAAACGACCCGCTGCTTCGAGGAAACCCTTTGGTTATAGTCTCTGGAGAAGGACTCGGAGCATCAGGTGCAGGCATAGCTGCTAAGTTACTTGTTCCCTCTAGTAACTCACGCCTTTTGAGAACACTAGTTTCATTCTTTGAAGAACCTTCAAAAAAAGGAATACTATGTTAGTTTGTATACGTTTTCAACCGCAGAAGTTTCAAAACGTTTTTTTATGTGCTTACTTGGGTGATAATTAGTGAACATAATTCTTCTCTTGAGGTTCCCTTCGCAGCCCTGAAGAGACATAAACATATAAAAATCAGTAACACTAAAGATACAAATATAACCAAAATGAGTTTGACAAAAGATGTACATTCTTGAAGTTGATTTAATTTGCAATACAAAAGCTTGTGCATTGTTTCGTCTTAACAACCTTCTCCTTGAACACTGTTAAAAATGAATTAAAAAAATGTAACAACATTGTTCAAAGATGTCACCATCTTGACATATCTAATGCAAAAAAGGTGATATACCAGTATCCAAGTTTTCTATTTACGCAGTCGAAGACAGCATTGGAAGCAGAAGAGAGCTCTTTATGCTTGTTTAACTGGACTTTATATAGCGATTGAAGTCTCAGGAACTTTATCTTTACAAAACCAGAAAATTTGTTACCAGAAAGCAACCTGAATTACACAAAAAAGGCAATGTTATTTTTGTTTTGTCATAACACATTGATTTGGTTTAATAAATCCTTTTAACTCACAAGTTCTCTGGTGACAACATTTTGTGTAGCTCAGGTGGAACTACTCCGCTTAGCTTATTATCTCGTAAATCCAAGAACTTTAGTTTTGGAAAAGTCCCAAACTCATTTGGAATGTTACCAGAGAGATTGTTCTTGGATAGTACTCTACAAAAAGAGATAACAAGAATTAGGTTCTTGTTTTCACATTCTTTCAATAAACAGAGGAAAATGGTAAGTTTATAAAACCCTTACAGAGATGTTAATTCACTTAATTGACTAAGCTCAGGAGCTAGGGTTCCTCCCAAAGAACATGCACTAAGATTCCTACAGATCAGAACCAAATTATTCATCAGAAATTGCGATAAAGATCAAAAAGACATATAATATAAGAAAACAAGAACTTACAGCATCTGGACTTTATTGTCGACACAGGTTACACCAAACCAAGAACAAATATGATCATCAGAAACATTCCAATTCGCAAGAGTTCCATGAGGATCAGAGTCAACTCTTGCCCGGAATTTCAACAGCACAAACCCTACAACATTCCAAAAAAGAAACATTTAAAAGAAGACAAAATTGTAGAAAGATGGAGAAATAGTTGTTAATTGTTTTACCTTCAGAATCGAGGGATAACGAGGAACAAGATTGAAGGGTGATGATCAAGAACATGAAGCAAGAGAACTGAAATCCAATTGGATTCCATCGACAACCCATTTTAGCTATACAAAATAGCCAGATTTTCTTTTTTCCTAATGAACAAATAAAGGAATAAAAAAAAAAATTCCAAACTTTACAAAATCCTCGGCAAGAGGAGAACGACGAGGTTGATGATTGAGTAATAAGGGTCTCTCATTGTTTGCAAAATGAATGGCACAAAACCCTAATCATCAAAAATGTTTTTTCCCTTATAACAATCAACAACTTGTGAAATTCTGTCTTCTCGTTAATCTTTTTTTACTAATACCTGAAAAAAAGCCAACAAAAAGAAATCAAAACTTGAACAAAAAGTATGAAACAGATGTTTTCAGAAAAGGAATAAGAATAACCCTCGTGAAGAAGCAATGTGAAGGAAATTAACATGGAACCCACAAAGAAAAGTTCCAAAACATTATAGATTACGTACACAAAATAAAAAAAATAATCAGGAAAAACAAATTTACCTTAGAGAAGAAACTTCTTAACCAAGGAATGGGGTAGGGTTTGAGAAATCAACAACTAAAAATTATCCACAGAAAGCGAAAATGACTTCTTTTTAAAAAACTAATAAAGAATAGGTAGAATTTAATTTAACAGAAACTGAATTATATTTTATGATTTGTTTTTGAACTTGCCCTTGTTTTTGCAGGACGATGATGATGATGATCTCAGAGTTTTCTCTCTTCGACCATCTTTGGTCTCTCCAGGGCCAAAGGGTGGTGGGTTCTCTCTCCTTCCTCCCTCTTTCCTTTCCTTTCTCTTCTCTCTCTCTCTTTGAGATTTTTTTTTCCCTATTTTCTATTTCTTTTTTAACAATTTTCCCCCACAAAACTGCCCTCTGTTTCTTTTTTCTTCTTCTTGAAATTTTCCTTCCTATTAACTTGTTTTGGATTTTTCATAATTATAGATATTTGTGTACTCATAAATATAATTACTGACATCTTGTGCCCATAATATTAGAAAATAAACTACAAATCATTCATTTTGCGTTTTATTTCTCCCCGTTGATCAAGTAAACATATATATGGCGGGAATTAGTAGAAAATTAACTAAGATAATCCTGTATTATGGTTCATATGGGTCCCACTATCTTCAAACTAGTATTTTGGAACTATTTTATTTCAGTTTTATCAAACGTTGACCTGGGATTACGTGCCAGAGGCTCATAGAATTCTGGAAGTCAATTAATTAGCACCGTTGGATTACTCTTTACTGTAAAGACCAACGGTTAGAAGTTTAGTGACCTGGCATATATAGTGAACGCAGTTACGTGAATGATAGTACTCAATAGTACATGCCAGCCACTACCTTTTTGGATTAACTCTTAATTTTATATCATTTTTACGTGTGATCGAAAAATCAAAAAAAAAATGTTATAGGTTGGCGCAATGTTTGGTTCGAAAGTGATTGTTTAGGCCTGCCTTGTCCACACTATCAAAACGGTGGCAGAAAATACAGATGTGGGAAATATGCTTCAGGATGTCAAATATTGGATGCAATGGTTGCCAGATTGTTCTTTGGACTATGACAACCGAGAAAAAAATCAAGCAGCTGACACTATCTCAAAAAAGTCTCATGAAATGTTCTCAGTAGTGCAAAATTTTAATGTTCCCCCTTGTTTGGTTTCAAAACTTCTTGTAACATCATCCCTTTACAGTTGAATAAACCAGTTGACAAAAAAAAAATCAACCTTAAATATTTGCTGGACAGAGTAATTTACGGTTTAATTGAATAATTTAAATAATAAAGACTGGTGTTACTAATTGGAATCGCCAAGTGATTTTGATGCTTCATCTGTATAATGGCCTTTTCCTAAAGATTGTTTGGAAGTTGTTGGGCTTTGTTAAAAACTAACCAGATTTTTATCAGAGAAACTATTAGTTGGGCTTAAGTTGGGACAAAATCATTTATAATTTTACCCAATAAATATATTATTAAAAATAATTATTACGTTTAAATATTTTTACAAATTCAAAATTCATATAGAACGACAAACAAAGTTCTTTACTTTATACGATAATTAAACAAAATGGAGTATTAAAAAATTTACCTTTATATAAAAGGTAACACTAGAATTATATTTATTATATGTTATCCTAATTACATGTGCATAAGTTTATATAACTATTAATTAATGATACTAATAAGAGTATATATTTAATTAAAGTTTATAAAGTTTCTTATATTATTTTATCAATTTTTGTTTTCTATTTTAGTGTTTCAGTTGAAAAGGATAAAATTTATTGATAGTGAAAATAAATATTGATGTGTATATATTTCATGTGGCAATTTCTTTAGATATCGAGGAAGGTCCATTCTCACAAATAAAAAAAAAAACTAAGTCCACCTAAAATAAACTAAGTCCACCTAAAAATAAACTATTCCTCCAACTTTGCTTTTTAGTTTTTTTAATTACTCACTTTAATATTATTAATATTATTATTAAAAATTTCTATCACTGAATTCTATAGTATCTCAACAAATAAAAAATAATAAAATACAAAATAGTTAAAGAGAAAAGAGAAAAAATCTAGAACCAAAATCATTATATGAGATTATAAATAAATAGACTTTGAATAGAAGTATTTGACAATGTAGAAAATCATTATTAACTTTTTGAACTCTAATCATGTTTCTTCAATCTCCCCAAATCTAAAGAAAGATATGCATTCTAAGACATTTTCCAAGTTTATAATTGATACTTTGCACTACCAAAACACTTTCTCTAACTCCATCATCTATTAGTTTACGTTTTTAGTTGAAACAAAACAAAACTGTAACTACTAGGTCCCCCATCTTCTTTATTTTAACAATTTTTTTTTATTTTTTCCTTCTCTTCAGTAGATTTTGGCGAAAATCATTACGGATTAACTCCAACAACAGTTTACTTCGACGACAGATTTATTTCATATGAGATTTTAAAACTTAACAAGATCAATGGCATTGACTCTTATTCAAAGATTTTTTTTCACTCATCAATATCGTATTCATAATTAAAGATCAATCCTTTAAATATGTTAGCTTATAGTTAAATGAATACATGTTGCTATAGTGGCGAGAAGGAGAACAAATTAATTATATTAACATACACAAATTAATCACTAAGAAACTCTCATCTTTGAAAATTTAGAAACAAAATCTCATCAACTCATCTTTCCCGTCGTGGTTCCCTCTCCCCTCGCCGTCGCAGCTCCGTCGCAAGAAGCTCGTGAGCATCAATGGCCTGTCTTAACTTTTTTGCATGTTTGGTCCTTTATATTTTGTATAATTTTGTTTATGATCCCAAACTCTTTAATTGTGAAAATATATCCTCAATTAACATCTAATTTTTAATTGTTCATTTTAATCATTCCTCATAATTGCGTGAATAGTCTTTTATCTTTTGATTGCATTCATGTTTGCCCCCAAACTTTCAAAAATTTTACTTATAAATTGTGCACTCCAACCCATGTTAAAGACATCAAAATGCATCTTAAACGACTTAAAACGGACTAAAATCAAACAACTAAAATGTAATGAATATACTTATTTTTGTAAGAGTCAAATATTCTATTATGTACACATGTTTTGAGACCATTATTAAATTTTGAATATCTCGACTATCTAATTATTTTGTGTAAGAGTAAAACAGTTCATTACAAATTTTAATGGTAAAATTTGACTATATTTATTCGAACTAATGGTTTCATTGATTTAAAACCACTCAATTTTTTGATGAGTTTTTTTTTGAAACTCAAGAGTGTATATATGAATACATATACACAATTCACATGTACATTACTCCAAAAAAAATTATCTTAATGCTATTCTCATGCACATTGTTTTAATAATATACACATGTAAAGATGAATACATGTAAAATATAATCTTGTACACACGAAACCATGTACACATGTACACGTGTATGACCATTAGTAAATCTTGATTAGTGGTAAAATTTTGGAGATAGTATTTTGATAAAGTGGTTTCATTGATTTTGTCATCTTTTGTTATTTACCTTGTTATCTATTTTGACAATATTTCAATTTGACTTGATATCATTTGTTATATGTTTTAGTGTTTTAATTAAATAATCGACAAGCCACATATATGTGTACACATTCACCATAATGATGGGTTCATCACTTATTACAAATAACTACTATTTTTTGATTCATCTTTTTATGTACATGTGTACACATTACATGGTGTACACAACCAAATTGTATACCATGTGACATGTACACATGTACATCGAAGGTGTATATATGTGTTCATTTATATAATTTTAACATTTGATAGTTCATTTAAGTCAATTTAAAGATGCATTTAGATGTCATTAGTGCATATATGTGTTTATTTACATTAACATGGGTTGGAGTGTACCACTGATAAATTTGGAGTTTGTTAAATACTCATTGATATATCATGATTTAGTGGTTTTTAGCATCAGATGTTAGCTCATTAGGCCATTATAAACATTTTAGATTGTATTAAAAGGTTAATATTACATTTTGATTATTTAATTACATAAAAAGGGGTTCAGTCATACAATAAAAGGTTTTGGTGCAAATTTGAAAGGTTAGTTCTACACATTTAGAATTTTGGGGTCAAAACAGAAAACTTACAAATACAAATGACCAGATGTGAAAAAATACTAAATTGGTCATTGGATCTCTCCATCCTCGATACTCAGACCGGTCGGTCTCTGGTGAAAGCTTGTAACTTCATTCCCGAGCATGACAACCACAGTGAGGAGGATTGCGTTAATTTGACCTTGTTGCCACAAAGAGAAGTGGTGGCGTATGAAGACGAGATGTGGCGGCGGATGACAAAGCGGTGCTATAAACGAAAAAGAGGCTTTGTTTATATTTTTTGTTCAAATTAATAGTGAATGAGTTAAAATCAGTGAATTATAAACTAAATTTAATTCTCTCCTCAGGTCTACCACCCAACTAAGAAATAATTTAAAGTTCACACTCTAACCAAGCTAACTATAAGCTAATGTTGATTTACCACAATGCCCATTTTAGTTTTATTTTTACATGGATATAAACGTCTTTAACCACAAGAAAGTGTCTTGGTAGCACAAAGTGCTTTTGAGTGTAATAAAAAGACATAAAGTGATCATTCATGTTAATAACTCCAAATCTAAAACTACTCATTTTCTTTTCTCTCGCAACATGTCTTTCTTTTGCACTTTCTTCTTCAACCAAAATCTTAATTTTATGGTATGCTCTCTCTCTCTCTCTCTCTCTCTCTCTATCTCTTTATCTCTCTATCTCTCTCTCTCTCTACTCCCTCTACTCTCTACTCTCTACTCTCTCTCTCTCTCTCTCTCTCTCTCTCTCTCTCTCTCTCTCTCTCTCTTTCTCTACTCTCTACTCTCTACTCTCTACTCTCTACTCTCTACTCTCTACTCTCTACTCTCTACTCTCTACTCCCTACTCTCTACTCCCTACTCTCTACTCTCTACTCTCTACTCCCTACTCTCTACTCTCTACTCTCTACTCTCTACTCTCTACTCTATACTCTCTACTCTATACTCTCTACTCTCTACTCTCTACTCTCTACTCTCTACTCTCTACTCTCTACTCTCTACTCTCTACTCTATACTCTCTACTCTCTACTCTCTACTCTCTACTCTCTACTCTCTACTCTATACTCTCTACTCTCTACTCTCTACTCTATACTCTCTACTCTATACTCTCTACTATCTACTCTCTACTCTCTACTCTCTACTCTCTACTCTTTCTCTCTCTCTACTCTATACTCTCTCTCTCTCTCTCTCTCTCTCTCTCTCTCTCTCTCTCTTTCTCGCTCTCTCTTATATTGTCAATCTCTCTCTCTCTCTCATATATTGTCAATCCTTCTCTAATTTCTCTACAAACATCTCCAAATCCTCGTCACCAAAATGTTTTCATTTAATATAACAATGCAGTGTAAGTAAAAAACAATATAATGCTATAAATGTTATGAAACTGATTGTGGATGGCCCATAACCGGACCGAACATAAACTTACTGCATAGAGGTTTACTAAACCTAGACCATATATGTTTAGGGTTAGGCGGCTAGAAAAACCTTTTCCATATTGGTTTTGGATATTTTTCTTTTCCTAGTTGCAATAGGATTTGTACTCGTTCCATTTATCTATATGACGACCTATTGTAATCCCTATATAAAGGGAAACCCTTGTACTTTATGAATAACACAATACAAAGCAATATACGAATTCTCCATTATTTCTCTAAGTTTTATAACACGTTATCAGCACGAATTGCTCTCTAAATCTCTACGCTAAAAAACCATCGATCAAAACCGTAATCCCCATCGTGAAACCTTTGATCGTGAAATTTTCATACCTTGATTTGAATTGAACCTTCAAACAATCAAGCTTGCTCTACTAGTCGATCCTGATCCTTGTTCCAGTTCGTGATCTAAGTACATACTTTCTCTCATTGGTGGTCCATTCAACCCATCAGAGGTTAAAGTAAACACTAAGAACCCTAATATCTCAAAACCCTAATCGAAAATACTAATCATTGAATTGAAACTCTAAAACCTTATTGATTCGATTAAATGTTTTGAGAACTTAGAAAGTATGCTAGGTTGATTGGTTAGCTAGATTGATTGTTTTGAGGATGTTTGCTAAAACCTAACCGATTGCTAAAACCATAAAACCCTAATCGTATTATGAAACCCTAATACTAAACATGTCCGATTTTATTGATTGAGCTAATTATTTATGAGGTTAGTATTGATTGCTAGGTTGATAGTTTTCGCATGATTTATGTCTTGTTTTTATAAACTAGTCTTAACCGTATGATCTTGTTAGAACCGGTATGTTAGGGTTGCTAAATACATGTTTGGAATCTGATTGATTGTCTTTGCATTATCTGTTTGTTTTGTCTAGATTGAGGTTATATGGTCCAATTTTTATGTGCATATAGATATCGATTGCTAGGCTTTGTAAACTCATATCTGAAACTGACTGATTAATTGCTAAACCCTGATTGGATGTTTTAACATTGAAACCGCATATGATCCTTGCACATATAGAATCCGTTTTGCTAGTCTTGATAAAGCCTAATCTTATGAGCACATAGAATCCATGTTGCTAAGTCTTGAACTTGGTTGATTGATAACTCTAATTGAATGTTTCTTGAGAGTTAAGATTGTATGCTAGATTGATTGATCCGTTTTTGACCTAACCCTAATGCTAAAACCCTAATCGTAAGTTTAAACCCTAATTGAATCCAAATTTCTCATATTGAAATTTATTAAATATGGCTACATAATTGTTACATGATCCACTCCTGTACATATAGATCATGATTGCTAGGATTGTTGCATCATCTCATATGGCCGTGTGGCTTGTTAGCATTATACCATCTTGGCCACATGAACACATATATAAACATTGATCTTTAGGATTGTCTTGTTTGATCTATATGACTTGGATTGTCGTGTTTGGTAATTAAACTTAAGCATCCATATAACCTATTGAACATATAGACATTGATCTTTATGATTGTCTTGCATATATGTATATACTGATTGCTTCATGGCCGCATATAGAAATTAACTATTAGGAATGTTTTGTCTCGTTTGGCCATGTGATTTATTTGATAAGCATGACTTGATTACTTGTTTACATTACTATCCATATGACTTGTGATATCTTGTTTGGCCGAGAGACATGTCTGATAAAACCGTATGGAACCTTGAAACCTTAACTTGGTCGAATTATTGATTGAAAGTTTTAGGATTGAATTCGACCATTGCTTTAACATTCGACCACCTAGAACATGATAATCCGATTGATAGTTTCTTTGATTGAGATTATATGTACATATAGATCATGTTTGATAGGCTTGAAATAACATATAGAAATCACTTGTTAGGATTGCTTTGGTCAAATGACTTGATTACATGGTCGTATAAACCCTAGACTTAAAGTATAAAAGCATATGATTTCAGATGTCGAAAATCAACAACTTGGATTTTGCTGCCCTAAATCTCTCTAGTGATAATTAATTGCAATGGGCATTAGATACTAAGATTATCCTAAAGTCAAAAGAACTTGGTGAATGTATCACATAAGGCAATAATGCCAGTGAGAAAGATGGATACATGGCAATATTAATTATTCGTCATCATCTTGCTGAGAGTCTCAAAGATCATTATCTGACTATTGAGAATCCTCTAGACCTTTGGACATCATTAAAAATGAGATATGATCACCAAAGAACGGTGTTATTACCAAAGGCTCTATTTGATTGGAGGAATCTCAGGATCCAAGACTACAAGTCCGTGGACGAGTATAATTCAGCCCTATTTAAGATTATTTCTTTAATGAAATTGTGTGGTGAAGTTATAACAGATAATGATATGTTGGAAAAGATATTTTTTACCTTCCACAAAAATAATGTGTTGTTACAACAACAATATCGTGAAAGGGGCTTTAAGACTTATGCAGATCTGATCTCATGCCTATTGTTAGCCGAGCAAAACAATGAGCTATTGATGAGAAACAGTGAACTGAGACCTTCTGAATCAACCCCATTACCAGAAACCAATAACGCCACAAAAGAAAAGAAAAAAACCAAGGAAAGTAACCATGTCCAAAATAGACCACACGACCATAGCCGTAGTGGATGAAATGGTCGTGGTCGAGGCCACTGCACTTCATATGGTCGAGGTAACTACTCGGAACGTAGCCGTGGGAACCACTATAACCGTGGTTGTGGACCCAATTTTGGCCATGGTCGAGGGCTAGGAGGTCGTGGTACCTCCCTTAAACCACAACACTTGACCAAATCAGTGTGCCATAGATGTGGAATGGGTAATCATTGTCTAAGAACTATAGGCCTCCCAGACATCTAGTTGACTTCTATCAAGAGAGTATGAAAGGGAAGAATCCCGAAGCCCATTTCGTCCAAGATGGCGATGGTGACATTGACCATGATCAAGATGATCTTATGGATTATGAAACATCAGATTGCCTAAAAGAATAATTGATTTTGACATATTGTTTTTGTGCTTTGATTTGCTTTATGTTTTCTTTGTCTCATGATTTCTTTGAGTTTACTTTATTGTCTTGTCTGAGTTTACTTAATAAGATGAAACGCCAATATAAGCACAAATTGCGGGTATAGTCAGCCTAATTTAGAGCCACTGCCAGACATGTATATTATTACCTAAAGGGCACACATCTAGAAATATCTGATGCTTTATATTCACCCAGAGAAGCCCATTGAGTTACTAAGATATAAGAATGAATGGTTTCCATATAGAAACAATGGACGAAGGAAACAAAGAGTTCCTTCAGACATAGAAATACGCCCAAGGCCATAAGAAAGTGGTCGAGACTATACCTGCATTCTCTACTGGTCTTTACTATGCCAAGATCAGTATGACAAAGGCTAGATGTCGAAGTGAACAAAAGGTTTACTAAGAATTTCACTTTATGGCATGACCGTCTTGGCCATCCCGGTCCAAACATGATGCGTAAATTGATAAGTAATAAAAAAGGGCACACATTGAAAGAATGAAGAGTTATCCCGAAGAATCTCACGTGTGTAGCATGTACACAAGGGAAACTCATTAGGCCATCACTAGTAAAACGGCTAAGAGCCTATTTTCAATTTTTCCTTTAAAGACTATACATCTAAAATATGCTGGTGAATGCATGCTCCAAACGTTTGATGATTATAGTATGTCCATGGGGGCAAGTGTGGAACATAAGTGTGGCGCATGTCCATACATAAAACGGCTTGGCCGAATCTTTTATTGAACGCATTACTAGACCATTACTCATGAGGTCAAAGCTCCCAGTCTAAGCTTGGGACATGTAGTTTTACATGCAGCAGAGTTGATACGCATCAGGCCATCTAGTGAGCATATATACTCTCCATCTCAATTAAATCACGGGTCATGAGCCAAACATATCCCATCTACAAAATTTTGGATGTGCCAATTGCTCAACCATAGAGAAATAAGATGGGACCTCAAAGTAGGATGGGGATATATGTTAGATATGAATCTCCCACGATTATTAAGTACCTAGAGCCGACCATGGTGATCTATTTAAGGCTAGGTACACGGATTGTCATTTTAGTAAATTCGACTATCCATCATAAGGGGGAGAAGATAATAAGCTGGTAAAATAAATAGAATAGAATGAACCATCATTGTCTTGGCAAGATCCTCGGACTAAAGAATGTGATTTAGACGTTCAAAAGGTTATACATTTTCAAAAACTAGCTAATCGATTGCCAGACTCATTTGCTGACCCAAAGAAAGTGACTAAATCATATATACCAGCTTGTAATGCACCAATACGTATTGAAGTCCAAGAGGGACATAATCAAGTTGCTACAAGAGTCTAGACAATGTTTGAAACGTGGTAGACCAATAGGTTCCAAAGATAAGAATCCTCAGAAACAAAATAAAGGTGCAAAGAATGAAAACAAATTTGAGGTCGAGGAAACCACAAACATGGACATAAGGCCGGCCTGCTCTAAGTTACCAAACACTGAGGCTTGGGGCGCCAAGCTTCAGGGTCCTAATGGTCCTGATAATAATGAGATTGTAATCGATTATATCATGTTTGGAATACATTGGAACAAAAAAAGATGTCGACATAGATGATTTATTTGCATACAAGGTAGCACTTGAACTTATGGATATAAACGAGGATCATGAACCCACATCAATAATAGAGTGCACTCAAAGATTAGATTGGCTTAAATGAAAAGAAACTATAGACATGGAGGTAAACTCGTTAAGGAAGAGAAATGTATTTGGTCCAATATATAAGGACACCTTATGATGTTAAACCAGTGGATATAAATGGGTCTTTGTGAGGGAAAGAAATCGTGAGATATAAAACCCATATTGTTGTACAAGTATTCTTACAAGAGACCGGGAATAGATTATGAGGAGACATACTCGCCTCTAGTGGATGCTACTACATTTCGATTTTAGTAAGTTTGGCCATAAGAGAGAAATTAAAGTTGTAGCTAATGGATGTAGTAACTGCATATTTATATGGTCCACTAGATAATGAGATATATATATGAAAGTACCAGAAGATATTGAGCTCAAAGATAAAAAAAAAGTTCTCAAAGAACAACATTGTATAAAGCTGAACAAATCTATTTATGAATTGAAACAAAGTGGCCACATGTGGTACAATATGCTAAGTAAATACTTAGTAAAATAGGAATATAAGAATGACCCAATCAGTCCATGTATTTTCATAAAAGAAATTTGACAACTTAGTTTTATTTTATACTGACCAGCACGAAGAGGGGTTATTTGGTTTTGTTGATGCAGGTTATCTATTAGATCTTAGACAGGTTATGCAATATATTGGCAATCCATGAAACAAGCCATCGCAACAACATCAACCAAAATTCGTGTGTGTGTTTGGTTGAGAGTATGGGATGGTCGACGGGATGACCAATCACATCCCCTCAGAGTTAGATGGTCGACGACAAAGAAACACATCCGTGTTGACTGTGGGATGTTCGTGGGCGTAAATGGGCCAACCATCATGTGCAAGTTACAAAAGGTTGGAGAGGTCCAAGTGGTCCAATTTTGTTCCAGTGATAATTCAGCCGACCTCTTCACCAAGTCTCTACCAACCTCGACATTCAAGAAGTTAATACATCATATTGGAATGTATAGGCTTAAAGACCTTTAGTGTGGTCCAAATCAGGGGGAGTAATGTGTGTTGTACTTTTTTTCTTCACCATAGTTTTGTCCCAATTGGGTTTTCCGAGTAAAGGTTTTAATGATGCAACATTAAACACATTACAAGCTCTATACGGTTATGACATCCAAGGAGAGTGTTATGAACGAGATTGTGGATGTACCATAATCGGACAGACCATAAACCTATTGCATAGAGGTTTACTAAATCTAGACCATATAAGTTTAGGGTTCGGCGTTAGGGAAACATTTTCCATATTGGTTTTAGAATTTTTCTTTTCCTATTTGCAATAGGATTTATACTCTTTCAATTTACCTATATGACGGCCTATTGTAATCCCTATATAAAGGGAACTCCTTGTACTTTATGAATAAAACAATACAAAGAAATATACGAATTCTCCATTCTTTTTTTTAAGTTTTACAACAATAAATAATTTTTATTAGGGTGTCCTTATAGAAGTATCAACAAAAATAAACATATATATATATCCATGATAACAAACAATACAATATTATGGATCAACATTACATGGAAAAATATTCAACGATAAGAACCAACACAATGCTCCGTATCCCAGTCTGATATTTCTTTTAGCTTAATGGAACCTGAAAAACCTTTAAGTTACAAAGATGACATGCAGTGCACACGAAGTTGTACACTTGATGATGTGGACAAGATAACATATGCATACATGTATAGTCAAAAATTGTGCCAGTCATGAACATTGATTTTTTCTTGTGCTTTTGATCACTCTTAACTGACATTTATGTATTGTTCACGTGGATCTGGCCATGAATATACACAAGTCGTTATGGACATTGGTTTCACCTTTTCTTCATTTTGAATTAATCTTCTTCTACTTACCCATTGTGATGGACTCATGTAAAAGTGGACACAACTGTAAAATTGAATACCAAAACAACTTGTTTATTAATGATAATTGAGAAGGTTATTTATACAAGGGAGAACTAGGAAATCATGAACCTTGTCTTCTTCTCTCTCCCGGTCGACAATTTCTCTGCAACTCCACACGTACAAGCGGGCAGTGGTCTATGAAGAGCATATTCTTCCCAAAAGGAACTCAACCTGCCAAAAAAATCTAAGACTGATAGACCGTCTTGTTTGCAAGCCGAGATTTGACCTTTGAGTTTATGGAGTCAAACTTTATTGTGAACCGAGAAGCGTTGCTTAATATTACTCCATAGTTGAGTGGCATAGGCGATGAAAGTCACTGTTGAACTAACTTTTGGTTCGATGGAAACACGAATCCATCCAATAATCATGGAGTTTACAGTCATCCAGTTTTCATAGTCAGCATGATCAGAATCTGGCTTTTTGATGGTGCCGTTGATGAACATTGTTTTTCGTTTGGCTTGAAGGGCGTTGAGCATCTCAGTGGACCATTCGTTGTAGTTGTCTCCATTGAGAAGGACAAATGTGATGAGTGCTCCCGAATTATTAGAGCTTGATAAGGTATAAGGAGAAATTACAGTGACTGCCATCGATAATTGTTAGAGCACAACACGTGTGGTCGTCTCGGCTTTGTATTGCCTTGAGATGTAAGAAAAAAATTATCTAAATTTACAGGATAACTCTAATACCATGTAGAATTAGATACCAAAACAACTTGTTTATTAATGGCCATTACGAAGGTTATTTATACAAGGGAGAACTAGGTAAAGATGGTTCTTAAATTCCTATAAAGTAGGAGTTACAATATTATTATCGATAAGGAATTTATACTTATCCTAATAACAACTAACATTTTCAAAATACATTGTTCACGTGGACAAGATTTTATGTATACTATATCACCGTGTTGTGTATTTTATCTCTACTACATATTTCATAATTGTTTTAATGTTTTTGTTCACGTTCTTTGTCCACCATATTGTACCCACGTTCACGAAATCCACACTCATACATCCACATTATATACCCGTTGTTTTGTCCGAGCTAGATCGGGGAGATGTTCGTACAAATCGGATTAAGTCGGTGGGTTTTGCTCAAAGACGTTACAATAGCTTGAAAAATGAAAGTTCTTTACAAAAGTTTCTTCACCCCTCTTTCCTAAGTTTATTTTTCTTTTTATAGATCATTTAGTCCTCTGGTTCGCCCTAACTCGACCACGGGTCTTTGATGGGCCAGATTCCCTGCATGGGCCAAGCAACTAATCGACCTGGCCCATCCTACGGCCGGCTTAGTCGGCTCGCCTGCGCCGACTGTATTCACTCAAAAGGTTCCTCAGGCGACATAGGTAGTCGTCGTCGGCTCGTCAAGTGACATCTCTTGATGGGACAATCTTTGTTCGATGGGCCGTGTTGGAGGGATGAAATCCATATCCAACAGAACCCTCCCCCCTAGTTCCTTCGACGGAATGCTACTTGAATCTCGTTCGGATTTCATAGATTCGGTTCAGAGAACAAAGGGACTGCCGACCAAACATTTGCTTGGCTATCTTCAGGAATAGGGATATCCTATCTTCTATTCTCGCTGTCCCGGGCAAATTGTGACCGCTTGGTTTGACCCCGATTCAAGGTTCGAATAGGGCAGAACCCGGTTTAACTCGGGGAGCGGAGTTGCCAACTCCTCGGCCCAATAGGCCCATTTAGGTGCAATGATTACCGCGACTAGGGTTCCGCTTCTTTTTCTATAAATAGGAGGTTCCGACTCCTTCTTCTCATTTTCTTCCACGACCTCAGGTACTCTCTCTCTCTCTCTATCTCTTGTTTTCTCTCTCTATGTAGGCGATAATTTCTTAACAATGAGGGTGAGTCCCGTGCGAATATTTTCCGAGGCCGAGAAAGGGAAGGCTGTGATACCGTCTCCCAGTAGTAGTCCCTCGGTCACTCACTCGGATGCCCTAAGGCTAAGAGATATGGAGGGGCTTTAGATCTGTCATAGTGTTTGTTGGTCGCTGATTCGGAAAGGTCGTTAAGGGGTGATGGCGATGGTCAAGCAATGATAGATGAGGAAATTCCTTCAGTGGTCGCTGAGAATCCCGAATTAAGCTCCAGCTCGGGGCTACGAGTGTCGGTGAGTGAGGAACCGCTTATTCTGCCTGGCGATGAATTGCTGCACCTGATCAAGTACCATGAGATCGGGACCTTCAAGCGTTTACCTGCCTTGGATCCTAACCTTGTTCGACCGTCAGTGGTTGAAGGGCAAGGCTGGAAGGACGCTCGAAGAACCTGGTTTACTGTCGGTAGTGTCCAGGCGATATTACGTTCCAGCGGCGGGATGGGAGTCACGTTCATCATTCTGATTTCCGACCGACACCCATGGACTCCACTGATTAGCTACCAATGTGTGTATGAATCTCTTTTCTAGAAGGACGTAAAGTTGTGGTTCCCGATTCCGAGACTCGTCACCTCGCACTGCTTTTGTCGAGGAGTGGAAATCACTCAAATGATAATGGGAACTTGGCGCATAGAGGTTGCGCTGATGGTGATGGGCGCCGAGATTGACGTATCGATGAGTGTAAAGGTATTCGAGGAGATGACAATGACGGGCGCGGAGCCGAACAGTTTTGTTCTCGCTGCGAATGAGACAAGGCTTAAATATCCTGACTTGTCATCCGAATAAGACTCCGCATTGGGAGCAATTGTACTTCTACATAAAGTGGGACGAGTCGGCCTTCGAAGAAACCCCAAGCAATAGATATCGCGTTCGATGGAGCCCTCGGCTTGGTTAGATAACAAAGCGACCAAACTTTTGTTCGTTGATATTTATCTGACAGTTGTGTTTTCTTCCTTTTGTTTTGCAGTGACTCACCTAAACACCATAACCTACCCCCAAAGATTTCTTTCAGAATGCTCTGAATATCGCGGCTCTCAGCCAAGAGAATTGGTCGCGCATAACTCGTAAACGGATCAGGAGGAATCAAGAGCGAATCTCAAAAGGTATTTTCTGGATCATGCACGTATCTCTTCATAGGAGTTTTATTGATCCTGACCGGGTTTGCCTTTTGGGTAGCCGACTGGATATCGAACATCCCAAGCGAACAAACTCGCGGGCCGAGACTTAAGCTTTTAACCATCGAACCAACCGATCGAAGCAAAAGGAAGAGGAAAGGCGACCAAACGATGAAGGATATTCCCATATTCAGCTCATTGTTCCGAAGCGACCTCGAAAAGGCGCGCCTTTAGGACACTAACCCCTTGCGGGTGCTGGACGAGATGAATACCCAGTCCCGAGGCACGGCGGGTACCAAGGTCGAAACAAACCCAGGATTTGGGACCCCGGTCATGGAGGAGGCTGAGTCTGACGAAGGATTGATTTGAAATACCTCAAATTGCAGCTCTAAAGGAAGCAGAAAGAGGTCAAGATCAGAGCGGTCCGACCGATCTGAAGGGCAGCGACTCATTCCCCAGGAGCTCAACCAAGCGGGGAACCTACTCAGGACGATGACCTCGAAATCTCTGAGTTAACGCGAGACCCAGTCTCGGACGAGCAATCACTGAAGAAGAGAAAGAAAAAGAAGAAGAAAAAGTCTGCTGAGAAATCAGCTAAATCTCTTCCTCTCGACGAGGCTGCAATTTCCGAGTCGGCTGATCGACTTAACGACGATGAGGAAGTCCCCCCAACTCTTGTGGATTGGAATGATCCGATCGTTGAAGACATCATTCCTTAGTCGGCTAAAGCTGCAATGGGAATATGAGAGATGGTTCCTCATCGTCCTCGCGCTCCATTGTCTCACAAAGTAGACTTTCACTACTTCAACGAAGCCGTTCCTCTGGTCAGAAATCCTCATATGTGCGCCGAGCTGCTTCACCAAGTGAAGGGTGGACCAAGAGACATGCCAGCTGTCAGCGATCTACTCTTCTCCGAGCTATACATTGACGCTGCTCGAAATGCTCTTTTGGTTTGTGACTCACCTTACTTCCGGTTGATCGCTTCTCTCCTTTCTCTTTTTCTTATCATAGTTTTTTCTGCTTTCTCTTTCAGTCCGATGGTCGTTGGAATCACCTAGTCCATGAATATGATCGCGCTCTGAAGCAGACTGTGACAAAGCTTGAGAGGCCGAAAAGGAGGTCGGGAGCAAAGATGCCTTTATCCAGAGGAAGGGGGCAGAGTTTCTCGAGGTGTCGAGGAAGGCTGTCGAGCAAAGGGATCGATGGGCGGCTCGATCCAAAGCATAAAAGGCAAGAACAAAAGAGTTGGATGCTGAACTATCGAACACTCAGTCCCAAATCGAGGAGCAGGAACGGAAGCATGCGGAAGTCGCTGCTGCAAAGGATCGAGAGGTGAGTCGTTTGAAGGAATCTCGCGTCCATGAAGTCACTCAGGAACGTGCCATAGTCGTTGCTGCAATGACCAAAAAGTGCTCCAAGCGTTTTGAGGGCATTCTAGATTATATGGCTAGACGCGACGTTCATGAAGAGAAGCGACTCCTCCTTAGCCAAACCAAAGGGGCGTACGAGTCCCTTAAGATGCCGAAGGAGGAGCAAAGGCTTCAGGTTACCGACATCTTCTTGGATTCTTTGTCTGCGCGAGAGGTCGGGTTCTAATAGGCGACTGATGAGACGCAGACCGGAGATCTTTAGAAAGAACTTCTACAGTTGTCCCCTCTGCTTCTTCCTTCCCGATTTGTGATTGAATGTCCTCTTCCCTGAGTGGATCAGTTTGGGACGAATGAAGGCGCGATCGACCAGTTTGTCGCGGCCGATCTCGGGGCTCTGAATCGTTCTTCTACCGCAGAGGTTGGCGATGAGGGTGATCGAGACGCGATCTGAACCCATGACTCGGTAGTCAGGTAGGAAAATGTCGAGCAGAGAGATGCGCATTCCGGGGAGCAGGCGATCGATGGTCGCGAGGCATGATCGGTTGATATGTTGTTGTTGTCTTTTTCTTCTAGTCTTTGTTTTTGTTTCAAAAAGGAGAAAACGCTTGTAGTTCAGTTTGTTGTTATTCTCGACCCTAAGTTTGTCCTTATGAATTTCTTAATGTTTGGACTTGGTTTCCTTCGTCTTCGCATCCCGTATTGCAACCTTGTCGTGACCTCTCTACGCATATTTTTGAATCGTTTGATCGGGGTTTATGACTTAGTCTCATTAGGAAAGATGCACCTGATGTTTAGCTCGCCAAGCTCTTTGTTTACTTCCTTTCTGTTGATCTGCGATTCAAATAAGAAATTTTAGGGAAAGAGCTGGGATTCGACATTTTTCTTCGATTGGTTAGTTTCTCGTACTTTCTTAGTTAATCATGATAGGTGTTTGGTTGGCCAGACCGTCCCTTATCGATTACTGAAAATGAGAGGACTGAATTCCGTGTCATCATCCATAGTGAGGGAAAGTACCGAGTATCTGATCAAGATATGGTTTTCTCCTCGCTGGACTGCTTGTTTGTTTTTTTTTAAATATCTTTGGACTTCTGCAGAAGCTGCCTACATATCCGTCAAATGGGAATCAAGCATGCCGTAGTTCGTTTTGGACCGGATAGAAGTGATTTAGGATGTCATCTAACCGGCGCCGATCAAGAGTGATTGAGTAATCATTTGCTCGTTTTGGTTTGGCTCATGTAGAAGTGACCTGGAATGTCATCTGCTCGATACCGAGAAAAAGTGATTGAGTAATCATTTGCTCGTTTTGGTTTAGTTCAAGTAGAAGTGACCTTGAGTGTCATCTGCTCGATACCGAGCAAAAGTGATTGAGTAATCATTTACTAAGTGCTTGTGGAGATTAGACGTGTTCTAGGATATTTGGACCAGTTCCCCGAAGGAAGTTTCGAGCTTGTAGACTCCAGGCTTGACGACATCAACTATTTTATAAGGCCCTTCCCAGTTCGTACCTAGTTTGCCCGCTTGCCATTCTCATGTGTTTTTGAATACTTTTCGAAGAACGAGGTCGTTGATCGTTAGTGGTCTGGCATGGACCTTCTTGTTGTAGTAACTGGCGGCCAGGTGTTGGTAATTTTGAATTCTGAGTAGTGCCTGGTCGCGTTTTTCTTCGATGTTGTCGAGAGCGTCGAGCAACATGTCACGATTAACCTCTTCATTGGTCGACATTTTTGCTCGTCTTAAGCTGGCGACGTTAACCTCGGCGAGGGACATTGCTTCCACGCCGTAGGCTAAGGAAAAAGAGTAAAGCTGGTATCCCCTCGCGGGGTTGGTCGATGTGACCATAGGAAACCGTGGAGTTCGTCAGCCCAATGTCCTTTCTTGAGGTCAAACCTCTTTTTGATTCCGTCGATGATGATCTTGTTCGTCACCTTGGCCTGACCATTTCCTTGGGGATTGCGCGGTGTAGACGTATTCAGTCGAATCCTCCACCGCTCGCAAAAACCGCGAAAGTTATTCGATATGAACTGTGAACCGTTATCGGTTATTATTTCGTAAGGGAGACCATGGCGATAGATGATGTAGTTTCACACGAAGTTTTGCACTTCCTTCTCCGTTATCTATACAAATGACTCTGCCTCTACCCATTTTGTGAAGTAGTCGGTCATTTCGAGTAGATAGCGACGCTGACGCGAGCTCGGCAAAGGTCCAACTATATCCATTGCCCATCGCAAGAATGGGTATGGTGTGGCGGTTGTTTGGAGGAACTCTGTGGGGCTGTGTATATTGGGTGCGTGTCGTTAACACTTGTCACATCGTCGAGCATGTGATCCGCAATCCTTTATCATGGTCGGCCAATAATAATTGAGACTTCTAGCTTTAAGGACCAGAGCCCGTCCTCCGGAGTGATTCCCCGCGCCTCCATCATGGATTTCTGCCCTTACCAGGTAGGTTTCTTCCCCTGCGATGCAGGAGAGCAGAATTTTGTTCACCGTTCATCGGTAAAGAGAGTTGTTCATGAAGAGGTATTTCGTGCTTCGGGCTTTTAGTCGTTGGGCTTCCCATTTGGTGGAATGCAGTGCTCTATTGGTAAGATATCGAATAATGAGAATTCGCCAATCCGTTTTGTCTCACTCGTCGGGATTGGTTGGTGTGGTCTCATGAGTAACAGTAAGTACTAGGTATGTGCTCTCGTCTTTGTCGACGAGAGTCGATATGCTAGGTCGATCGATATCATGAATTGGAATAGTTCGCCGGACTTGATCTTTGAGTTTACTACCAGGCGCTGCGAGGGCGTCGGCGCATACATTATCTCCCTGCTGCACCTTGGTAAGAGCAAAATGTTCGAAGGTGCCCGCGAGTTTCTGAACGACCTTTAAGTACGCATACATTCTATTGTTTTTTGCATCGTATTCTCCATTGAACTGGTTGGCGACGAGTTGAGAATCACAGTAAGCGTCAACTCGTTTTGCTCCGACGGCCGCAGCTAGCTGGAGTCCTGCGATGAGGGACTTGTATTCTGCTTCATTGTTGGACGCTTTGAAGCCTAGTCAGAAAGATTGCAGGATTAGTTCGCCAGTGGGCGACTGGAGCTGGACTCTTGCTCTCGAACCCTTACTGGTAGACGAGCCATCCACATGCAGTATCCAGCTGCTGCTTGGAAGGATCAGATCTTGTTCGAGCTCCGGAGCCTGTTCGATCAAGAAATCTGCGAGAACTTGTGACTTTGACGCCGTTCGAATCTTGTAAGTGATATCGTGTTCACTCAGTTTGACGGCCCATTTGGAAGGCGACCTGACTGTTTTGTGTTCTGCATGACAGTTCACAGGGGATGGTTTGTTAGGACGATAATCGAGTGTGACTGGAAATATGGACGAAGCTTCCTCACTGCTGTGATTACTGCGAGGGCCATTATTTCTAGCATCGAGTAATGGGTCTCTGCGTCCGCCATTCGTTTCCTGGTGTAGAAGATATGTTTCTGTTCACCTCTATCTTCTTTCACTAGCACGCTGCTGGCGGCGGTGTTGGAGACAGCGACGTAAAGATAAAGGATGTCTCCCTCATACGGCTTTGACAGTATCGGTGGAGTTGTCAGGTAGGCTTTAAGTCATCCGAATGCTTCTTTGCATTGTTCGTCCCAAACAAATTTCTTATTGCCGCGCAATAAATCGAAGAAGGGGAGGCACTTGTCAGTCGATCTAGAGATAAATCTGTTGAGAGCTGCTAAGCAACCAGTAAGTCGTTGAACTTCCTTGCTATTCTTCGGGCTAGGTAAGTCGAGAATTGTCGTGATTTGCTTCGGATTGGCTTCGATTCTTCGTTGGGTGACGATGTAACTGAGGAACTCCCCCGAGATCACTCAAAACGTACATTTAGCCGGGTTCAGCTTCATTCCATATTCATTCAACGTCAAGAAGCATTGCTTTAAATGCTCGAGGTGATCATTGCATGCAGCGACTTGACGAGAATGTCATCGATATAGACTTCCATTGTAATCCCTAGCTGGTCGGTGAACATTTTATTGATGAGCCTTTGATAGGTCGCACCGGCGTTTTTGAGTCCGAATGGCATGACTTTATAACAATATGTTCCACGATCAGTGATGAAGGCCGTTTTTTCTCTGTCGTCGGGATGCATCTTGATTTGATTGTATCCTGAGAAGGCATCCATGAAGCTGAGCAATTTGTTTTCGGCTGTCAATTCGACCAAGGGATCAATATGAGGCATGGGAAAACTGTTTTTCGGGCACGCCTTATTGAGATCGGTGAAGTCCACACAAACCCTCCATTTGCCATTATTTTTTCGCACGACGAATGGGTTGGCGAGTCATTCCGGATAACATACTTTGGTAATGGAACCGGCAGTGAGCAGACGGTTGACTTCATCGTTTACAGCTTTTGCTCGTTCTGGACCGAGTTTTCGTCTCTTTTGACGAATAGGTTTGTAAGCCGGGTCGACGTTGAGTTCGTGGACAGCGATAGCAGGGTCGATTCCTTTCATGTTGGATGTCGTCCAGGCGAATGTCGAGACGTTCTCTTTTAGAAAGGAGACAATGCGGGTTTTTGAGTCGCTGGCTAAGTATGCTCCTACGCGGATCGTTTTGCTAGGATCGTCGGTATCGATACAAACCTCTCGATTTCTTATTTGAGCGGATAGATTTTCTCGACCGGCTTCACCACCGTATTTATGTGCGGATTTCCTTTTTGACTTTTGACCTCACTGACCAAGAGGTCCCGAGCTGCTCGTTGGTTGCCGCGGATCGTGGTAATGTGCCCGTCGCGCCCGGGAAACTTGATGCACTGATGGTAGGTGGAGGGGACAGCTTTCATGAAATGGTTCCATGGCGTTCCAAGAATTGCATTGTACGGCGCACTGACATCTATTTTAGGGAACTTGACGTTTTTAGTGACACCAGTGGCGAAGACGCTGAGCTGAATCGTTCAAAGTATGATTTCGGAGGATCCGTAAAAGCCGGTCAATGATCTAGTAGAAGGTTTGATTCTTCCGGGATTTATTCCCATCTTGTCGAGAGTTTTCTTGAAGATCAAATCGACCGAACTATCGGTATCGATCAGTATTTTTGTGACTTCACAGTCTTCGATTCAAAGCTCGACAAGAAGAGAGTCGTTATGCGGCGCATGGACTTCAGCCGAGTCGGCAGCAGAGAAAGTGATTTGTGGATCATTCTTCGGGACAATGGGCCAATGTCTCGCGGTAGAGGCTTTACGGCGGAATTCTTTGACCGACCGAACCGAGTCACTGATGGGGGGAGACCCGCCCATGATGACACTCAATCTGAGTTCTTTTGATCGTTTGAGCTTGACGCGTAAATTGGTTCATGTCGCGTTGTACGAAGTTTGCGTTGTTGTAGAGATATTCCGTTCACACTCCCGGACGTTGAGTTTTGTGCGCAGATCTGGGACCTTCGAGTTCAACTTATCTTGTAAGTCGGTGACTTTATCTTTCAGCCTTGTTCGTAGATCGATGGTTCTGTTTGTCTTGTAAGCCGATAACGGTGGGGTCCGGGTAGATTTCACTGTCGTTGCGGGCTGTGATCGGTCTGACCGATTTTGTGCGCTCAAGTTTTTCTTGCAGATCGGTGTCTTGAGGACTGGTTTGGGCCTTCCTTTTTAGTAAATTGCGGAAGTCGCCAGTTCGTGTTTCCTCGTCAGAGGACGGCGATGACGGCTCAACAAGAATCGTAAAAATCTTTTGGCGAGACTTAGGCTTGTAGTCGTCCAAAGATGAGTTATCCTGCTACCAAGAAACGTTTGCTTCGGCCTCTGGCTTTAGATCCGGGTCGTGACGGCCTTGAGATATCTTTTCCTTATCCTTGCTCTTGCTCCAACTCTTACTGCTTTTCGCTGGTTTGGGCCTTGGCGGTTCGATGTTGGTTTTTCCGCTGGAAAATTCCGCGAGCAAGAGCTCATGCAGCTGTTTGCACTCTTTCATATCGTGCCCCCTTATCTTGTGATATTCCCAGTATTTTCTTTCGTCGAATGCGGTAGGTTGAGTGTTGGACACACCGGTGCACGGAGGGATGACCTTCCCGTCTACGTCCCTCTCCCAGATGTTCCATCTGGGTTCCCTGACCATAAGGGTGGTTTCCTGTGGTTCTTGTTCAGTCATAGCGTACACGATGGTCTTATTTTGTCGTTTTTAGTGTACAGCATATGCTGTCGTGGTTCCTGCAAGAGGTCTGTCGGTTTAGGTGTTGTCTATTTCACCTTATTCTGTTTTATGCAGTACGCCTGTTTGTCCTCTTCCAGCATAATAAATTTTTTTGATCGGTGGGGGGCGTCTTGTAAAGAGACAATAGGGTGTGAATACAGGTTTTTGCGGAACTCTGAGTTTATCCATAGCATATGTCGCAAAGCCTCGACCGCGGTTTTATTCGTGACGTGGACCTTTGACACCACTTATTTGAAACACTCCATGTAATCTTTGAGGCTCTCGGTTGACGACTGGGGACATTTTCGAGAGGTCCGAGATAGAGGCTCCGTCGCATGAACATGACGTAATGTTTCAAAAATGCCATGGAGAGGTCATGGAAATTGTCGATGGAGCCTTCAGCTAGGCGAGAGAACCACGTGAGCGCCGGACCCGAGAGGCTTTCGACAAATAGCTATCAAGAGCCAGCGTCCTTTTCTTTGTCGGAAAAGTGTGCTCGAGCGAGGGCTATGTTGAAAGTTTCATATGGTCGGTTGGGTCGGATTCGCCTGTGTACGGTTGGATGCGGAGCTTTTCCGTTTGTCGGATTTTGACATTAGTTATACGCCAGATGAACGAGTTACGCAGGGTAGCTTCGAGTACTCTTTCAGTTTCTGGAGCTGCGCTGGTGACGCGGTGGATCTTGGAGTGTATGTCTCGTAGCGAGCTTTGGATCTGGGCTATTTGCTGGCTTGTGGCTGGATCTGAGCATTCTGGGTTCTGTGTTGGTCTTCATGTCGTTTCTTCCGTAGCGTCCGTACACTGTTCGGGTATTCCAGTCAAAGGGTTGACGGAAAACAGCTGTCTCCGGACCGTTGGCGGGTTACTAGAGGTGCCAGGAGCGGGCGTGAGGGTGGCGGCGAGGATGTCGAGACGCTCGTTAGTTGGTTTTTGTACCTTGTCCTGCTGAGCAAAGCGTGCAAGGATGGTGTCCATGATTTCGGTCATGCTTGGAGCGGCGGCGGCAGCAGGGTTTTCTTCGGTGGTCGTATCGTCGGTGTTCATTGTTCAAGTTAGAACATTACTTCGGCGCGAAGCCCCACGGTGGGCGCCAAATGTTTAGTCCGAGCTAGATCGGGAAGGTTTTCGAACAAATTGGATTAAGTCGGTGGGTTTTGCTCAAAGACGTTACAATAGCTTGAAAAATGAAAGTTCTTTGCAAAAGTTTCTTCACCCCTCTTTCCTAAGTTTATCTTTCTTTTTATAGATCATTTAGTCCTCTGGTTCGCCCTAATTCGACTGCGGGTCTTTGATGGGCCAAATTCCCTACATGGGCCGAGCAACTAATCGGCCTGGCCCATCCTACGGCCGGCTTAGTCGGCTTGCATGCGCTGACCGTGTTCACTCGAAAGGTTCCTCAGGCGACACATGAATTCGTCACCGGCTCGTCAAGCTATCACCTCTTAATGGTCCAATCCTTTGTTCGATGGGCCGTGTTGGAGGGATGCAATCCATCTTCAACACCCGTGCTCACGTATCCACCCTTACATGTTCACGTATCCACTCTCACATATACTTGAGTCACTAATCGAGGTTATCCATGCGGCTCAAACAAATTTTATAAGCCACAAAAAAATTTCTTCAATATTTCCTTCTTGTTTTCACTAAATTTTTCATCTTCTTGATGCCAACACCCCTTACCATATTTTGATAGCAAAAAATCACCAATCCTTTTGAAGAACCCTAAAACTAACAGTGAGATTACTAATACATGATCAATAAAACACAAATCATGATCTGAATAAACTGCATTAAATAAATCAAAGAGATAAAACATGAGTTTAAATTCTTCTTTCTACTGAGTTCTGACTTGTCTCTCTAAATCTCTCCAAAGTAAGATAAGGTAAATTCTAAACAATGGCTTTATAATATTTAATATAAAAAAACATGAATGAGACTCTTTTGTAAATAAGAGAAACTTCTGAATCCTTTTGTAATTTCTTGAAACTTCATTAAAAACGCATCGGATTTCTGATAAAACAAAGGTGTATTATGACACCAAGGTGAGTGTCAATCAACACTAACTCTTTTGGTTGATTCCAACTTAATATTTTCAGCATAAATTCTCTTCATGAGCTAAATTGCTCTAAAATTTCTAACTCGTCCAAAACATATCTATATTTGCAAAAGCTCTAAAATGACTCAAACATACAATAAAGACTCTGAAATAAGATTTATATAATAGTCATAAATTAATAAAAAATACGATATATCGGAGGTATTGGAAATGAACAAAACAGAACTTGGATAAAACCTCTAGATACATGGGGGTAAGTACAACTTTGGTTTTATGTGGTCAAAGAAGTCATTGGTGGCTGGAGTCTCATGGATTGTTAGAGACAAGAATGGTGATACTATCATGCATAGTAGTAGGGATGGGTACGGATCGGATAGCACGGGTTTTGAAGGTATTTGTGATTTGCTTCGTATATTACGAATATCTAATTTTCTGATTTGTTTTGTTTCGTAGAAATACGGATATCCAAAAAAAAAGATATACAGAAAAACGGATCTCCGAAAAATAAAAAGATATTTGTGGATATTTACGAATACTTATGGATATCTCATCCGTTTTGATTAATACAAAATCAATACAAATTTGTTTTTTAATATTTGTTTTGCATGATATATAAAATAAAAATAAAAAGAAGTAATGAAACTACATATTTTGTAAATTTTAAACTCCATTAACAATTATAATAACACAAACCTTAAGAAAGAAAGTTATAATTATCATATTTTTTCTCTTTTGTTTTATGTAATACTTTATATAAGTAATAATGTGAACATAATTTGCCAAATCATATGTTAGAATAATAATTATTTGAACTTATACATTTAAAACTTTAAATATAATCAAGATATACATGTATTTATACATTGACAGATCGGAGCAGATATCTCCTTCCCAAAATTTAATATTTGTGATCTGCTTCGATTTTAACGGATATTGATTTTTAATATTTTTTTGCTTCGAAAGTTTATGGATATCTGAAATTTCGGATCGATTCGAAACGAATAACGAATCGAATCAAATTTAATGAAAATGCTCAGCCCTACATAATAGAGAATCATAGCTAGTATTATGAATTTGCATGAAGCTAAGTTCAAAGCTCTTGTTTGGACTTTGGATAGCATGGCTTTCCACCGTTTGGATAAAGTAGTTATTGCAAGAGAGGATGCAATTTTTTTTACAGTCATTGAACGATTGAAGGCATGGTTATTCTTCAAATCAGAATTTCATGCGTTGAAGATTCTTTTGAGAAGTTTCCAAGCTTGAAAAGCAAGGTTGAAATTCTGAGCTGAAGCCAATGTGCTTTTTCCTTACAATTAAAAGTGCCATTTTGGTTCATTGGGGTAAATCTTACGCAGTTAAGTGCTTTTCTTTTTGGTTGGGTGAGCTTTTAGATTTAGAAAAAGCTGATGGTTGGTGTTTGTGACTAGTTGAAGTTTAGGTCTCTGGTTATGTTTGGTATTTGGTCTCTCTTCTTCAGTTTTTGGTACGTAGAACATGGTATGATTTATTAACACTTCAATGTAAAATGGTTGGTTATGGATTATTCAATACGTATACAAATATTATTTGAAAAATAACTATATTAAAATATTAATATAAATTTTGTGAGAAACTTTTTATAGATCAACTCCATTGAAGGTTCAATGGGGAAGTTCACACAAATTCTCAAAAAAAGAATTAATATAGTAAACTACCATTAATGAATTTGTATCATGGAAACTCACCATAATGAACATGTATCATCGCTGTTCCGCAGGCCCCACGACATGTACCGGCTTACTATTGATCTAAATTTTTTTTTATAAAGTAAACGATAGAAAAATAAAAAAAATAAAAAAAGTCATGTGGCAACCCCACCTTCAAGTTTGCTATTGGGGATGCTTTTAGATACTACATCGGTAATGGTGCTTCAATACATTTATGTTTTGGCTTACAAAAGTTTGCGTGCTAGGCAGAATGAAAAGCAAGTGTTCGCTGCAAGTGGCTCGTTAGTAACTGGGCATGTGTCAGTATTTCCTTACCGACCACCACGCACACCAAACAAGGAGAAGACAGAAAACATAATGAAAATACATAAATAAAAGAGCTTAATGTAGCAAAAATATAACAAGGCCCCCGAAGATAACAAGGCCCCCGAAGATAACAAGGCCCTCGAAGATAACAAGGCCCCCGAAGATAACCAAGGCCCCCGAAGATAACAAGCGCCCATACTCCGTTACGTCACGCCTAATAAACATTCGTCCTTCCTATAATCTAAACAGTAAATGTTAACTGTCGACTAGATGCTGAGTTTATTTCACTAAAATATGCAACTGAGTTTTGAAAAATATAATAAAACAACAAATGATATATAATCCTAAAAATGTATGGAATTTATTTTTAGTTGATCACACCATCAGTTCCGAATTTTGTTTAGAATAATTCAGGCTAGACCCTTTCAGCCAACATGAGCAATAATGTCTTTCTTTTTTCTTTTCAATTATTTTCACAAAACACAGGTTCTTTAATTATACAAAAATCACCTATGTTATTTCCTTTGACATGGCTATTGCTTGTTGCTATTGCTCTCTGAAGTTCTATATTCCAAGTTCCAACTCTCGTTAAATAAGGGTTTTATAGTTCTTAAACTTGAAAACTATAACATTGTTATTTTCTCCAAAAAAACTATAACATAATTATTACTACAAAATCTTAAAATTACAATTTTCCGTTGGACACCAAATTCTCCGAGAGCTTAGCCAATGACTTAAGATTAAAACGAACGATGGTATCAGCAAACGACGTTGTTTCCTCCACACTGTTTCCTTTAGGAACATCCACCACATAACTCTCCACCACCACTGTCTTCTCCTCCTCCTCTGCCGCCACAAACGCCGTTGTTGTAGACCGATAATTAACGAGACGGTGGTCACCGCCAATAATGCTAATCGTCATCACGTGAGACTCCTCGTCTAGCTCATCTAACCTTTCTATGCTGTATCCCGCCGGAAGACCGGAGACCACCGTCACGTCACGGACGGAGCCTTCTCCTCCGTCGCCGGAGCTTAGATCGCACGTCTTCACGAACTGTTTGTAGGCTTGCGGGTTGTCGAAACGACGTAGTATTGACCACACTACAGGCAATGGAGCATCGATGGTTTGTACTAGTGTCGAACCACAACGATCTTGTTGTTGAAATGTTTTCATTTGTTTAGCTTTTTTTTTCCTTTGTAGTTTACGATTTTGCCCTTTTATCGACCGTTGTTCGTGGTCTCTTATAAGAAGATTATATTTTGTATCTTCGCTATGAACAAGTTTGTGTATTTATATGACAAATATCTTTAGGTCGACAAGAAAAGATAAGAAATATCTTTAGAAGAAGGCCGACTAAAAAGATATATATTTCGTCCTTGAATTATGTAAGTTTGACAACGAAACTTTATGTGTAAAATAATACATTACGTTGAAACCTACTCAACTAAAAACAAAATACTTTTTACTGGTTGATTATGATGAATATAAATAATCATAATGATTACTTTTATAGTTGTTTTACAAAATAGTTAATGAACAACTTTTCTTTGTAACGTCATTGTAATGAATATCTTGCGGTTAAATTTGGAAGGTTATGAGATGGAAGGTGGTAAAAGTAGTGGCAAATAATGTATCCACGTAGTCGATTAATTTCATACGATGCACACTTATTCTTCACACATTGCTTTTGTACAATATTATAAAAAAACAGATGTAGTTTTTCGAAAAAAAGAAGAATAACTAAAAAGTAAAAACAGAGAGATGCATTAGGAGAATAGAACGTAATCTAAAATAGCGTCTAGTTGTAGGCCCGATGGGCTTCAAGTTAAAATCCATTTATCTACGTATGGAGTGCCGGTGCCTTTAACTCCATTAGTGTATTTATAACAATGTTAAATATCCGAACCCACTTCTTCTACAAAACATCGATTTGGCATATATATAAGAATGTTAATATCATTACTAGCAGATTGGTGAAACTTGAAATCTGATATCCTGTATTATTTATGTTTTGATAATCTATTTTGTATGCATTTTCATCATTTAATTTAGTATTTAGACATTTCTAAATCATATTGTTATGCATAAATTTCTATTAGGTATGGAGTAACTATTTGGAGATTTTAAAACTATTTTGGATATATAGAGTGAAAATTGAACTTAGGCTAATCGGGTCAAGATTAACAAAACGTCTAAGTGTCACAACGACTTAATGTTTTGAGTGGACTTAGCCGTTGTAGATTAATCGATCCTCACTGTAAGTTTGTGAAGCGGAAATGTCTAATTGTTGTGGAGCCTTCATCGCGAACATCATCATTTCTCCACCAAGTGTCACAACGAGTGTGTTGAGCTGTTTGAAGAAACTGTTACAACACATGCATATCAAGCTGCAATGAACCAAATCGTCCAATCGTATCCGTTGCAGGTGATGCAACCTCGATCTTTCTGAAAAATCACCAAGTCTTAGAGCGACCACATGTAGTGGGTGACCACACTCGTTGTTTTCCAGCCAACCCTTATTGCGGGGTTTCAGGAGCGATGACAGTCGTTCACACCTTTCCCCATGAACCAAATTTGAAAATCGAGACAAGTATCACAACGGGTAAGTGTTACGGGAGGAAGAAGTCGATGTGTTTCATGTGAGTTCCATTGTGGGTGACGGCTGCGGGTACTGAAGCCACTGCCACACTTATGAATTTGTGTTTTCTTTTTGGGCTGATCCAAGTTTATTGTATTGAAAATGTTTGATGAAATGTATGAACTAAATTGATGTTGTTCTTTGCATATATAACCAATGAGAATTGATGTTAGAAAATCTTATATATTTATTAAAATTTATTATTCATGCTCAATTTCTTGCATTAGGCCAAAGGGATTTGAAGTTTAGTGCTTGTTTAGTGTACAAATTAGTACCATGAAAGTGGATTAGTCTATTAATGTGTTTGAATTTATAGAACGTATTGCTTGTTGCATGAACACTCTAGATATGATCTTGGTCACCCAAATTCAATGCCCTTGCCCATGAATTCTCCTTTATAACTGATCAAAAGCTGGTGTTTAGGGTTCCTTTACTTGAATTTGAGTTATTGTTAGGCACTTGTTACAACTTAATTCAACTTTGACTGCTTAGATTAAGCTAATTATTTACATTTTCATTTCTTGAAACAACTTAGGATTCGATTGAAATATTTTATACTAATTTAATTAATGGAGTAGACTTCATTCTTATCAAGTTTGGCGCCATCACCATTCATAAGTTCGATTTTCACAATGGAATTTAGTCATTGCTTGAGACTAAGTGTTACTTTCTATTTATTGGTTACTAACTCTCTTTCTTCCTCTCTTTATGAATGTCATGTGCATGAACTTAAGAAGTAGAGGTCAACAAAATTTGTTCGAAGAGTTAACATGAAGGCTTTTGAAAGAGAGATGGCAAGAAAAGAAAGAGAAGAAGAATGGCCTGCTCACTTAGACAAATTGTGGTTTGAGATGGAACAACAACATAATCAAACTCAACATAAAGATGTCCATAGAGCTAATATCTATGGAGTCAATTCTCAATGAGTTTCTCAAGGAGATGATCAAGCAGACAATTGTCATGGAACTGTAAACCTTCAAGCAAAACACCCTCCACACAATGCTTGAGTCATTGTTACTTTTGATGAGCCCAATATTCATGTACACCGAATGAGAATTCACACACCAGCTATTGAGAATAACTATGTAATCTAGTCAAACTTGATCAACATGGTACAAGAAAATAAGCATCATGATCTTGAATTGGAAGATTCACTAGACTACTTGGACAACTTTGACATGTATTGTGGAATAATAAAGATCAATGGTATTTCTGAAGATGCTTTCAAGCTGATACTCTTTCCATTCACACTTGAAGACAAGGATCATCTATTGTCGAACAATATATCCAAATGATCCATCACTACTTAGGATGATTGCAAGAGAGCTTCCCTCTCAAAGTTCTTATCTACTTCAAGAATTGCAAAATCAGAAATGAGATCTCTGGGTTTTAGCAAAATAATCTAAAAGGTTTTAGTGACACTTGAAAAAAATTTACTGGCTACATAATGCAAATCCCTATCATCATGACTTTAGTAAAGAGAGCCAATTAAGTACCCTTTACTGAAGAGTTTTGCTCAAATACAAAAACATGCTTGACACTGCAAGCAATGGACACTTCCTTTTAAGGTCTGATTATGAGGGGATGAAACTTGGTGAGAATTTGGCTTAAAATGAATCTATTTATAATGATGAGTATGACATGAACAATATAGGCAGTGGATGTGATGACTATAGAAAGATATCAATCATATCTTCAATCATATATTGTCATTAACTCTGTATATATTCTCTTAGGGCTTATCTCTGTAACTATATAACTATCGTCACCTTCTTCATGTAATAGACAAAACATTATATTCATCCTGCTCTATATGGTATCAGAGCCCTCTCCTTCCAAAGACCTATAAATTTTTTTTCCCTTTGTTTTCCTTCCGCCATGTCTGACGCCACTACCGACGTTATCAATTCCGGTCCCTCTTACACTTCAATTGTCTCTGTCAATATGATAAACGTGACAAAGCTTTCCTCGACAAACTACATCACCTGGAGCGCTCAGATCAAGTCACTTCTCCGTGGATATGACTTACTCAAGTTCACCGATTCCACCACAGAGCCACCGCCGAAGACCATTCTCGCTTCCGGCACCGAAGAACCCAACCCGTCTTTCACCTTGTGGCATAGGCAAGACAGCCTCCTTTACAGCTCGCTCATGGGCTCCATTGAAATGGCCCATCAACCACTCATCGCAACCACTACAACAACTCTCGAAGCCTGGAATCTCCTTGCTTCAACGTATGCCAAACCCACTCGAGAACACATCAAGCAACTGAGAGACCAACTCAAACAGAGTGTCAAAGGCACCTCCTCCATTGATGAGTATATGCAACTCATCAAGGTCCGATCTGATGCTCTCGCCATGCTTGGGAACCCAATGGACCATGAAGACCTTACGGACATCATTCTTGATGGTCTTAATCAAGATTACAAAGCCATCATCGAATCCATTCATGGACGTGATACCCCCATTTCGTTTGCAGAGCTTCATGAGAAGCTCATAACCAGAGAACTTGCCATCTCAGCCACGGCTCACTTGCCTCAGCAAGTCCCGATCACTGCAAACCACGCCCAAAAAAGACCCTCTCATTGGCGTAACAACAACAACCCTGATGGACATCAAAACTCCATTCGCAACAAGCACAACAACAGTGACCAGAGATTCTCTCGACCTTACCAAGGACGCTGCCAAGCCTGCGGCACTCAAGGTCATAGCGCAAAACGTTGTCCGAGGTTCCAACTGATCTCTCAGCCTCCACAAGCATCATATCCTGGACAGAACCGCAGTCACTCCCACCAACAACCAAAGGCTTACAACGCCATGATGCACCAGTCAGACACACCGTCTTGGCTCCTTGATTTTGGTGCCTCACATCACCTAACCTCAGACCTCGCAAACCTCTCACTTCACAGCCCATACAACGGAGGAGAAGAAGTTCAGATTGGTAATGGGATGGGTCTTGAAATCGCCAACACTGGTTCCTCTCTACTCCCATCTCAAACTCGCAACCTTAAACTGAATAATGTCTTACATGTTCCGACAATAGCACGCAATCTACTCTCTATCCAAAAGCTATGCAAAGATAATGATGTTTCTGTTGAATTTTTCCCCACTTTGTTTCAGGTCAAGGATCTCAACTCGGGAGCACAAGTGATACAGGGAAGAACTGAAGATGGCGGGTATGTATGGCCGAATCGAGACACCACCCCTCCATCTACTTTCACAACCTCCCTCAAAACCCCACTCTCAATCTGGCACTCAAGATTAGGCCATCCTTCAATACCCGTTTTAAAATCTGTTGTTCCCTCCTCTATGCTTTCTGATTCAAATACTATGTCTTCCTTTCATTGTCATGATTGCTCAATAAACAAAAGCCATAAATTGCCTTTCTCTACAACCTCTTCTTTCACCACAAATAAACCTCTTGAGCTTGTGTACTCAGACGTATGGACATCACCAATTACATCGGTTGATGGTTTCAAATACTACATCATCTTCGTTGATCACTTTACCCATTATGTTTGGTTCTATCCATTGCATCAAAAATCTGATGTCAAACACATTTTCATAAAGTGGAAGGCCTTAGTCGAAACAAGGTTTCAGCAACCTCTCATCACCTTCTACACTAAAAATGGCGGCGAGTATATAGCTTTGTCCGACTTCCTCTCCACAAATGGTGTATCTCACCTAACAACACCGCCACACACTCCGGAGCACAACGGTTTTTCAGAACGACGACACCGCCATATCGTCGAAACTGGACTCGCCTTGCTCTCTCATGCCTCTATGCCTCCGTCGTATTGGACATATGCTCTCTCCACCGCCGTGTACCTGATCAATCGCCAGCCCACACGCACACTCAAGCTCTCCTCAGCCTACGAAAAACATTTTGGCACACCTCCAAATTATACAAAGCTGAGGTGCTTTGGGTGTCTCTGTTTCCCCTGGATAAAACCTTACAACAAACACAAGCTTGAACCAAAGTCCAAACCGTGCATCTTCCTAGGTTACTCTCTCCATCAAAGTGCCTTCTTGTGCTTAGAACCATCCTCTTCCCGTGTCTTTGTCTCTCGACATGTTCATTTCGTTGAGACTGAATATCCATTCACATCCCTCTCCTCTTCACCAACAAAAATAAAACCAAGCTTTCCCAACTGGTGCCCGCCAGTCACCAAGATCTCGGTTCAGTCATCATCTCCTCCATCGTCAGCTCAACCCTCCACTATGCTCCCAGGTCCTGTTTCTTTACCTCCTGAAACTAACTTGTCCCAAGATAATGTCTCCTCTGTTTTAGCAGCAACAACTCAGGAACAACCCCCAACGACTACATCTCAGCCCGTACTCAATGCAGCAGCTCCCTCCGTAGAATCACTTGAACATGGTGCGGCTTCTACTGCTACTACAGAACCAGAACAACAAGCTGGTAACATGCATAAGATGACAACAAGAGGGAAAAATAAAATTTTTAAGCCTGCCAAGAAATTCTCATTCGTCGTCAACAAAAAATCCTTGCTGCTGAGTGACAATGAACCTGCTAATGTAACTCAAGATCTGAAAGATAAGCGATGGAGAAGTTCGATGAGTGAAGAATTTGACTCCCAGATTCGACACAAAACATGGAGTTTGGTCCCCAATCATCCTTCTTACAATCTGGTTGGTTGCCGCTGGGTTTATCGCATAAAGAGAAGAGCTGATGGTACAGTTGAAAGGCTTAAATCAAGGTTAGTAGCCAAAGGTTATCACCAATGCCCGGGAGTGGACTTTCAGGATACTTACAGTCCGGTTATAAAGCAACCAACTGTCCTCACTGTTCTCAATCTAGCTGTGTCACAGAATTGGGACTTACGTCAACTCCATGTTAACAATGCCTTTCTACAAGGACATCTAACGGAAGATGTCTATATGGAACAGCCGCCTGGCTTCATTGACAAGGACAGACCCACGCATGTCTGCAAACTCCATAAAGCTATCTATGGCCTCAAGCAAGCTCCTCGGGTGTGGTACATGGAACTACGCAACTTCCTTATACAGTCTGGTTTTCGTAACTCACTCGACGATGCGTCTTTATTCATCCTTCACGTCCCCAGCATCACCATCTATGTGCTCATTTACGTGGATGACATTATAGTCACTGGAAACAATTCCCAAAAGGTACAAGACTTTATCAATATTCTTGGACATAAATTCTCTATTAAAGATCTTGGTGCTCTATCGTACTTCTTGGGAATTGAAGCTCAGCGAACACCTAGTGGCTTACTGATAACTCAGCGTAAGTACATTAATGATCTTCTGTCCCGGTTCAACATGACCACGACGAACCCTTCTGCCACTCCTTTGATGACAAGTGATCGTCTTCAACTCACATCAGGGACAACTCTCTTGGATGGTACAGAATACAGAATGCTCGTCGGAAGCCTGCAATATTTTCACTTCACTCGACCTGATGTATCCTTTGCAGTCAACAAATTATCGCAGTTCATGCACTGTCCGACTGATCTTCATTGGCAATCAGCAAAAAGAGTTTTAAGATATCTTGCAGGAACTCGAGATAGAGGAGTCTTTCTTCGCAGCAGCAATTCCCTCTCCTTACATGCCTTCTCAGACGCTGATTGGGCCGGCAACCGAGATGACTACACTTCAACAAGCGCCTACATTGTGTACCTCGGCTCCAACCCCATTGTCTGGTCTTCCAGAAAACAAAAGACAGTGGCTCGCTCTTCTACTGAGGCAGAGTATAGATGTGTTGCAGTGACAGCAGGAGAAATTTAGTGGATAACCTCCCTCCTTCAAGAACTCGGTGTCAAGTCATCTTCACAACCAGTTATCTACTGTGAAAACGTTGGGGCAATATATCTCTGTGCAAATCCATTTTTTCACTCTCATATGAAACACGTCGCCTTGGATTATCACTACATTCGGCAACTTGTTCAGTCTGGCTTCCTCCGTGTCTCACACGTCACCTCTAAAGACCAACTCGCCGATGCTCTTACCAAACAAGTTTCCAGGTCTCTGCTCGCCTTACACTCAAGCAAGATGGGACTATCCTCCGGTCGTTCATCTTGAGGGGGCGTATAGAAAGATATCAATCATATCTTCAATCATATATTGTCATTAACTCTGTATATATTCTCTTAGGGCTTATCTCTGTAACTATATAACTATCGTCACCTTCTTCACGTAATAGACAGAACATTATATTCATCCTGCTCTATAATGACATGCACACCAAGAAAAAAACTCAATTCCTTGCAGGATAAGATAAACATGTTTCTTTCCTATAAAACTTAGTAGAGTCACATCCTACTGAATCTATTGAGTTTGAGGGTTTTAAAAGTTAGGAAGAACTGTGTTTGTCAATGCAAATGGTACATGGTACAAAAAAAGATCAGGTATATCAGTCTTCAAAGAAGGATCAAGGTTATCAGTTCAGCAGGAGGGCATGACACTCTTTTAGGAAACTTTCAAAGTAAGCATCAATACCAAAATAATTATCAACATATGCCATTTTACAAGAATCAACAAAGTGGCTAAAAACCCAAACCGAGCTATCCTCCAAGTTTCTACAAAAAGGGCAATCAATCCACTCAAGTCCAAACCGGTTCTTCTAACTCTGCTCCAAGGGAGAGTAGTATAAATTTTATTTTTAAACAAATCTTTGAGTCTTAAACTCCACAAGAGAAAAACCAAGCTAATTTGGAGAAGAAACAAGCAAGTATGGAGAAGAACTTTGGGTTTGAGCTAAGAGATTTGCACAAAAGCGTTGATGGGAGCTATAATTATCTCAACACCAAGTTCTCAAACATCACATAAAATTTCTAGGCTTTGGAGAATAAGTTTTTCCTCAAAACTCAAAGCGCACATACAATCACTTCATGGAAAATCTGAGAAAAACCCATAGGAAACAATACACTCGATTACTCTTAGAAGTGATAGAGAGTTGTCTTCAAGAGTTCTCAATAAGGATATGGGAAACAAATTGGGGGAGTTGGTCATCAATCTCAGTGATGAAGTGTTCATTGTTGATGAGAAAACTAATTATGAGATCAGTTAGAAGATAGTTGAAGCCAAAGGAAAAGGAAATGTGACGAAGAAAGAAAAGTGTAGACACAAGTTCCTCAAAAGGAGCTTCCTTCGTTTCTCCATATGATCCTAATCATTCCTTTTCTGAAAGATTCAATAAACAATTTTGGAGTAATATAATGCATTATTTGAGAAGCAGATAAGTGAGGTCCAAACCACCATGTTTATTATTGATGCAGTTATGTTAGTTCTTTAGTGTAACAAGTTTCTGAAAGATTTTGTAGCACAAAGGAAGAAAGACATGAAGGGAATGTTGGTTCTTACTCATGAGTGTAGCATGATCATCCACAAATTGATTGTGCCTAGGAGGAAGCTTGGAAAACCATGTAGTTTCACTCTATGTTTTGCTATTAGACCTTTGACATTTCAGATATGTTGATGTAATTTGGGAGCAAGTGTCTACCTCATGCATTTGTCTATTACGAAGAAGCTTGGTTTTATTCAGTACAATAATTGTAGAATATCTCTGGTGTTAGTTGATCACTCTGTGAAGCTCACCATTGAAATTTTGGAAGACTTTCCCGTGATGATTGGAAATTTTGAGGTCCCTACAAATTTTGTGGTTTTTGAGATGGATGAAGAACCTAAGGACCCTTTGATCTTTGGAAGACCCTTTTAGCTACAACTGAAACTATTGTGAATGTTAAAGAAGAGAAGATATACCTTCATATTGGCAAGGAAAACATTCTACACTTTGATATCAAAGAAGTGATGAAGAAACACACTGTTGAAAGCTAAGTGTTCTATGTGAAAGAGATGAAGACTCTTGCTGAAGAGTACTTGTTGGAGATGGATTACATCTCTCGAACATGTCCATCAAATAAACAGCTCTCGGTCCAATTAGATGAAGTCGACTAGGGCTTAAGCCACCTGAGAGCATAAAGGGTAAATCTACCGGGTATATAAACGAAGTTGTCATGTTGACAGAACACATTAACAAACATGCATGATTCGACACAACAATTAGGGTCTATATTAATCTAGTTATTCTTTCCGAGTTGTTCTTACTCATATAAATTCGTTCAATATCTTTGTAATCGCCTCAAGATCATTTAATTAATATCTTTCAAACAACCCATATCAAATTCATGTTTAATTTCCGTATTATACCGAATTCAGATTAAACAATTGGCGCCGTCTGTGGAGAATTTTTGAAAGTTACGCCCTGCCTTGCACAAAGTTTCCCACAATGATGCAGATGATGAAAAACATGATAGAACGATTCGTTAAACAAGACGAAACTAATATGGTGACTATCGTACGTCTTGACACAATATTCGCCGCTCTCACGCCTCTAACAACCAACGACGGTGAACAAACGCCGAGGAGAGCTTGTTTTTCCTCCCACGGTTCAAGGAGCTGGTCAGACAACCAACCGACACCAGCCAAGCCGAAATTATAGCATAGATGAATCCAGGATGGTCATCACTAGTAAAAGAAACATAACTCGAAGCTATAAAGACTACAACATATTCCCTTGATTTTGGTGAAATCAGCTCCTCCACTACAAAAGTTCTCGCAAAAAGTTCATCATGATCATCCTAGAGGACGAAAGAAACACGATCCTCATGTTCAAATTCAGAAAGGCTGGGATGCTACTCGACGGAAGACGAAAAAGTACTCCCTGATCTCAGAGAAGTAGAAGGTGGATGCCTGAAATTAGTGTTATTTTCAGAGATCTCGACTCCTTTTGCTTGGGGTGGCAACATAAAAACCTTGTTCGCCCTATTGTTTTACTTCTTGCTCATGAGCTCGTTAATTTTTAGTAGCAGTCATTCTAACAACTCGGGTAGGGACTAAAACCCAAGGACGTTTTCAGTCCCCTAAAGAAAAAACACATAAGGAGGGAGAATATCATGAGGGATGGCTGCAACATATAAAGATTAAAATTGCAAAACAATCAAAAAGAAAAGCGAAGCTCGAAAAAAAAGCATTCATCCAAAATAGTCTCAAGGACCGACTTAATGTGGGCCAAAGTGATAGTTTTCCAAGTACACATCGGAACGGATTGTAACTCCTCCGTCAACTAGATCAGATCATTAATTTTTGACTTCGAGCCCACATGCCGCACTACAAAACAATCAATAAAACAAAAAAAACACTTAAATAGAAAGAATTGTGAACAACGTAATTAATCTTGTTCCATTCCCACCGAACAACAACCACAAGATCAGTGGGCACCAAATTCTCGTCAAACTTCACAAAAATACTTGCATTCCCAGTCTTGAAACTTGCTAGATAGCATGGGGACGATATGAGAATTGCCAGAAAGGTAGTACATACCAGTCTTCTTGGAGACAGACTTGAAAATAGTAAAGGCCTCAAGGAGCTACAAACTCATGGTCTGCCCGAGCTCACCAGCCATAGCAGTGAGTCCAACTACAGCTCGGATACCACTAACAAAAAGTTGAGAATAGCTATTTGGGTCCTCTGACAGTAAACTAACAAGAGAAGAGGAATAAGAGCTCATAAATGACACTCAAAATGACTCATAGATGGTAAAATATATATGAGTCACATAACATGAGACCTTAGAAGGGGGAGGTAGAAGAAACTCAGTTTCGTGAGGAATCCCAAAGGTCTCTCTCAAACCAGAAATATATTTTGTATTCAAAATTTTCCAAGTATAAAAGACGAGTGAAGAGGAACACCGAGATCCTCGGACGAACTCACAACGAGGACCTCCCTACAAAACTAGCATCAGGGCCTGACTCTCATGATGAACAAACAAGTGCGACTCTGTTAGACCTCTTGCTAATAGAGAAGCGACGAGCAATGGGAAAATCGTCTCTATCTGGCAGATCATTAGGAGGCGCCACCGACAAGCCTAACAACAAAGAGATTGTCAAGGAATTCTTCATGAGGAGATGCCATTAAAAGTCTACTTACGTGACTCTACTCCTGGAACCATAGATCATATCATGCTTTGTTGTGAAATGAGTGAACAGTTAATGGGAGCTGACCCTTCGTAGCCTGGGATATACTCACTCTGATTTCTTCACTGTGACATCATTTACAGACTAGATTTCAAGAAAAGACAGCTCTGCACCGCCTCTCATCAAAAAACTGGTTGCTCATTCAACTATCTATCATATATGGGCAGAACGAAATAAAACGACTTTATGACGGAACTTCGACAACTCTTCAAATGATCTACAAGCTCATTGATAAAAACATTAAGAACAAAATCTTGGGGAAGCAGCACAAGAAGATCTTCAAAACTCTTGTAATGTCTTGGCTTAGGAATTATTGAAGATCTTCAAATCTTCATGTTTAATGGCTTCACCTTTCTTTTATTCTTTTTACCAAAATGAACTCCATCTACTTTTAATTTTCTAAAGTTTA